>OY725491.1:492820-1092820 GCA_963281255.1 Aphrocallistes beatrix
TGCAACTGTCAATTGAGGAATCCTATTAATTGGACAATTGCTCTTAGGTGAGCTAAATTGTGTTTCCCGTACTTGTGTATTACAGGCTGAGCAAATCTGGATGGACATGTGAAAATGGCCCAAGTAGCGCCTATACAAATGATCCACTATACAATGAGTGGTCACTATAATTAACCTAAAAAAACAAAGTAATTACAATTACCCTGAAAAAAGTCAGGGTAATTACAATTACCCTGAAAAAAGTCAGGGTAATTACAATTACCCTGAAAAAGTCAGGGTAATTACAATTACCCTGATTGAACCAGGGTAATTACAATTACCCTAAAAAAATCAGGGTAATTACAATTACCCTGATTTTACAGATACCCTGTAACATATATACGTACATATATCTGTAATGAATTGATTGAAGAAACTGTCAGGCACAGAAATCTGATTTTTGGCATATGGGAGTCTTTTGGCTATGAGTCCACTAAGTTCTGACCTCAGACGAAAATGTCTACTCATTATGGAATTATGACGTCATTGTCACCTTTTTATAATTAGAAATTTCAGTTTTTCGACTATAACTTTATTTTAGGCGATCGAAGGCCGAAATTTTAATAGAATGTGTATATGAATATTTTTCACATGTGATGCAACTATCATTAAAAACTGATGACTCATCACGTCATCATTACGCAACAAAAAGTTGAAAAATTGACAAATTTGATGATTTTTGAGTGATATCAATTTTAACAGTAAGACAGGCGTATTTAGAGATGTAATCCCTTATTATTAATCAATGTGATCCCAGGCGTCCAAAGGGTGCCTCCAGCGGAGACAAAATGTCCTCCAGCCGCGCAGCGCAAGCAAGCGTAACGCGCTTGTATACCTGATACAATGACCCTCAAGAGCCTATATTATAGAAGATGGTTACTACGTAATAATAATTCATTTAAATGAGAAAGTCAATGATGATATTGAGTGCCCATTCTATAGAGTGGTCGTTGTAAGAGGTTTAATTGTTATTCGTGTATTAATGTTTTAGTATCAATGGAACAAGCTTCGAATCAGGATGCACATACTTACATATAGATTCTAAATTTCATCCTAAAATGAGTATTTCCCGATGGAATCCGATATTCACATTTCATCACTACCTGAAGCTGCACCATCGGTCTGTCGCTCGACATTTTTTTTCATCTTAAATTAATGTATAATCCTTTGGTCGATCCATCTTCGCACTTAAGCACTTTTCTATATGAATTACACTCAGTAAATTTTCCACATAGGGAATGCTAGAAATAGTTCCAAATTGCTGCACCTTCAATGGGAAACCATTATATTGTAGTAGTACAAACCAATAGACATTGCAACAAAGGTGTCTATATATAAACACTATTAAATACCATCGGGATCGCAGGATTAAAAACCCTAATTGTGTTTATTCAGCCACTTTGTGAACCTTTCATTCCCTGGAGATTTCATTTTGATCGAAATTGATTACATTCCTATGAGCTTAATTAAGTTGGGACCAGAAGATTAATTAATAATCAACGAATGTTCATATTAAGTGAATTCATACAGTAATTATAGGCGACCCTGACTGTACATCATGGTGAGGGGTGGATCAAGATAGCACATGCAAAAACTCGAAAGTATGCTAAAGATGGCAACACTGCCAATGTGGTATATATTGACATACATATATATGTATGCATCAATGCCCTATATCAGGGCTGTCCAACTATATTTACTTCGGGACGCAACTGCTTCATACCATTTAGTGGCGGGCCGCAATACAGGGGCGTGCACTCGGGATGGGTATGGATAGAGGCATTTTGGAGAGATTGAAGCAGGCAACGCGGGCCGCACAAAGCAAGGCCGCGGGCCGCCTGTTGGACAGCGCTGCCCTATATGATCGAAAAAATTTATTCGTCATGATTAATAATGACTTTATACCATAAAATTTCTGAATTTCATAAATGATCTGACGGTAATGCAATGATTATGCAGACACAAAATGCATGCGTGGTGTATGATTGTTATTGTCTTTATTTTCTAATTCTGTAACGCGTAAAATAGACATACTTTAATGTTATTCACTAAATAGAATGGCTGAAATTATTTCAAAGAGAGATAGTACAGAAGATAAGGATGAAATATTTAACATTGTAACTCCTACTGATAGTGACGATGGCACTATTCCAAAAGGTAAATCTAGTCATAACAGTACAAATAAAGAAGAGAACATCGTTACCACTCGCGACCCCAGTGATCCAAATGCAGAAGGTAGTATTTTTCCAAATGCAAAACTCACTACCAATCCTAATACAGAAGATAACCAAGTTTCAACTAGCGACCCCAGTAATACCAGCCCGAATGCAGATGTCATTTCTCCACCTGAAATATTCAGTGATACCAGTCCGAATGCAGAATATATCATTGCCCCAGCTGAAAAACTCAGTGATACCAGTGCGAATGCAGAATATAATAGTGAAAGTGTTGTCACATCTATGATGTCTGATTTATCTATGGATCCTATTATCCCTAGTGATGATCTTGCATTAATCTCGGATGGAGCATCTGAACTTACTAGGATACCAGGAGATCAGAAAACACAAGAATCTAGCTTGAGGGCTTCTTTGTCAGCTCTAGGCTTGAAACAAGATCAAGTTGAGTTTTTAATTGCGCAAGGAGAAAAATGTACGGATAAACCACTTCTCTTATCGAAAAAGTTGAAAATTTCCCAAAATACCGCCAAGCAAGCGATAGATATTTTGAAATCTTCGAAAGAAATAGAAGAACTAATCCTCACTCCTACCGATGTGAAAAAAATCGAGGAATGCCTGAAAGAAAATCCAGATATTGATTGTCATGAAGATATCGCGTTTTTATGTGAAATAGATGAAGAGTTGGTATCAAAATATTTTGATATGTTACCTTTGAATGAGAAACAACAGAAATTTATCCAAGAAAGATACAACAAAGATATATCTATAAGCGAGATAGCGAATTTGTTAAAGCTGTCCACAAACAAGGTTCAAGATTACATTGAAAAAACATTCATGACGTTTTCTGGTGAAGAGGGAAGATCAGTTTTTAATATTATAAACGGACACTATGGTCAAATGTCTATCTCTACTTTACGTGAGAAAATAAGGAACAAGGACCTTAAATTGCAAGATCAGCTGTTTCGCATTCTAAACAGAAAAAATGAATCCGAAAACAATATTTTAAGAACCTATTTTAGAAAATACAAGGAATCTGAAAACATCTTAAATTTTGATCGATACTTGACTATTGAAGATATTCTTGCCATTAAACAAAGTAGCAATGATAGTACTGAACAACTGAGTGTGAAGTTGAATATAATCGAGTCAGTGATTAACAGTTATTTATACAGATACTCTGTACATCCCACTGAATTTAACCATCACAGAAAACTTCAAGAAAAACAAATACTTGAACTCGCTAATGCTTATGGAATAAATTTATTTTCTTTTGAAAATTACAGAACAATAATAACTGTACCATTTGATGAAATAATTAAAAGAGTGCAGACTATTCCAAAGTCTAATAAATCGCAGGACATATTGATAGAGTTGTTACCTCTAGTCTTCTACTATCTGAAATGTAGTCTACCATTCGAAGACATAGCTCGAATAATCGCGAATGTTAGCGAAATTACTCTTACTACACACGATGTATTCCATTTAGTCTTTCAACTGTCAGATCCTGTACTGAGAGGATTATGCATCGAGCATTACTCGTTCAGTAATCCAGTTCCTCTTTACTATCCCAAACTCAAGCATCCACGAAGTAAATCCTGCAAAGTAGATTTTGAAATCTGTAAAGAGCTGTGGTACTGTCTGGAACAGTACAATGGATTGATATCATTCGGATTAGGGAGAGCCAGTTGGAATGCTATCGGGAAGTCCACACTTCTAGATTTAATATTCGAAACAGATTTCGTGAAAGGAAGTCCTCAGAGTAGTGCGTTTCACCGTGGTTCAATCGACATTCAAATAACTAAGAATCTTTTCGGAGAGGCGAACAGATCTCACTCAGAATCTACGAAACTGGCTTACATAGACTGTCACGGTTATTCGGACATAAGCGTGATCAATGCTCTGTTCCCATCTAGGCGTGGCACTAATACATGTCTATTATAACGATTACAAAAACAATAAACCAGAAATAAACAAACATTTGGCTCAAATTGATAAAGTCCAGCATATTTATCTCTTTTTAAGAGACTACGAAGGAGATAACATGCAAGTATCTGTTAGTAGTAACTCCCTAACCGTAATTCTTATTCCTAATTTGACTAGAAAAGACATCAAGTATCATTCAGTGATAACATCCCTGAAAGAAGTAGGCCATCAGATATTGCACTTGGAAATTGAACAACAAACATTAATTCAAAGTCAACTTATAGAAGATGTAATGCTTGATTTGGATTATGATATTGTCAGAGTTATTCAAACAGATAAACAACTCATCAGGAAAACAACTGATTACTTCCTTGATACAAACAAAATTGATTTCAGTTTCTTAAGTTACTATCCTACCCTCGTGGATTACATGAGTGCGTACCATAGAGCTTCTTACGAGACAGATCAAGATAAAATAGATGAACTGAATACTGTCTGTGAGGAACTTAATGGAAGATTGAGTAACATTTCAAGAGGTAATATTGTAATGTATTTTAACGAAATACTTAAGCGAGATAATTCAACATTAATCTTGTGGAAGTTATCACGAGAACTTTTGCATCTTTCAAAGGCATCGACCATTAGTGAACATGAAGATACAACAGTAAATACATTGAAAGAACAAAAGAACGACAAATATACGCTAGAAATCTTGTGGAGAGAATCTCTACTCTCTCAGAGATATGGACAGAATACTGAAGACAAATATAAAGAAAAATACAAACAATTGCTTGCAATGAACTTTAGCAAACATGTTGGAAGTGGTGAGGCATTTGAACTCATCGACGGGGACAATTTGAGATTCTTTAATAAAGACATCGATTCACTTTTACGCAATTTCTATTCTAAACAAGAAGAATCCCTCAAAAAGATAAACAAGGGTAAAACTATAAAAGTAAAACCAGCTCCGATTGTAGTGAGTATTTTCGGTCCTCAGAGTTCTGGAAAATCGACGCTTCTAAACTATTGTTTCGGTTGTAAATTCCTAACAAGTGCTGGCAGGTGTACGAGAGGAATCTATGGATCTCTTTCCAAACTAGATAGACCTGTCAACCTCTCTCAATCCTTCCTAATCCTCGACACAGAGGGACTGGATGCTATTGAGAGGGATAACATCAAGGACACTTCTATGATCCACTTTGACAGGACGATGGTTCTATTCTGTTTATCCGTATCTCAAGTCGTCATAATTAATATTAAAGGAGACATTGGAAGTGAAATGCAGAATCTGTTGCAAATCTGTGCTTACTCTCTAGATAGACTAAAAGTTAGTAAAGTGAAAGCTCCTAAGATCTTCTTTGTACTGAACCAACAAGCAGATCCAGATCCTGACAAACATCTCGTTGCTATCAATCTCCTCATGGAGAAACTCAATTCTGAATCTGGTCTCATGGAGACTGGAGTGAAAATATCAGACTTAATACAAGTTTCAAGAGAAAATTTATTCATTTTACCTTCAGCTTTTAATTCACAACAAATGAACAAACCTGATGCAAAACTATTCGACTCTAATGTTATCAAACTCTCTCCAACAATTGCATTTGCAAACAAATGTACTGAACTAAGATTGGCCATTATAAATAAACTAGACCATATGTCAGTGAATGACAGAGCTCCTTTCCAGAACATGAGTGAGTGGATGGAGATGGCAGGTGTTATCTGGGACACCATCATAAAGTATCAGGACATCGTCAAGTACAGAAATATTGAAGAGTTAATGTGTAGTAATAAACTCGGAGGAATTGCTACTAATTTAATGAAACATCATATATACAGCAATGAAGGAGAATTTACAGATATAGTACAAACTATCTGCACGGAAATAAGTGACATAGAAACATCTACAGACCCTAATATCGTTTTAGCTGAAGCTATGTTCAAATTTGATGATATTTTTATCAAATATCAAAATGAATGCTTGAGAGAATTTTCTACAATATGCAAAAACGACTCCGTTCTAAAAAAGATGCAACATGTTTGCAATGAGACTTCCTCGAATATCAGACGGTTAATTTACGTAGTGAGAAAGCAGCATGAAGATCAGATTAAAGTACAAATCAATTCTGTACTGACAGAAATCCATATTTCTGAAAGTATGGACCATTTTCAAAAAGCAATTATCGAAAATGTCGACAAATATTTGAAGTTAAGTTATAAACAACAAGTAGAAGAGTTTAATGATATTTGGAATAGGACTTTCGGTATTGAAGACCATGAAGAAGAACTACGTGAATGCCAAGCAAATTTTTCAGATTTGTACTCTCTTTTTGGAATCGAATGCACTACGATGGAAACCAAACAAACGATTTATTCTATGTTCAGTAACCTGAAGTTCGATATGAATTCTCTTATTGAAAATATCAAACAAGAATTATTATATAGATTTCATAACCCACTCGAGTTAGATCAATCAGAAAGGCTAATCTATCCCCTGACTGAGTATTATTCTCCGATTAAGGCGATGATGCCATACAACGGAAGACCAAAATATGATTACTTATGCCAAGATTCTTTGTACAAGATGGAAAGAACTTGGCATAGTTTCTACTTGTATGAAAAGTTGAATCCTTTAAAATGGATTCCAAATAATTGTCATAGTCTCATAAAATATTGCTCTGGATTAGAGAACCATCCTGATATTATTTGGAGACCTAGTCATATGATTCAAGTAACTACACTGACATCTGTACTAAGAAATCCAGATGATATGGAGACCAGCACATGGAAAAAGTTTATCAACGACATTTCATCTGACGTCACAACATTACTAGAAGCTAATCCTAGTGTCACTCATGCAGTTGTAAAACAGATTATTCATGTATTATACTTCAGGGTAAGACTACTCAACTATGAGATTGGATACATACAAGCTGGTTTATCTAACACTGGTGAGAGAACTTTGTCTAGCTTAGTTTTTGCATATGCATTCAAGTACCTCTGGAAGAAAAAAATAATTAAAAGGCGAGAAAATCAATATAAGAAAAAATCAAAAAAACGTGATCTTCTTCAATACTTTTTCCAAAAAATCGAAAATCGAAAAATGGCTAGAGGAACATGGAATCGAGATACAATGGCAGAAAGTGATAAAAAAATGTCCAAAAAATTCGCTTTCGACTTTATCGAATCGGTCAAAAGAGGGTTGAAAACCTCTGAACTACAGAATATTAAAAAATATCTCGGTGATAGAAAAGAACTTTTTTCTCATGACAGCATTGTCTCTATAGCAGATGAAAAGATAGCAAACTATTTACAGGAAAGTTCTGGCGATGAAATTAATGATGTCAATCATTTCGTTGTTCAGTTTATTTGCAATAGAAATGAAGTATTGAAGGAATTATTCTTTGAAATATGGCGGAGAGAGGCAGAGAAACTCTATGAACTTATTTCTAGGAATGTGAAGATTGCTTTTAAGGAAAAGCTCTCCTCCTTAATAGATGTCCTGAGTGAATTTCTCAAAAAATTATTTAAGATGTCTACGGATAAAAACTTCCTGGCGGATGATTGTAAACCTGAAGAACTTAAAAAGTTTGATTCTGACAACAATTTTGAGTTACTTAAAATGGCTAAAAAAGACGATCATTCAATAGGGAAGGAAATACCGTTCAAAGCAATGGTTAATTACCTTAAAATGTACTTGGATCCTACAGTGACTCCAGATGAATTCGATAAATATTTTTCTGCTATCTTTAAAATTGGTGGCTTGGATGTTCAGGTCTGCAAAATTAATATTCTGTGCTGTAAATCCACTGACTCGATCTTGGATGCGGACACTTTTAAAAGGCTTGTGGGTACAAAACTGTTCAACGATGGCGAATTAATTTTCAATATTCAGAACTATGTCAGACATTTCCTATCTGATCTAAAAAAATATTGCATTCATTTGGATAAAGATGAGTTTCAGGAGATGATCGCTTCTCTGAAAAGTGACTTTGAAACTAAAATGATTGGTTGTCCTTCTCAGTGTCCTAGTTGTGGTAAATTCTGTGAGAAAGAAATCCACACAAATGAAGGAAAGTGTCAAATCAAAACTGGACATCAGATCTCATCAATGGGAGGTAAGGTCTGGAATAAAAACAAAGATAACACAGCAGTCTTGTTCATGTGTGATGTTTATCAAGATCAAACTCAGATATACTTGCCGAGTGGTGCTACAAAGTGGGGAGAGTTCAAAGACAGATGTGGCAAGGAATGGAACTGGTATCTTCCTGATGATGATAAATACAGATCCAAGCAACTCTCTAATCAAAAATTAATGAAAGACATCTGGAACAAGTTTGGTAAGGGTATTCTCAATTACTACTACAAAAAAGAGAAAACAGGAATCACATTTGTCCCTTATACGACATATGAGGAAGTAAACCATTCTCTATTCTCCGCGAAATATCTTATTTGCTTCGTTATCGATGGAACAGGCTCAATGTGTCGAGATATTGATCGTGCTAAGGTATCTGTAGGACAGTTGATACAACATTTCAAGGAAAAAGGAAGTTCGTCTGAGTTTAGAATCGTAATATACCGTGATCATTGTGATGATGAATTAATAGAAACAATTCCTCAAGGGAATGAATTTACTCTTCAACAAGACACTGTTACGGAATTTCTTGATAATGTTGTTGCTACTGGAGGAGGAGATTTCCCTGAAGCTGTGTTAGATGGGCTAGCAACTGCTGCCACTCAATCTGACTGGAAGTGTACTCCTGGAGTCAAGAATAAGATCATTCACATATACGATGCTCCTCCTCATGGAGATTTTCCTGATTATAAGTCACATTTATCTCATAGCGATAAAAACAATTGCTGCTGCTGTAATCATGATAAGTGCAAATTTGACTGGGAGAAAGATGTTTGGACTGTTTTTAAAAAGTACAGCATTGAGTATCATGGAATCAACACCTGTTGTGGAGATGAATCTTTAAGTTCTGAATTAAGGAAGAAGATCCTCAAGAAGCATGGATTGGATACTATTTTTTCTAATTATGAATCGAAGATGAAGGAAGAACTTGGAGATCTCTGCGCTGATTTTCAAGTGGTCGGTAAAGAAATTGTGAACGAGGCTATCGTACAGATCTTCATTGATCACAAAACGTGATTTTTACAGATACATTTACTTAGTTAGGGTCTAGGATGCAGTCAGAGAATTTCTCTTTTAGGATTAGGTTCTGTTAGCCATAGGATTAGTTCCGTTAGAGTATTAATAAGTGAGTTAGTTAGTTTTGCTTCTTAGCATATTTACTTTATTATTTCTCTAGTTTTCTTTGCAGTGTAGTTATTTTAGGTTCACCGCCTCCATTGACCAAGAGGTTTATTGTATTAAATAGTTCGCTTCATTTAATTGTTGCCAACAAGTATCGATTTAGCTGAGTCAATACATGCTCATATAAATTCAGGTTTTGCACCAAAAATGTAAAATACTCACAGTACCAGTGGCGGCGCCAGGCGGGGAACCAATTTCCGACATGAATACATGCGTCATTCATTTGTGTCCAAATGAGCTGAAACGTAGGAATTTTCAGTAAGAAAGACATATTCACGCAGTGTCATCGACGATGACAGGCTGGGAGACCTTGGAACTTATATCAATAAACAGAGAAAGATCGTCCCGAATCAACATGGAAGACATCGTGGATGACTTCGCAAAACTAGGAAATCGTAGAATCGCACTTATATAAGTATTTATAATTTCATACTAATATAAATAAATCAATTGTTGCTACAAATGTCTTTAATGATTAGTTCTCATTGGCGGGTAATCTGTACCCAAAAAATGTTGGTGCCCCACTGGAAATGATTTGTGCCCCCCTAGTGGCGGCAACCTGGCGCCGCCTCTGCACAGTACTATATAATGCGGCGTATCTAGACTTTGAGTTTACCCCCGGACACACCTGGGACATACACTTTTTAATTTGAAGTTTCCCCTCATTCACCAGATTTATCTTTTTTTACAACAAACTAACAAACTTATATGCATGTTTTTAATGGTTTTACTAGAGATTGCAAGACTGAAATCAAACATTTATGAACAATACTAATGCAAATATTACTTGTATAAATATGCTAAAATATCTTTTTGACTCTTGGTCTGAAAAATAGGCAATAACTTCAATACAGTTAGATACTGGATATAGTGATCGTGCAGGGGACAAGGAACTTTGGTGAAATTATCACTATATCCAATATCTACCATATGTATATCCCAGAGATCTCAATCTCAGCAAATACGTAGCAGCTACTCTCAATGGGGCCGTTTTGAAAAGTGATGACGGTAACTGCATAAGTAAAACGGAGGTAATGTTTTTCATTGCATTTAAAACATCATAAATTATTAAATTTGATGTGGGATGAATGTGGATTCTTAAATAGAAATTGTGAATCTGAATTGGAGATTTATTTTCACCATCTGAATATGATGAGTTCAAAAATTGTATACTTTGAGCAGGGCTGGGGTTGGTTAACCGATTTTAGGGTTCAGTCATTTTGGTTTCCTCCAGGGCGGTTAACCGGTTAACCGATGTCAATATAAATTAGTAAAAATATGGATTTTTGGACTAATCTTTAACCTGGTATTAATAATTTTATAATTTTCAGTGGTCTCGAAATATATTATATGATTATAAAATAGGAATTATACTGTATTATCAAATTTTTAGAAGCAATATTCATGAATCTCCGTAGAAAAACAATGAAATTAGTGTAAATATTTATAAAATAAAGCCGATCGAGGATTTCCTTAACCGTTAACCGGGATTGACGCCGGTTAACCGGTTAACCGAATCCAGCCTTGCTTTGAGTTAGAAATCGACACGAAATAGCACATTTGTATGGTGGCTACTTTGTGTCTTTAGACCAGACACATTTAACATTTTTTGGCAAAATTTTACGCATTTAAACTAGATTTACATACTATTGAATCAAATATCAACACAAATAAAATTCTAACCTCTCTCCATATGATATCTGTATTTACCATGGTTCAGGATAACTGAATTATAGTCTTCTAATATTCTCAGATCAATAACGATACACATTTTAAATTAACACAACTAATATGCACAAAAATTAATGCACATAATGTAAGTAAGCTCCTATTTATACTCTTGAGCTTTTAATACTAACTCAAACGTCCAATCAGATTGTAGCATTCATTCATTCAAGGTTTCCACTTACTTTTAATGGAATTTTCTTATTTTTCTAGCATACCTTTTATTGATTCTGTTTGGAATAGCAAGACTGGCATAGATAAATAACCTCTAGCCAGAGTCAAGTCTAAATTATAATCTACATTTGTGAATCCTTTGATTTGTATAATTTTCAAGTACCATATATCCTCCGCCGGGACGATTGTTAATATTAGATCATTTATCAGATGGAAAGTTAAAGAGTTTATTTAAAAAGAATAATCACCCTTCTTAGCCTCATATATATACCACCGAACGTTATCTTTTCAGTAAATAACTTTGTCCGAATTTCCTAACAATCCTCTTTGAAATTATGAGATGCACGTGTATTCAAGCCTACGCGTATTACAATTTTAACTAACAAGACACCAAATAATCTAGGTTTGAAAGTTCAGTAATTGTGATATGTGGATAATGGAGAGTGGATAGTCTTGATGGATGCACGAAATAATTTATAATCGTACTACTAATTTCTATTTTCATAATGCAAACATCGAAAGCAAGGAAAATGATCCAATCTTTTATATATGAATGCCATGAACTTATAAAACTAATAATCTCACCGTTCATATTCAATTACACACCATACGTGTATAAGTAATGTAACTCCTTATAAGAAAGTCAAGAAATATAATCCATAATTATGCACAGTAAATTTGATGCCTGTGATATATTTGCCTTAGTGTTAGAATAGAATCTAACACAAATTCTTTTCTATCAGTTCCATCAAATACAAACTATTACACTCAGATCTTGATCGCGGTTTTAACAGTTCAAGTTAGTTTATTATTCTTTGTAATCATGTATATATCTGTGTGTACTCGAATAGTAGCCCCCAACGAGGGTGCTAATTCGTTTGCTACACTTAACTGTCAGTTAATTTCAATTAGTAAATAAAGTGTCATCTTCCTTTCGAGCCATCTGTTCATTATTGGACTGTGACCACAATTTAAGGATCATAATTCGATTATTGGAGAACTTTAGTTATGTAATCAAAAGAGATTCAAATACAAGACACTCAAGTGCATATTCATGATTATTTGAGATCGAAAAAATATTGATTCATGGCGGTCCATATATTATCTAACTTTTCTGTCATTTATAAATCTTATGAATAGGATTGATTTAAACTTAACGAGCGGATGACAGTGTCCAACTATTATTGTAAACTAAGTGGTTTAGAATAACAGCTATCCCACAACCAGAGGCATAGCCAGGGTGTGACACATGTGGCCTAGGCCGAATCTCAAAGGCTGTGTAAAATGTCATAAATTAATATCGGGTACTGCAACATTCTCAAGGAATTGCTGCACTCTAAAGATTGGGCTGACTACACCTCTACCCACAAATAATAATTGTTTTGTTTGTATTTATCTAAAAAGGTGACTATAATCTTTGATTAGCATAGACGTCCGGATGGCAACAAATGTGAACAAAAATTGTTCGCCAGTCGCGCAGCGAGAAAATGTAAAGCGCGCTTGTATGAATTAATGACAAAAGTGTGAAATATGATCATATTATTTAGATACTTATATAGATGCATTTTGATAGTCTAATTCATATTGGCCAATGAAATTCGGTACAAATTTCTCTATGCACACTCGGAACGGAGGTTTATGTACCACTCAGTGGCGATGTGGGGGTGGGACTAAGTGGAGGACCCTCGGTGGGACACACTCAATTCCCAATTATATACTGGCAAATCGTCCAAAAATTTGCATCGGTGAGTCCCAAAAGTCCAAAAATACTGAAGCCCTTTTTGTTACAAGACGAATACTGCCAAAAGAAACTATCGTAAAAAGACAAAAACTATCAAAAAGAATGTTTTCTAGAAATGTGTGTCACACTTTAGACAGCCTGTACACCACTAATGGCGCCGTCCCCGCTTGCGCTACTAAAGCGCTTGAAATTACGAATTTTTTCGTAATTTCAATTTATTTTAAGAGCTATCTCCAAGCTCCATCAAAATATCTAGGAGTGGTAAAGGGATGAAATTCCCCGATTGAAAGAAAATGGTTACGAAAATTGTAACCAAACTCAGAACGATATAATTTACAAATGTACTTGTATCTATCTCTGCTAATAAAAGGCAAAACGCAATCTGACTTAATTGTTTGAAACTAACACTACAAATAAACAAACAGTTAAGAATATATTTGCTGAATTAGTTTCACTTAAACCCTTTTCATTTCCTTTGCATAAATATTTAATCGAGAGAAAATATTTCAATTGTTTCAAATTAAATGTTTCGAAATAAACATATTATACCTACGTATGGTAACAACCTTCAGTCTAGTTGTACACTCATTAAATTGTTCACTGTGGTTGGTTTTTGAGCATAGATACTTTGTATATGATGGATTGTAATTTGATCACAGATCACAGAACATTTTCACATGATCATTCCATCAAAAACTCAAAATGATAAGTCATCGGTAAAAGGAATTTTCATTTAGAACTTTCTTCTCATAGGAATTTCGTCTCGTTGGAGATTAATTTTTCATATTTTCAGGGTTAAATTGGTCCGGGAGACCAATCTTTCATTGAAAATTGGTTTATGCTTATAATTTTCAAATCCAAACGCCTAAAATGGGTCAATCATTGTTTACATACGCCCAGACCAGGAGTTCCAACCCGTTACCTCGCTGTCTAACACAGTTAACCCGATTTCTCCAATTGAGGAAGTAATGTATCAGAAAATTAGATAATCTAAACATGTATATGTAGTATATCTGACTAGAATTCTAATTAGATAGTCAATGGGAAACTTTTTCGTGTTTTTTTGCCTGTAACTCTGCAAACCGAGGGTCTGTTTGCTGAATGCTCATCTCAAATCTCCTTGCATTCTAATCTGTTACGTTGCTTGGTTTTTATAGCAATCCGAGATTAGAACCCGGCCTCACATAGGTAGATTGACGAAAATGGGTTAAGAATCAAAATAGACATTCTGTGTTGATTTTCGAGAATATTGGTAACTTCATCCATAAGTTTGGGACTAAGTGAAATATAATCCTAGCATTTAGACCTGCAAATCTAGCTCTTTAAGCTGGAAAATCGTTAAATCATTGACACCTTATTATCTTTCTATAAATCGATTTATAAAATAATTTGAAGAGACTTGGTTGGTAGGGCAGTCTTCACTCATCTTGTGGAATGTATTCGGCGAACACCCATACTGTCCTAGAACTAATGATAATCTGGAGGGATGGCATAATAAATTAAAAAGAATAGCTCGAAAAGCGCATGTAAATATCTACGAAATTGTAGAAATATTTAAACAAGAGCAGCATATAGCCTTACTTGTAATTGGTAACTGGTGCTACGCTCCAGATGAGGGCAAGAAAAGCTATCCAAAAAGATAACTAAATTCAAAAACTTAACGATTACTTTGACTCATTTAATCATCCTACTGAATATACTTGTATGAACGGAATTTCATTATTAACAATATTTTAACAAATTCGTTTCATACAAGCGCGCTTCGCTTGCTTGCGCTGCGCGGCTGGCGGACACTTTGTGTCCGCCGGAGTCGCCCTTTGGGCGCCTATGGTCACATTGATTAATTATAAGGGAGATAACAGCTCTAAATACGTCTGTCCTACCGTTATAATCGATATCGCACGAAAAATCACCAAATTTGTCAGTTTTTAAATTTTTTTGATGCGTAATGATGACGTCATAACAGAGTACTGAGTCATCATTTTGAGGATAGTTCTATCATATGTGTGATATATTAATATACACATTCTATTAAAATTTCAGCCTTCTATCACCTAAAATGCCAGGGAAAGCTGATTTTTGGTATGTGGGAGTCTTTTGGCTATGGCTCCACTTAGACCTCAGACAAAAATGTCAACTCATCATGGAATTATAACGTCATTGTCATCTTTTTTATAATTAGAAATTTCAGTTTTTCGACTATAACTCGGCTATTTTAGGTGATAGAAGGCTGAAATATTAATAGAATGTGTAGATTAATATAACTCAAAGATGATACAATTATCATAGAAAAATGATGACTCATCACTCTATTATCACGTCAGCATTACTTATCACAAATTGATAAATTTGGTGATTTTTCGAGTGATATCGATTATAACAGTAAGACAGATTTATTTAGAGATGTTGTCTACCTTATAACTAATCAATGTGAGCCTAGGCGTCTTTTAGACGCCTCTTCTTGGATTCTAATTGGTTAAAACATCTTGATAGCTTTTGTGAAAAGGTGTGAACATTTTGTAGAATTTGCACCCAGGTTCAAATCACCATTTAAGAAAAGTATGTTCCAAAATTGGTTCAATTTGGCCCAATATAATTTTTAGCGAGACGGTCCTATGGACACTACACGCAGATCATGACACAAGGCATCTTCTATACTAGTAGCTGTAGTCAAAATATGGGAGACCTGTGCATCTCTTCTGATATGAACTATAGTAAAATAGTATTATCGTATTTTAACACCTTTTCGTTAATATATATTCAAAGATAAAACGGATAATCAGCGATTCCCATAAAAGATTTACCTTGTAATTTCAAAGATCATGCTTAGAAAGCAAGAATATTAATACTTCTGCGTATTTATAATGTACTCTTCCTAACTAGTGACTGAACTAACCAAATTTGGATCACATATCCCTTATCTGATGGAGATTTGAATCTGGTTGCAATTTTTTAAAATCTTAACACCTTTCTTTGTACAGGTGGTAAATTGGATTGCCAGTCAACTCGTACCATATACCAACTCGTACTAAGTTAACTCGTATCAAGTCAATATCGAATTTAACAGTAAGACATACATATTTAGATATGTTATCTCCCTTATAATTTATCAATGTGAGCCCAGGCGCCTTCGGCGGACACAAAGTGTCCGCCAGCCGCGCAGCACAAGCAAGCGAAGCGCGCTTGTACAATATATATAAACATTGAGTTTCGATAGAAAGATTTGAGAACGATATCCTTACTACTATATCGTTCTCAAATCTTTCGATCGAAATATATTGAGTGATCTCTATCCCAATCCATTAATCCATCGTGCTAAATGCTTGAAACCTAACTTAGTTGAAAGATTTACATAGTGAATATACGTAGTATATAATGCAGGGGTCGGCAACCTATGGTACGCGAGCCTAAATTGATGACACGCGGAGTTGAAATTAAATGTGGGTCGACAGACCGACATTTATGTATATTCAGGGGTCGGCTACTCTAGGCAGGCGTGCCACTGGCACACAAGGTCATAAATATATTGACATTATAGGTAAACTGGCACACTTCATTCAAAAGGTTGCCGGCCTCTGATATAGTGTCAGATTTTAGCAACTACCATTTCAACGCCGCGGATTTAAGAATTTTGAGTTTCTAATTATTGGTATTTAAAAGTGTAGGCAATTCACAGAAAATATGAAATATTAATTGTTTTATGTAGCGAGTTTAGCTATTCGATTATTTTATTTTCATAATTTGATATTTATCGTCTAGAACTTTATCTATTAATAGTACAAATAAACAAGCAGCCTTTGAATTTTAATTCATAAAATCTGGTAGATATTCTGATTTATTTTGAGTTTTGATACTTTACTTAATGGCCGAATCTATCTCAAAAGAAGATGGTATCGAAGAAAAAGATGATTATGTTCATATTGTAACGCCCACAGATAGTGATCCAGATCCTAATACAGGAAATAGTAAAGATTCTAAACCAGAAGAAAGTAGTCTTGCAATTGAGAAACTCAGTGCCACAAGTCCTAATACGGAAGATAACAGTAATAATGAATCCATCCAGGATAGCAACAAAGGCTCAATTACTACCTCCAGTGGGCAAGATTCATCAGAGAGTAAAAGTTTTGATAAAATAACTAATGAATCACCTCAAAGCTCCCCCACTAGGTCCCAAACTGTAGAGGCATCTCTGTCTTCCCTAGGCTTGAATAAGGACCAAGTAAAGTTTATGATCAATCTTGACCAAGGGTCGAAATTCCTTGAAAAACCGCTCATTTTATCGAAAAAATTAAAAATATCGAAAGAACTAGCGAGCAAAGCAATAGAAATTTTGAAATCTCCTAAAAAGGTTAAAGAGAAAGCACTTACCCGGAAAATATGTGGAAAAATCAAGGCTTGTTTGGAAGAAAATCCAGATGTAGATAGTTATGAAGATATCGCACTGTTATGCGAAGTTGATGAAGAAATAGTTTGGAAATATTTTGAAATGTCACCTCTAACTGAAAAACAAAAGAATATTATTCTGGAAAGGTTTAACATGGGTCTCACTGTCAGCGAAATATCGCATCACTTACATATCACAGCCAAAAAGGTTGAGGAACATATTGCATTGACATTCATAACCTTTTCTTGTGTAATAGGGAGTCGAGCGTTTGATATTATAACCAAATACTGTGATTGCATCGAGATATCCAAATTTGAAATGCGTAAAAAGATACTGTCGAAAAACTTGAAATTGCAAGATAAATTGTACTGTGGATTGCGTCAGGAAAATGAATCTGATTACAGTATTGTAAATCATTATCTTAGCGGATATAAAGAGTCTGAAGATTTCCTAAAAGTGGACACGAACTTAACCATGGAAGACATCATGGCAATTAAGCGAAGTAGCAAAAATAGCGTTGAAGAACTGAGCGTAAAATAAAATAAAATCGAGTCGGTCATAAGCGGTTATATACATCAATACTTCGTACATCCTCTAGAACAAGAACATTTCACAGAACAACAAGAAAAACACATTTTTGACATTTCAAGCTCATTTACAACAAAGACGTTCTCATTGGATAACTATCGAACTATAGTCACTCATTCTTATGACGATATAATCAAAAGTATTGAAGCCAATGGTAAGTCAGAAAGTGCGGTGGATCTATTGATTGAATCACTGCCTCTAATCTTCTATTATCTCAAATGTAGTCTCCCTTTTGAAGAAATTGTTCGATTGATTGCGAATATTACTCACATTCCAATAACGATACACGATTTGTTTCATATTATTTTCCAAATGTCAGATCCTGTACTGAAAGGATTATGCATCGAGCATTACTCGTTCAGTAATCCAGTTCCTCTATACTATCCAAAACTCAAACATCTGCAAAGTATATCACGCGGGATTCAATTCGAGATCTGTAAAGAGCTGTGGTACTGTCTGGAACAGTACAATGGATTGATTTCATTCGGATTAGGGAGAGCTAATTGGAATACTGTTGGTAAGTCCACACTTCTAGATTTAATTTTTGCAACAGATTTCGTTGTAGGAAGTCCTCAGAATAGTGCGTTTCATTTTCAGTCTATCGATATTCAACTGACTAAAAACCTTTTCGGAGAGACCAAAAAGGATAGTTTAGAATCCACAAAATGGGCTTACATAGACTGTCACAGTTATTCAGACTTAAGTGTGATTCAAGCTCTGTGTTCTCATCTAGACGTAGCTCTAATACATGTCTGTTATAACGATTATAAAAACAATAAAGCTGAATTAGACGAGGAGTTAAGCAAGTTTAAACTTAAGCATATTTATATTCTCATAAGAGATTGTGACCTTGATGAAGTAAATATTTCGGATTCATTAATGAATGGAGCATCCGAGACGACTGTATTTATTCCAGATTTAACGAGAAGCGATGTACTATCATCATATTCAGTAATGAAATCCCTGAAAAATATTGGTCATAAAATAATTCACTCTAACCCGAAAGTTATTCAGAGTCAATTTATCTATGAAATTATGTGCGAATTGGAATCTCCCAGCAAAAGAGACATTGAAGAAGGAATCCAGCTTATTCAAGACATTGTCCAACATTTTGATAAATCAGACATGTTAGATTTTAGTGTTTTAAATTATTACCCTAATTTCGTTAAATTCATGAGTTTATACCACAAAACATGTTTTGAAATAGATCAGAAAACAATAGATGATCTCAACTTTCAGTCCATACAACTAGATGCAACACTGAGAAACACGGAAATAGGTAACATTGTGATGCAGTTTATCTCTATCCTTGAAAAAGAAAATTCCACATTAATTTTGTGCAAACTGTCGAAAGAACTTTCGCGTATTTCGAAACTTTTAACTACTGACAGCACGATCAAGAATGCCCCAGTTAGAGAAAAACAGAATGATAAGTATACACTTGAAATTTTGTGGAGAGAAACTCTACTCACTCATAAATATGCAGAAAATGCTGGAAATCTGGACATGAATGGTAACAACGAACGGTTTGGATCAAGCTATAGCAGATATGTTGGGAGTGGTGAGGCGTTCGAACTTATTGATGGAGATAATCTAAGATTTTTCAGTAAAGAAATTGATTTCCTTTTAAATCAATTTTACGCCGAACAATGCAATTCATTAGACCGACTAAATGAAGGCAAATCTATCGAAATAAAACCAGCTCCCATTGTAGTGAGTATATTGGGTCCACAAAGTTCTGGCAAATCAACGCTTCTAAACTATTGTTTCGGTTGTAAATTCCTAACAAGTGCTGGCAGGTGTACGAGAGGAATATATGGCTCTCTTTCCAAACTGGATAGACCTGTCAACCTCTCTCAATCCTTCCTAATCCTCGACACAGAGGGACTGGATGCTATTGAGAGAGAGAACATCAAGGACACTTCTATGATCCACTTTGACAGGACGATGGTTCTATTCTGCTTGGCTGTGTCTCAAGTCGTCATAATTAATATTAAAGGAGATATCGGAAGCGAAGTACAAAATTTGTTACAAATTTGTGCTCATTCTCTAGATAGACTTAAAGTTAGTAAAGTAAAAGCACCAGAGATCTTCTTCGTACTGAACCAACAAGCAGATCCAGATCCTAACAAACATCTCGATACCATCAAACACCTCATGGAGAAACTCGATTCTGAATCTGAACTCTTGGAAACTGAGGGAGTGAAAATATCAGATTTAATACAAGTTTCTAGTGAAAATTTGTTTATTTTACCTTCTGCCTTCAATTCTCAACAAATGAATGATACTAGTTCCAAAATATTTGATTCAGATGTCATTAAGCTATCCCCAACTATTCCATTTGCTAAAAAATGCACTGATCTACGACTAGCCATTATAAATAAACTAGATCATATGCCAATGAATGACAGAGCTCCTTTCCAGAGCATGAGTGAGTGGATGGAGATGGCAGGTGTTATTTGGGATACCATTATAAAGTATCAAGATATTGTCAAGTACAAAAACGTCGAAGAATTAAAATGTTGTAACAAACTTGAAAAAATAGTCACAAGTCTAATCGAAAAGCACATTACCTGTAATCAAAACGAATTCACAACCTCGACTAATGATCTTTGTCAAGAGATAAAAAAATTGGATTCACAAATTTCCTTTGATACATTTCTAACTGACAAAAATACAGAATTTAACGAAGTCTTTGAAAAACATTACAGACAGTGTGATAGCGAGTTTTCAAATATTTGTCAGAAAGATTCCCTTTTGAGAAGGATGGAATACTTATGTAAGGAAGCAGCCTCAAATATCAAAAGATTATTTTATGTCGTTAGAAAGCAATACGAAGATAAAATTTCCTTGGAAATGAAGTCAATTTTGACTGAAATAAAATGGTCTGAGGATATGAAAAAATTTCAATCAAATATCAAAGAAAATATAGAAGTATATTGTACTTATGCATTTAAAGGTTTGAAGATTGTTTTTGAAGAAATTTGGAGAGAGATATTTGGTACTGAAGATTATGAAGAAGAGAATCGCGAACGTGAAGAAAATTTTTCAAATTTGTATGCACTTTTTAAGATGGAATATAATGCAATGGAAAACAAACAAGAAATCTACAAATTGTTTCATCATTGTAACTTCGATATGCAGGCAATAATTGATTCAATTGAATCGGAAATTCGAGAAAGCTTCACTGATCACCATTCAGATCAATCGAAACAGTTCGTTTATACAGTATATGATCATTATGTTCCCATTAAGGACATGGTACCGTATAACACAGAACCTAAATACAGCTATTTATGTCAAAGCTCTTTATACAAAACGCATACACGACATATTCTTAAACTATACCCTGTTACTAAATTGACTCTTCATCTACATATTCCTTCTGAATGTGAGAGTTTATTACAGTTGTGTTCTGGTTTCTACAATCACCCAGATATTATTTGGAAATCCAACAAAAACACGCAGGTTACTCTTCTGAAATCATATTTAAAGGATCCAGAAGATTTTAGCACAAGTACATGGGAAAAGTTTGTCAATGACATCTCATCCGATGTCATGAAAAAGCTGAACCATAAATCTGATGTAACACCAGCAGTCGTTAAAGAAATTATTCATAAATTATGTTTCAGAATTAAACTACTAAATTATGAAATTGGATTCATTCACGCAAACCTATCGAACATTGCTGAAAGGACTTTAGTTTAATCACCTCAGAGCAGCATAATCTAACAAATCTTCTTAAAAGTAAAAGGGAGGCCTTATCTCATGAGAGCATGCTCTCTCTAGCTTATGATAGGGTCCTTTATATGCTCTCCAAGGATCCTGAAGAAGAAGTTACAGACACTGATAATTTCGTTGTCCGATACATTTGTAATAGGAATTCAGTATTACAAGAATTATTTTGGAATGCATGGGAAGAAACAGAAGCTAAGTTATATCAAACAATTTTCAAAAGATTGATGGTAAGTTTTAAAATAAAGAAATCAAATTTGACAAGTGTTTTAAATAGGCTACTTCAAGATTTAATGAAAGATGAAACGGTAGAATTTTACTCCGATAAATATTTTGAATTTGATAAGAAGCGACATAGTAATTATGCAGATACAAAAGAAATTCCTTTCAAAGCCATGAATACATACTTGAGTAAATTTCTTGACCCTGCTGTGACTCCAGAAGAGCTCGAAATTTTTTTGAATAGTGTATTTATGATAGACCATGTCAAAATTGATATTAGTGAAAGTTCTAGGTTGCCTCGCAAACAGAAGACTGTCTTAAATGAAGATATTTTTAGAAAGCTTGTCAATATCGGAATGTTCAATAACACAGAATTAATTTTCAACATACAAACATACATTAAACACTTCAAGTTAGCTCTAGATAATTATAAACTTATTTTAGAGAAAGATGAATTTCAGGAAATGACCAAATATCTGAAAAGTGAATTTGAAAAAAATATAATCGGCTGTCCTTCTCAGTGTCCTAGTTGTGGTAAGTTCTGTGAGAGAGAAATCCACACAAATAACGGAAAGTGTCAAATCAAAACAGGACATCAGATCTCATCAATGGGAGGTAAGGTCTGGAATGCAGACGAAAACAATTCAGCCATAATGATTATGTGTGATGATTACAAGAACTATACTCAGATGCATTTATCTTGTGGTGTGATGACCTGGGGAGATTTTAAAGACAAATTTGGGAACGATTGGGATTGGGATCTTCCTAACGAGGAGAAATACAGATCCAAACAGCAATCCAACCAAAAAATCATGAGGGATATTTGGAACAAGTTTGGGCGAGGTATATTGAACTATCTCCATCAATTTCAAGGTACAGATATTTCCTTTGTCCCTTACACTACATATGATGAGGTGAATAGGTCACTGCTTCCAATAAAATATTTCATTTGTTTTGTCATTGATGGAACCGGTTCAATGAGCAGAGATATCTCTCGTGTTATTGTGTCAGTGGGACAGCTGATTAACAGTTTCATATCTCGCGGGGATTCTGCACAATTCAGGGTTGTAATCTATCGTGATCATTGTGATAGTATATTAATCGAAACATTTCCTAGTGAGAAAAGATTCACTGCCAATCATAACAATGTGGTTAATTTTCTTAACAGTATTGTAGCTACTGGAGGTGGAGATTATCCAGAAGCTGTGTTAGATGGTCTAGCAGTTGCTGCAATTCATTCTGACTGGAAATGCTCTCCTGAAATCAGGAATAAGATCATTCACATATTCGACGCACCTCCTCATGGAGATTTTCCAGACTATACATCACATAGTTCTTACAGTAACAAAGGAAACTGCTGCTGTTGCAATCATGAAACTAAATGCACGTTTGATTGGGATAAACATGTCTGGAGCGTGCTTAAAAAATTCAAAATTGAGTATCATGCTATCAATACGACATCGGGACGATTGGAGTTAGATTCATACAATACTGTCTTACATGCAATCAAAAGGAAGGCTTTGGAATTTAAACATATGATCAATATCGATTTAATCTTTTCGAAATATGAATCAAAAATGAGAAAAGAACTTGGCTATCTCTGTGGGAATTTTCAAGTTGTTGGTAAAGAAGTTGTTAACGATGCTATCCTGAAGATTTTTGTTGATTTTAAAAAGGAAAAGTGAAACTTGAAATACTTAATTTTACTTAGTAGTTTGCACACTTAGGAACCTAAAACCCTTTTTGAGAATTTCTCTACTAGGAATAGATGTGTGATTTTAGTTTACCATAGATCCCTGAATGTGTATTACCCCTAGATAGGATATATCAATGTGATGCCTTTTCAAATACCCTTGAATTGTATATATTTTTGGGATTCAACTTTTTATAATTATGTGTGTGTATTTCTAATTACTTAGTTGTAGAGTTGAGTTGTGTAAATGGAGCTGCACTAAAAAGTTTGCCTCCACCTTTCCCATCCAGATATTCGTCAAAATCCCGCGCTGCCAGGTATATAGGCGTTGGCTCTGGTAAGGTCGTGGTAGGACTATGGCCGTTAGTTTGTATTCACCTCCCTCTTCACGGACATAAATTCCATTGCCACTTCAGGTAGCTAAGTGTGAAGTCATTAGTGCAACCTATACTCAAATTGATTATTATCCTGATCTATATACTAAATTGCCTACGGTTGCTTTAACCCTGCAATGCCTTTGGGGTCAAAGGTATAAATAGAAATGACCCCATTTTCATTTTCACTTTCAGTTCACTTTCAATTTACTTTCACTTTCGCTATGGGCATGCAAGTGTTTAAGGAATGCTTGTCCCCAGAAAAGAAGTTTAACCCTCGCCTGGCTAGGTCTCAAAAGTATAAATAGAGAAACCCCACTTTCATTTTCACTTTCAGTTCACTTTCAATGTACTTTCATTTTCACTTTCAACATTCCTAGCCAACCGCGGGTTAAACTACGCCCTGTAGACTGGCGAAAATACCCCTTGCTTGCTTGAATATCATTTTGTTTTCTTCAAATAGTATTATTTCCAATATTTGTTTTCCGAATTATGATATTATTAATTACTGACCTAATCGGGCCAGAGCTGACAACCAAAGCCCTATTTGCTTTATTTACAATTTTAGTGATGGATCACGTATCTCTTGTATCTATCGGGCTGCGTGAGAAAATGACCCTCCCAGGTCTCTCAACTCTCACGATCTCATCGTGTGCCTAATACTATATTCCCATACGTCATGATTTTCACTTGGCATTACACGATTTAGTTAGATACAAGTTGAGAGACAAAATATGATCGTCATACCCATTGAGATAGTTTACATCAATGTCACATCAGTGATTAACTTCATTCACACAGAAGTTCTTCAATGTTAAAGTATCATTTCAAGGATTATTAATTCCACAATATTATGTATGAGCACTCATCAGTGGTCTATGGTAGAATTCCACCATCTTTATCATTTTTTGTCATTTAACCCGTCCATTTCACTATTGTACAATTGACATTAAGTGCTAAACAAAATCCTAAAAGGAAATGATGGTTCGCCAAATACCTCCCGAGTAATACCAAATTATTTTGGTGATAGAATCAATGAAACCATAGGCGCATTTTTGGAAAATAAAAGAAAACCTGGGGGGGGGAAAGAGCGAGCGATGGTAAGGGAGGTCTGGGGCTAGCCCCCCAGACAAAAAATTTTAAACATTTTGATCTTAGACGATCTAATATAAATATACAGCCATTGTTGTTACCTAGGGAAAATACAATCTCGGACAATAGTGGAATAAAAATTGGGATATATATATATACAAGCGCGCTTCGCGCTTGCTTGCGCTGCGCGGCTGGCGGACACTTTGTGTCCGTCGGAGGCTCCCTTCGGTCGCCTGGAGTCACATTGGTTAATTATAAGGGAGATAACATCTCTAAATATGTCTGTCCTACTATGCTAATCGATATCACTCGAAAAATCACCAAATTTGTGAATTTAAAAATTTTTGATGCGTAATGATGACGTCATAACAAAGTGATGAGTCATCATTTTTTGATGATAGTTGCATCATATGTGAGACATGTTAGTATACAGATTCTATTAAAATTTCAGCCTTCTATCTCCTATAATGGCTGAGTTATGCCCGAATAACTGTGTTGCTTAACTTTTATAAATGTGACAATGACGTCATAATTCCATGATGAGTCGACATTTTCGTCTGAGCTCAGAACTTACTGGAGCCATAGCCAAAAGACTCCCACATGCCAAAAATCAGCTTTCTGCGCCTGGCAGTTTCTTCAATCATTTCGTAACAGATATATATATATATATATATATATATATATATACAAATATTAATCGAGTTTTAATAGTAAGGATATATATATATATATTCAATTAACATGATTTTGGGGTTTAGTTGTAACCTATAAATTTGTGTGAAATCCTGCCATACCACAGCTTCCTCCACTGCCCGACACCACACACCCCCAGATACCCACACTTGGCGCCTATGAATGAAACACCCTGTATATTATAGTAATACTATAGTATTATTAAGTTAATGGTGTTAATTAACCTTGATATCCAGGTATTTTATCTGAAGTGACTGTTAATGCATGAATTAGCATTGGCTTCAGGGCGACAGCGCAAGTAAGCGAAGCGCGATTGTCTTGATTAAATCTTCAAAATTCTACTCCCCTTTCTGGCTTGCATCTGCATATCAGATATAACTCTATAATTAATCAAAGAAACATTATCCAATACTGTATGCATATAGATCAGGTGACACCTAGATAGTACTTGTATCAGTATAAAAGATAGTGTTACAGTATTCATTCAGTTCCTTTGTTTTCACATACAACTCAACAGATCCTATCCAATTTTTTATAACTCAGTTAGTTTCTTATACAGTGAAACCTGTCAAATATACGTATAATCAGTATAAATCAGGGCAATTATTATTCGATGCTTTCTTTTGGAAAATGCGAGTAGCGGCGACAATAGTTGAACCACAGGACTGGGGTTGGTTAACCGATTTTAGGGCTCAGTTATTCTGGTTTCCTCCAAGGTGGTTAACCGGTTAACCGATGTCAATATTAATTGGTTAGAATATATATTTTTCGACTGATCTTTACCATGATATTAAAAATTAAGATAATTTTCAGTGGTCTCGAAATATACTTCCTATATGATTAGAAATTATATTGTATTATCTAATTTTTAGAAGCAATATTCATGGATCTCCATTGAAAACCAGTGAAATTAGTGTGAATATTTGGAAAATAAAAAAGATTTTCTTAACTGTTAACCGAGATTGACGGTGGTTAGCCGGTTAACCGAATCCAGCCTCACATGCACAGTTGTTTTTATAGACAGTTGGCATTTTTTGCCAGGTTTCACTGTCATTTTTATTTATCTTTTATGTATTAGTATATTTAAAGTTACCGTCGAAACTCACAAACGATACGATCAACTAAGGCCCACCTTCCATAACTTACCATGACAATTTTTATTTTGAAATGCATGATTGTGTTCACCAAATTTTAATTTTATTTCGCCGACTCTACTTTGTATGGATTCTGAAATGAGCGGCTCCCTATATTTATTTTTTCTACCATAACAGTTTTTCCGGGAATACCATAAATGTCAAATCAATGAAATTTGGAAAGAAGGTATGGACTGTTTATGGGCAGACGCAGTTACTATACGATATTTGATCTAATTAGCACCAGGAAAAATTGACCCGGGAGACTATTTTTTCATGGAATATTGATCCAGGAGACCAATCGTTTCATTAAAGATTCGTTTTATGCTTACGCCTAAAAGGGTTGATTATTTTACATGCGCCTGGACCAGTGGTTCCAACCCGTTACCCCGCTGTTTAACACAGTTAACCAGATTTCTCAAATAATTAGATAATCTAAAATGTAGTACTTATATCTGACTAGAATTCTAACTAGATAGTCAATGAGAAACTTTTTCGTGTTAACATTCTGTTGATTTTCGAGAATACTAGTAACATCTTCACCCAGAAGTTTTGAGACTAGTTGAATTAAAACCCTTGCACTTAGACCTGCAAATCTAGTTCTTTTGGCTATAAGTGGATTTATGAAATATTTTATAAGTTATTTGGTTGTTAGGACAGTTTTCACCCATTTTGCAGCATATAACCTTACTTGTAATTGGCAACTGTGCTACACTCTAGACGAGGGCAAGAAAAGATATCTGAAAAGATACCAAATTCAAAAACGTGAAGATTACTTTGACACATTTAATCATCCTGCTGAATATACTGGTATGAACAAAATTTCATCAGATTTAAATCGTCACCTATTATTCTTATTAACATTGAGTATTAACCAAAAGTAATCTTAAATTGATTTCACCTAAAACTTCCCAATAGCTAAATGAACTGCTCAATGGGACTTCGCATCATTTAGCTTAGGACCAATTTTTCATAATTTGGTTGAATTGATCCCCCGGACCATTTTTTTCGCGGACCAATATTCCAGTGACAACCCCATTATTCACTAGACTACGATATTCTATTAACTATGTATATTATCCATTATATTAATATTTATTCTACAATTTCACAATACAGGTATCCCTCGCCGTTCGCGGGGGTTACGTTCCTGAGAATTGTCGCGAATGGCAAAATCGCGAACGGCAAGACGTTAGTTCAATGAGAATGGTGGGGTTACGCTCCTAGATTATAAAAACGACGCTAGATACTGTTTGCTAAATACGTTATTGATTCAATAGTTGAGCTGTAATACTCATACAAACACTGGCACAAGTAAAATGGTAGTAATAAATGAAGTGATAAATGAAATATATAGTAGATCCCCTAGTAGCAAACCTAAGTACCATACCTAAATAGCAAAGTCTAGCCTTTAGTACTAAACCTAAATTGTAGATACGTATAAGGTTATGGACTTATGCTAGCTCATAAACTACTGAAGGGAGCAACGAAAACCGCGAATAGTCGAGGGAACGAGTCGCGAATAGCAAAACAAGACTCAAAAATTTTTCCGTGAATAGTCGAAACCGCGAATGGCAAACCCGCGAACGGCGAGGTTATATGTAATTACTTCAAGTGCGCTTCGCTTGCTTGTGCTGCGCGGTTTGCGGACACTGCGTGTCCGCAGGGGCACTTAAGGATATTAGAAAAAACAATATGTCGCTTTCTTGTTCTCTACTAAGTTTGCTGAATTGTCATTTGTCTATAATTACATTAATAAAATCAGAATTGTAGCAGAAAATTTAGTTCGTGATAAATAAATTTACTTCGTATTAAGTCAACTAATCCTGAATATAAGGTCAATTTGAATCCACAAAGTTAACATTACTAAATATTATTATACATACTTGAATAATCAACCAATTTCAGTTCATGTCGTTAACAACAATCAAGTGTGTTATGTGCTATGATCAATCAATTCGATTATAAAATAACTTTTAACAATCAATTTGTAGCTTCAAAATAGCTATATTCAATCATTTATATGAAATAGAATAATGTGAATCGCATTATAAAAGTCTGATGATTGATTAGTTCTCACATAAACCAATGAATTTCAAACACAAATAGTCCTTATTGTATGCATAAAAGTCACTACTATTTGATTCCAATGTATTTGCATTGTAAAAGAAACGAATTTCATCTCGGTGAGGTGTGAAGATTTCACATAGATCTTCAAACTTAATCGTAGACTCATTATTATTTACCTGTGTGCCAAATTTCACATTTCTAGCACCTCCCAGTTTCACAATCAATTCTGGACAAAAAAACACATAAAGTTTTAATATATAAGATTATATGGATGAAAACTATTCTACTCAGGTGCGTTCCCAGGGGGAGGGGCATCTGGGGCATTTCCCGCGTTTGATTGTGCGGACCCGGATTTCATTCGACCATCTAATCCAAAATCATAGTAATGCCCCCAGACTTTTTACCTTGGCCCCGCCTCCCCCGGTTTGGAAGATTCCTGTGACCGCACCTGATTATATTCCTTGATATTTAAGCAGTTTAATGTCACAATACACTGAACACTGTATAATTAGGTATTTTTGCCCCGTCCCATAAAGTAAGTACTGACATAGTTTTCTGGAATGATCCTGTCCCGTCCCGGCAAGCAAAGCTCGCTTGTATATATATATATATAAACATTAATCGAGTTTTAATAGTAAGGATATATTATTAATTAAAATTCCGGAAAAAATCAGCTTAACAAATTTTATCCTGCGGCTCTACAAACATATAGGAGATATTTAGCTCAGAATTTGTGGACTTTGGTCAGTAGATTTAATGTATAGTCTGTTCAGAGGTATTAGGATAGCACAATACATGTACTATAAAAGTATGTACAAAAGAGTTTCAATCCTTAGATTATTCGTTTGATACTTAAATTACGTTTTCAAATTTCTATTAGCATGGCAGAAGGTGACAATAACGAACCGGCATTTTTTGATGCATTATCTCAAGCAAAGACTGATATTGATCCGAAAACATCAGATTGTGTCTGTGATAAATCAAATATGCTAGAATCATTGTCATCCTTGGGTTTAGAACAAGACAACGTACAATTCATCATTGAACAGGGCGAAAAGTTTATACATAAACCTAATGTTTTGGCAATTAAATTAAAGATTTCTTTAGATATAGCCAGCAAAGCGATTAATATTTTTAGAGATTCAAAGCAGTTCTCACAACGATTACTTTCTTCTGAAGATAAAAAGAAGATTAAAAATTGCTTGAAAGAGAATCCAGAAATAGAGAGTCATGAAGACATTGCACTTATCAGTGAAGTTAGTGAAGAGTTGGTATTAAAGTACCTCGAACAAAGACCTTTGACTGATAAACAAAAAAAACATATCCAGGAGAACTACAACAAGGGAAATTCTATCAATGACATTTCAAAACTTTTGAACATCACAAAAGTAAAAGTAAGCGATTATGTTGAAACGACCTTTGTGACTTTTTCTGGTGAGAATGGAAATAAAGTTTTCGACATTATAACTCAACACTGTGCAGAAATGTCAATATCATCTTTACGTCAAGAAATAAAGTCAAAAAACTTGAAACTACAAAATCAATTATGTTTCGTCCTGTTCTCAGAAAATAAATCTGATTATGATACTGTAAGTCAGTATCTAAGCCGTTTTGAGGAATCTAAGGATTTCCTAAAAGTTGACACTAGCTTAACCATTCATGATATAAACACTATTAAGCAGAACAGCAATGAAGACATCGAACAAATAAGTTCAAAGTTGAAAAAGGTCGAAGGAATTATAAGCCAATATCTCAAACAGTATTCTGTACATCCCATTGAAGCTAAGCATAAGACAGAACTTCAAGAGAATCAGATTATGGATCTGTTCAAGATATTCGGAACTAAGACATTCTCTTTAGACAATTACAGAACAATAATGACTCATCCACTTGAAGATATTATTAAGCACATTGAAGAAATGAAAAAATCCAGCAAATCAGATATCTTGTTTGAACTATTGCCTCTAATGTTTCATTATTTGAAATGCAGTCTCCCTTTCGAAGTGATTGCTCGAGTATTCGCAAATGTTAGTTCAATTTCTCTAACTACACATGACTTATTTCAAATTATTTTCCAACTCTCAGACCCTGTACTGAGAGGACTCTGCATTGAAGATTATTCATTCAGTAATCCAGTTCCTCTTTATTATCCCAAACTTGAATGTTCACAAAATACATCAAACGAGGTTCATTTCGAAATCTGCAAAGAGCTGTGGTACTGTCTGGAAGAGTACAATGGATTGATATCATTCGGGTTAGGGAGAGCCAGTTGGAATACTGTTGGTAAGTCCACACTTCTAGATTTAATATTCGAAACAGATTTCGTGAAGGGAAATCCTCAGAGTAGCGCTTTTCATTTTCGGTCCATCGATGTCCAACTGACTAGGAATCTTTTTGGTGAAACTATCAGATCTCATTCAGAATCTACAAAATGGGCTTACATAGACTGTCACAGCTATTCAGACTTAAGTGTGATTCAAGTTCTGTGTTCCCATCTAGACGTAGCTCTAATACATGTCTGCTATAACGATTATGAGAACAATAAAGCTGAATTAGCTGAAGAATTAATAAAGTTTAAACTGAAGCATATTTATATTCTTATTAGGGACAATCCTGATAGTGATGAAGTAACTGTTGAACGTAAACAAAATTCTGAAACCTACATTTCAATTCCAGATTTAACTAGAAAAGATGCGATATCTTTCTCAGTGTTAAGAGATCTTAAAAAGATTGGCTATGAAATCCTCCATTTGCTCATTGAAAGTCCTAAACTCATTGACAGTCAATTTTTGTGTCAGGTAATACAAAATTTAGACATTTATTTTGTAAACGATATACAGGAAGACAACCAACTCATCAAAAATATCACTCAATTGTTTGATGACACAAATACAGCCCAATCAGAATTTTTAAAATACTATCCTAATTTCGTTGAATTAATGAGTTCATACTACCAAGCTTCTTATGAAGTAGATCAGAAAGAGATAGATAGGCTCAACTTGAATTGTAAGAGCCTTGATAGAAAACTCAAAGAAGTTGAAATGGGGAATATTATAAATTATTTTAATTGTATGCTTAAGAAAGAGAGCTTCATTCTACTATTGTGCAAATTATCAAGAGAACTTTCAAAGCTAGCAAATAATGCGATAGAAACTGAAGTTGATGGAGCTGAAGTGAAGTTAAACCTTAAATTAACAATTGAAATATTATGGAGAGAAAATTTGCTCTTTTTTAAGTATGCACAGATTGCTGAGAATCCCAATAATCAACAGAACAAAGAACTGTTTGCATTGAACTACAGCAAACATGTTGAGAGTGGAGAAGCTTTTGAACTTATTGACGGAGATAACTTACGATTTTTTAATAAAGAAATTGATGTTCTTCTGAACCAACATTACGAAAAGCAGACCGAATTATTAGATCAAATAAACAGAGATAAAACTGTAAGGATAAAGCCAGCTCCCATTGTAGTGAGTATATTCGGTCCTCAGAGTTCTGGCAAATCGACGCTTCTAAACTATTGTTTCGGTTGTAAATTCCTAACAAGTGCTGGCAGGTGTACGAGAGGAATCTATGCATCTCTTTCCAAACTGGATAGACCTGTCAACCTCTCCCAATCCTTCCTAATCCTCGACACAGAGGGACTGGATGCTATTGAGAGAGATAACATCAAGGACACTTCTATGATCCACTTTGACAGGACGATGGTTCTATTCTGCTTGGCTGTGTCTCAAGTCGTCATTATTAACGTTAAAGGAGACATTGGAAGTGAAATGCAGAATCTGTTACAAATATGTGCTTATTCCCTAAATCGTCTTAAAGTTAGTAAAGTGAAAGCTCCTAAGATCTTCTTCGTACTTAACCAACAAGCAGATCCAGATCCTAACAAACATTTCGATGCTATCAATCTCCTCATGGAGAAACTCAATTCTGAATTTGGTCTCATGGAGACTGGAGGGGTGGAAACATCAGATTTAATACAAGTCTCAAGGGAAAATCTTTTTATATTACCAACTGCGTTTAATAGTAAACAAATGAATGATACGAGTGCTAAACTATTCAATTCAAATGTCATAAAACTCTCCCCGACAGTCGCCTTTGCAGACAAATGCACTAATCTAAGACTAGCCATTATAGATCAACTGGATCGTATGCCACAAGATGACAGAGCTCCTTTCCAGAACATGAGTGAGTGGATGGAGATGGCAGGTGTTATCTGGGACACCATTATAAAGTATCAGGATGTCGTAAAATACAGAAATCTTGAAGAATTAAAGTGTAATAACAAACTTGACAAAATAATTGCTGAACTAATGGAGGAACACTTTAACAACCATCAAGAAAAATTCACAACATTAACCAAAAGTCTTTGCGATGAAATAAACCTGATTTGTTCCTATGTTCCCTTTGATACTCTATTAACGGAATTTATGTCTAAATTTGATGAAATATTTGAAACATATCAAAAAAAGTGCATGAAAGACTTCAAAGCTAGTTGTGAAAGTGATCGATTTCTGAGAAAAATGGAACACATTTGTGATGAAAGAGAGACAAATATCAGAAGATTGATTTATTCGGTAAGAAAACGATACAAAGATCATGTCCAACTACAAATAAAATCTGTTCTAATAGAAATAAATTTATCTGAGAGTAAGAAAAGATTTTTCGCTGCATTTACACATAATGTAGATAGATACTTACAATACAGTGTAGCAGAGCAAGAAAACGCTTTCCAAAAGATTTGGGATGAATTTTATGGGATCGAAGACAGTAAAGAAGAAATACGTGAATTTGAAGAGAATTTCTTCAATTTATATTCAACCTTCAAAATTGAATGCAACACAATGGAACAAAAACAAAAAATTTTTGAATTGTTTCGGGATCAAACATACAATATAGCTGCCATTATCGACTCTATTAAAAGTACTATCAGGGAAAAATTTGTGAAATGTTCTTCAGTCCAGTCAGAACGATTTATTTATGAAATATACAAACTTCATCCTCCTATTAAAGAGATGGTACCTTACAACGGAAGTCCTAATTATAGTTATCTTTGTCAAGAATCTCTGTATACAATAGATAAATCTCTCATTTTGAGGAAAACACAGATAAAGTCAATGGAATGGATTACATCTGAGTGTTTGGGTCTATTACAATATTGCTCTGGATTATACAACCATCCAGATATACTTTGGGACCCAAACAGACCAACACAAACAAGACTTTTGATAGATAATTTGAGAGATCCAAATGATTTAAAAGCAAGTACATGGGACAAGTTCAACAACGACATTTCAACAGACATATTACGATTGCTTGATTCAAATAGCGATGTTTCTCCAGCTGTTGTAAAGCAGATTATTCATGCTTTGTGTTACAGAATAAAACTAATGAATTACGAGATTGGGTTCATTAGTGCTGGTTTATCTGATAGTGCTGAGAGAACCTTATCTACACTTGCTTTTGCCTATGCATTCAAATACCTCTGGAAAAACAAACTCGAAATCAGACAAAAGAATGCGGAGAAAAAGAATTTGGAAAAGAAAGAACTTTTGCATTTTTTTAATATAAAAATTGAAAGTCAGAAAATGGCGTTAGGACAATGGAATCGAGATTCAATGGAAGAAAGTGATCAAGAAATTTCTAGAAAATACTGTTTAGATTTTGTTGAATCTGTTAAGCGGGGTTTAAAAACTTCACTACAACATAGTTTGAGGAATATACTTGAAGGTATTTGTTCTAAAGACTCCCTTTCTCACGAAGTTATCCTCTATCTTGCTTATGAAATGGTGGAAAACGAACTCTTAAAAAATCCTGGAACCGAAATTACAGACACTAGGAATATTGTTGTTCAATATATTTGTGATAGAAATACAGTTCTTCAACGAATATTTCTGGAGAAGTGGAAAGAAGTGGCAGTTATATTACATTCCGAAATTTCTAAGAATATGACATTGGGTTTTGCGAAACATAGACGAGGCTTAGAATCAATTCTAACTGAGCTTCTGCAAGATTTAGAAAATAAACGTGAACATATGGTCAAAGGATTTCATTCTGATAACTTCTTTGATATAGTTAATCACAAAGATTATAGTTATACTGAAACAAAAGATATTCCGTTCAAAGCTGCGACTATGTACCTTAAACAGTACCTAGAGCCTACATTGACTCCAGATAAATTTAATGAATTTCTTTCTAATATCTTTGAAGTTGGCGGGATTAAAATTAAGATGTGTGAAGCTTATAGTTTGCCTTCTAAACAAACAAAAACTGTCTTAGGCGATGATACCTTTAAGAAACTTGTCAACACTGAAATGTTCAATGATACAGAATTAATTTTCAACATCTACGATTATGTTAAACACTTCTTATTTACCCTTGAGGATTATCGTATTGAGTTGACACAAGATGAATTTCATGAAATGGCTGCTTCACTGAAAGATGAACTTGAAAAAGACGTGATCGGATGTCCTTCTCAGTGTCCTAGTTGTGGTAAGTTCTGTGAAAGAAAAATCCACACGAATGAAGGAAAGTGTCAAATCAAAACAGGACATCAGATCTCATCAATGGGAGGTAAGGTCTGGAATGCAGACAAAGATAACACAGCAGTCTTGTTCATGTGTGATGACTACAAGAACTACACTCGTGTGACGTTACCATGTGGTGAAATGGCGTGGGGAGAGTTTAAGGATGAATGTAGCAGTGAATGGAACTGGGATCTTCCAATAGAAGGGAAATACAAATCTAAACAAGAATCCAATGCTGGATTCATGAAAAATATCTGGAACAAATTTGGACGAGCAATATTGCAATGCCAAGACAATTCGATAGGGAAAAAAATACATTTTGTCCTTTATTCGACACACGACGAAGTGATTGAGCCATTACTTCCTATTAATTATTTCATTTGTTTTGTTATTGATGGAACAGGTTCAATGGATCGGGACATTTCTCGTGTTAGAGTGTCTGTAGGACAACTGATTAGCTATTTCATTTCGAGTGGCAATTCTGCGCAATTCAGAGTCGTAATATACCGTGATCATTGTGATGATAACATAATCGAAACATTTCCAAATGGAAAAGGATTCACTCCTGAATCCCGTAACGTAGAGGATTTTCTTAACGGTGTTGTAGCTACTGGAGGAGGAGACTTTCCAGAAGCTGTGTTAGATGGTCTAGCAACTGCTGCCATTCAATCTGAATGGAGATGTACTCCTGGAGTCAGAAATAAAATCATTCACATATTCGACGCTCCTCCTCATGGAGATTTTCCAAACTATACATCACACAGTTATTATAGTTGCAAAGATAACTGCTGTTGTTGCAATCAAGGTACCAAATGCAATTTTGAATGGGACAGAGATGTTTGGAGCATGTTTAAAAGATTTAATATTGAGTATCACGCAATCAATACCAGTCCAAGGAGTTACGATACAGATTCCTACGGTAAGATTCTGAAAACGATTATGACGTATGTTTCAACTACTTTCAATCTTGATTTAATATTTTCAAAGTATGAGTCAAAGATGAAGCAAGAGCTCGGACCTCTCTGTGGTAACTTCCAAGTAGTTGGTAAAGAAGTTGTCAATGATGCTATCCTCAAGATATTCGTCGATTTTAAGAAGTAAATAACGATTGTCTGCGTATGCGTGTTTTTACTTTAGTGTCATAATTCTATTGTTTTGTCTTAATTAGGAATAGGTTAGTTAGCTCATGAACTGTAGTCTGTAGAGACTCGTCTTAGCTTATAGGAACAGTGAGTCCAGTTGGATTATGAATGACTATTCTTTTTTCTATCCAATACCTTTATAATGATATTATTGTGTTTGTGGTTAATTACTTTAGATTTGCCAGTAGATAATGTGAACATTATTTCTTGGCACCCGTAGGGCACTTATTTTCATTAAGTGTGATTAGCACCAGCAGTGCATGTTTGTCATACATCACTATTAGGCAAAGCCCGTTTGTTGATAAACACAACTCACAACAATCCCGATTAACCGAATCTGGAATGGGGTAAACATATGTTGTACCGGTGACATCTTTTCGAATGGAAATACAAACAGTTGGAACCATGAATTTGTTCTAAAGCTGAATAGAATTAATAGGAGAGTGAGAGTGAGCATTTTGGAGAGTATTATGTATAAGAGCAAAGAAAAAGTTGGTATTTTCGGTTTGAAATAATATCAAATGGCACGCAAGAGTAGTATTTTTATTTCGTGAGGGGGTGGGTGATTGCAATTTATTATTTGTTAGAATAACTGGGAGAATGAAAGTGAGGATTCAATAATTTCATTCAAAGAAATATCAGCTATGGAATACCCGCCACTCCTGGAATGGAAGTGATAAGAATTGCTTTTTACAGATATACACGTATTAGAATATTAGCATTAAATTACTCAATTAAAATTACAAATCACAAAACAACAACAAACTCGTATCTTATATATTAAAACTCAATTATTTTTTTGTTTGTTACTTGTGCAAGTTGATTGAGAAACTGGGGGGTACTATAAACATGAAATTTGGCATACAAGTAAATAATAAGGGAGTTCGAAGATCTAAGCAAAGTCTTCACACCTAGCTGATAATTTGTGCTAACTAATGAAATTCGATTATTTTATAATACAGATACTACATTGGGATCTAAACAGTAGCGACTTAATACATTTAAAATGTATGCAATTAAAGGACTATTCGTGATTGAAAATCATTGATTCATGTGGGAACCAATAAACCATCAGGCTTCTAGAATGCAATTCACACGATTCTATTTCATATAAACAAGCAAAACGTAACGTAAGTGATTGTTAAATAGGATATTATAGAGGATAAGTTATATTCGAGGTTACTGTATTAAGAACTAATTAAAGAACCCATATACTACGAGTATGTATATAAAAGCTGGAAAGAAAATAAGGATTCACACACATAATAAAACTAAAAGAGACAAATTCTATCATTTGGAGACCCTGTTACTAGTAGACAATTTCTCTAATCTAAATTCTATATCCTAATTAAGAAAGAGTATTAAAAATTCAAATTTTATAATTTAGACAAATCGAGGAGGATAAAGATTTGTTTACTTTTTCATAATTTGTGTAAGGAACAAATGTTATTCGTATTCCTTCTTTTTCGTAATAGTACATCAGTATAGCGCGTCCAAACTTATTCCAGATGTCCTTCATGATTTTTTTATTGGAAAGTTGTTTAGATCTGTATTTATCATCATTAGGAAGAATCCAATTCCATTCTTTGCATTGGTCTTGAAAGTGATTCCACTTCATAGTACTATGAGGTAAAATTATCTTCGTGTCCTTCTTGTAAGCATCACACATTGACAAGACGGCAGTCTTATTTTTGTCTTTATTCCAGACCCTACCTCCCATTGATGCGATTTTATGCCCTGTTTTGATTTGACATTGCTCTTCCTTTGCATGAATCTCTCTTTCACAGAACTTACCACAGCTAGGACATTGAGAAGAACATCCAATCATTTTAGTTTCAAATTCACTTTTCAGAGGTACGATAATCTCCAAAAATTCACTTTTTAACTCAAAACAATTTTCCTGGTATTCCTCTAGAACGGATTGGAAGTGTTTAACGTATCCGTGTATATTGAATATCAGTTCCGAATCATGGAACATATTGGTGCTGACTAGTTGTCTAAATGTATCCACATTCAAGATCGGTTCATTGGGTTTACAACACAGAATAATATTTTCATATACTTTAACATCGAAGCCATAAATTTTGAAGATACCAGAAAAATAGTGTTTGAATTCTTCTGAAGTTACTGTAGGATCTAAATACATTTTAAGGTAATTATTCATTGCCTTAAATTGTATTTCTTTCACTTGAGAATGATCAATTTCACCCAGTTCAATTAACTCAAATATGTTGTCGGAATTAAGATTTCCCATCAGTCTTTTCTCACTATCACGATGTTCTCCCAGGGATTTATCCTCCTCAGGCATCCGAATTAATTTTTCACTGAGCTCACTTAGCACATCCATTAAACCTGAGATCTTTTCATTAAAAGCTTCCTTGATATTCTTGGAAGATATTTCAAAGAGTTTCTTCTCCTCTTCTTCCCATTTCTCGAGGAATAATTCCCTAAAAACCCTATTTCTATCACAAATATATTGAACAACGAAATTATTGATATCACTAACCTCAAAGTCAGGATTTTTAGATAATTCATTCACAATAAGCTCAAATACGAGAGAAACGATGCTATCATAAGAAAAAAGTTCTTTCTTATCCTCAATATATTTTCTCATATTCCGTTGTTCAATAGTTACAATCTCCCTTTTAACTGAATTACTATAATGCAAAGCAAAGGCTCGAGAAAGATTTTCATCACTTTCCGCCATTGCATCTTTATTCCATTTTCTACTGGTCCTTTTATGATTTTCAATCTTTTGGAAAAAGAATTGGAAAAGTTTCTCTTTTTTTGCATATATTTTTGCTTTTCTTTGTTGTTCTGTTATATATTTTTTCTCATAAAGATATTTAAATGCATACGCAAAGACTAAACTTGACAGAGTTCTCTCAGCATTGTCAGATAAACCAGCTTGTATGTATCCAATCTCATAGTTGAGTAGTCTTACCCTGAAGTACAATGCATGAATAATCTGTTTCACAACTGCATGAGTGACATCATTATTAGTTTCTAGTATTGTTGTGACGTCAGATGAAATGTCGTTGATAAACTTCTCCCATGTACTGGTCTTCATATCATCTGGATTTCTCAGCACAGAAGTCAGTGTATTTAATTGCGTTATAAAATCAGGATCCCAAATTATTTCTGGGTGATACCCAGAACAATATCTGATGAGATCATAGCAATCTTTTGGTATCTAATATAAAGGAACTATTCTATCAGAAGTATGTAGGCTACTCGAATTTTTAACTAACTTATACAGGGAATCTCCACACAAGTATTCGTATTTGTGTTTTTTATCGAACTGAACCATTTCTTTGAGAGAAGATTGGTTCCCATTTAAAGGGTAGACTAGTCTTTCTGATTGAAGTATTTTAAATGGGGTTTGAAATCTATATAAAAGATCTTTTCTGATCTCATCTATGATTAGATTCATATCAAACTCAAGATTACTAAAGAGGGAATGAATTATTTGTTTGGTTTCAATTGTTATGCATTCAATTCTGAAAAGATAATACAAATTAGAAAATATTTCTTCATACTCGTTAACTTCTCTATGATCTTCGATGCCAAAAAAATCGTTCCAAATTTCTTTAAACGCTATTTCTTGATCGCTATTACTTAATAATGCATAATTTTCGATGTTTTTAATAATTGATTTCTGAAAACGCTCCAAACAGTCTGAAATATGAATCTCGGTTTTTACAGATTTAATTTTTAACATTATCTGATCTTCATATAGCTTTCTAGTTATATAAATCAACCTCCTGATATTACTGGAGGATTCATCACAGATATGCTCCATTCTTCGCAAAAGACGATCGTTTCGACATATTGCAGAAAATTCCCGCAAACATGCATCCCGATATTGATTTAAAAAATCGTCGAATCTAGGTCATGTCTAGATTTGACGAATTTTTTTATCAATATCGGGATGCATGTTTGCGGGAATTTTCTGCAATTGTTCTTCCAGAATGAATCTAAGGTCTTTAAACGTCTTCATGCGATCTATTTCCATGCAAATAGTTTGGACAAGTTTTGAGAATTCTCCTTTATTATTTTATATATGATTTATCATCAACTTGTTAATTATCTTTTCAACTTTGTTATGGCACCTTTCGATTCAAAAGCCTTAGAATAATCTGATAATTGTTTTTTTTGAAGTTCAAAATAATATTTTTGCTCAATAGGAAGGACAGAATACTGATGAAGAAACCGTAGATTGCTGATTCAATTTTATTCAACTTGACGCTCAGCTGTTCAACACTATCTTTGCAATTTAGTTTAATTAAAAGAATTTCATCCATGGTGAGGTTAAGATCAAAGTTTAGGAAGTCTTGTGACTCTTCGTATCTACTAAAGTTTTCTTTACTATTTCATATTCCCGTGGATTCGTATGCTGAAGGACGAATATCTGATTTTTAAATTTTAAATTTTTGACCAGTACATTCTGTCGCAAATTAGAAATAGGAATTTGTCTACATAAGTTCTGTATGATACTTAAAACTTCCATTCCATCTTCTCTTGAAAATGTAACAAATGTCGATTCAATATACTCTGTAACCTTTGTCAAAGAAGCCTTTGAAATATCAGAAATTTCACCGACAGACTTCCCCAAGTTGTATAATTCTTTTACAAGCACTTTTTGATTGTCATTTAAGGGTTGTATCTGAAATATCTTGTCACCAATCCCTCTTCAATGCCGCACAACATGATTAGCTTAAAATCTTTGCCATGCAGAATAGACCTTAAGAATGTATTACCAGTATAAACATGATGTCAGAGTACATATATTTGTTGATAAAAAATTGATTAGCTATCATATCATTGGTCATTCTAAAGACGATTTTAGCGATTTTCTAAGCTGTTTTAAGCATATTTCTAAATGTTATTAAGGTGTGATTTTTGCGTAAAACTAAGATTAGTGCTAGTTGATTTGAAAATTTGAAAATTTTTTAATGAAATGTTGTTGCATTCCTGCGTTGCTATGGTAAAGCATTTTTGCTTTATGTGGCAATTTTTGGCTCTTATCATAGATCTACAATATAGTACTATATCTAAATTACTTTTAAATCATTAAACAAGGAATATCATGCAAAGGTAAAGTGAACCGAAAAATACACATCATTCTATCTAGAGTATTGAGACAATCTGCTAAAAAACTAATCTAAATCTCACACACCTATTCTTTGTAGAGAAATTCTCTTTCAAATTATGAACTGGGTCTAAACTAAATAACAGAAAAACAAAAATAGTTTCAATAATCGTTTTCTTTTTTATAATCAACGAATATCTTGAGAATAGCATCGTTTACAACTTCTTTACCAACAACTTGAAAGTCATGACAAAGAGTTCCAAGCTCTTCTCTCATCTTGAATTGGTAATTTTTGTAGATTAAGTCAATATTAATCCGATGTCTATACTCTAAAGCCTTTTTTTAATAACTTTTAAAACATTATCGCGTGTATCAAACTCCAATTTGTCTGAAGTAGTATAAATGGCATGATACTCAATGTTGAACCGTTTAAACTTCCGCCAAACGTCTCTGTTCCAATCAAACTTACACTTGGTACCCTGATTGCAGCAACAGCAGTTGTTCCTATTGCTGTATGACTTATGCTCTGTATATTTAGGAAAATCTCCATGAGGAGGAGCGTCGAATATGTGAATGATCTTATTCCTGATTCCAGAAGAAAATTTCCAGTCAGATTGAGTGGCAGCAGTTGCCAGACCATCTAACACAGCTTCTGGGAAGTCTCCTCCTCCAGTAGCAACAACACTGTTAAGAAAATCTTCTACATCTTTTTGTTCTAGAGTAAATCTTTTCCCTTCAGGAAATGTTTCGATTAATTTTTCATCACAATGGTCGCGGTATATCACCACTCTGAATTCAGATGAACTTCCTCGAGAAGCAAAATGCTTTATCAGCTGTCCTACGGAAATCCTAACGCGAGAAATATCCCTGCTCATTGAGCCTGTACCATCAATCACAAAACAAATATTATATTTCAAGGGAAGTAGTGGTTCATTAACTTCCTCATATGTAGTATAAGGTACGAAGGAAATATCTGTGTCTTGAGTTTGGTAATGATAATCGAGAATACTTTGTCCAAACTTATTCCAGATATTCTTCATTAGCTCAGGATTGGACAACTGTTTCAATTTTTATTTTTCATCACAAGGAGGATTCCAATTCCACTCGCCTCTATATCTGTCTTTAAACTCTCCCCATTTCATTTCCCCAACTGGAGCTGGGAGGTTAATCTGAGTTTCATCCTTGTAGTCATCACACATGAACATGATGGCTGAATGATTTTTATCGGCATTCCAGACGTTACCACCCATTGATGCGATCTGGTGTCCTGTTTTGATCTGACACTTACCCTCATTAGGGTGAATTTTTCTCTCACAAAATTTTCCACAACTAGGACATTGAGAAGGACATCCGAGCACTTCTTTTTCGAGTTTGTTTTTAAAATCTCTGGTCATGTCTTGAAATTCATTTTTTGCTAGCACAAAAGATTCATTATTTAGGGTTGATAGAAAGTTTTCAGCGTAGGTATGGAGGTTGAAAATTAATTCTGTATCATTGAACATTTCGGTGTTAAGAAGTTTCCTAAAATTATCTTCATCCAAGACAGGTTCTGGATGTTTACAAGGCAAACAAGTCTCACACACTCGAACTTTGACACCATCTACCTCAAAGACGTCCATCAAGAAATTATTGAACTCTTCTGGAGTCAAATTTGGATCCAAATACTTGTTGAAGTATATATTCATAGCTTTGAAAGGAATCTTTTGAGTTTCATCATAATGACTGTGTTCTTCTTGATCAACAAATCCAAAATAACTATCAGATTCAAATTTCCTAATATTTTCCATAGAAGCATTTCCTAAATCTTTAAGAAGGTTACCAATGACAGATTTTAAGTTAGATATTTTGGTCTCAAAAGTTAATGCCATTCTCTGAGAAATTTTATCATATAGCACCTTTTCGACTTTGGACCATTCTGATTCAAATAATTTTTGTAATAATGCATTTCTGTTACAGATATATTGCACAACAAAATTATCTACGTCAATAACCACCGTCTTAAGGTCTTTTGCTATCTCAGATTGCACTTTTTCATAAGCTAAAGCAAGCATACTTTCATTAGATAATGACTCTTTTCGACATATATCTTCAAAAAGATTGGTTAAGTTCTGTTGTTCATGAGTTTTTAATCCTCCCTTAATTGATTCAATAAAATCTAGAGAATATTTTCGAGATATTCTCCGATCACTCGTATTCATCCAATCTCTATTCCAACCCCCCTTAATCATTTTGTGATCTTCAATTTTCTGTTTGAAATATTCAAAAAGTTCTGGCTTTTTCATCTCCTTCTTATCTCTATTTTCCTGCCTAACCTTGGCTTTCTTTTGCCAGTGATATTTAAATGCATATGCAAATACAAAAGTAGAGATAGTTCTTTCGGCAGTATTAGATAAGCTTGCATGAATGAATCCAATCTCATAATTGAGTAGTCTAATCCTGGAGCAGAGAGCATGGATAATTTTCTTTACGACTGCAGGGGAAACATCAGAATTACTTGTAGAGGCTAATACTTTTAAAACATCCAATGAAATGTCTTTGATGAATTTGTCCCAAGTGCTTGTCTCTCGATCCTCTGGATCTAATAAAGAAGATGTTAAAATATCGACTTGAATGCTCTTTTTCGGAATCCATAAAATGTCTACGTGGCTGTAGTAACCAGAACAATATTCTAATAAACTATTGCATTCTTTTGGAATCCAACAGAAAGGAGACAATTTTATGATGGGGAAGAGCATAAAAATAGTTTCGGTATCGACTTCGTAGAGAGACCTTTGACACATGTAAGAATAATTAGGCTTTCCGTTATATGGGACCATATCTTTAATGGGAACATGATGAGTATTTAAAGTATAGATGAAACGATCAGTTTGTTGACAAGAAGGATGGTTCCGAAATCTGTCAAGGATATCGATTTTAATCAATTCAATTATTGAATCCATACTTTAATCATGATTACGGAACCATTTTGAAATGATCGCTTTATTTTCCATCGATTTATATTCCATTTTGAAGATAGAATATAAATTGGAAAAGTTTTCTTCACGTTCGCGATATTCGTCCTGATCGTCTTCAACGCCAAATGATTCTTTCCAAATTTCTTCAAAAGCTTTTGCTATTTCCGAACAATTTAAAGTCCAATAGATATCCATTCTTTTATCCATCGTCAATTGAAATTGTTTCATGCTATCAGATAGTTCTATTTCTGTAAGAACCGATTTGAATTCCAATAGAATTTTATCTTCATATTGTTTTCTCACGACATAAATCAATCTCTTAAGATTTGATGTGGTCTCAATACAAATATGCTCCATCTTCCTTAATAGTGAGTCATTTTGACAAATGTTTATAAATTCTTTAACACACAAATTCTGATATGTGCCAAAGACTTCATCAAATTTGAGCATCTTCTCTGCCAATATCATATCAGATGAACCATAGGACCTGATATGTTTTATTTCCCCACAAAGAGTATGTGTCAGTTTAAAAAAGGTTTCTTTATTCGAATAGAAGTGTCTCTCCATTAACTCTGTAACTATATGTTCAAGTTGATTATTAGCACACTTTAATTCTTGGAAATTTCTGACCATTTGGCTGTCTTGATATTGTATTATGGTGTGACTGTCCCAAATAACCACCCTCTCATTAACTAACATATGATCTAGTTGATCTATAATTGCTAGTCTTAGTTCTGTACATTTGCCTGCAAATGCAATTGTTGGAGAGAGTTTGATAACATTAGAATCGAATAGCTTTGCATCAGGTTCGTTCATTTGTTGTGAATTAAAGGCAGAAGGTAAAATGAATAAATTTTCTTAGTAGCAAGGAAATCAAAATCTTGCAATAAATTGAAGATAAATTTACTTTGAATCAGTTGAGGATTTTCAATATTCAAATGAATTATATCATAGCCAACTTTCTTTAATGATTTCAACAATGAAGATGGTTTCCGCTCTTTTCGAGTTAGATCTGGAATAAAAACATGTGTTTCAGATGTTCCATTGACTCGTGTCTTATGTTCAACAGTCACTTCTTCACATTCACAATCCCTTACAAGAATATAAATATGCTTCAGTTTAAACTTGCTTAATTCCTCGTATAATCCAGCTTTATTGCTTTTGAAATCGTTATAACAGACATGTATTAGAGCCACGTCTAGATGGGAACACATAACTTGAATCACACTTAAGTCTGAATAACTGTGACAGTCTATGTAAGCCCATTTTGTGGATTCTGAGTGGGATGTGTATCCGAAATAATTCTTAGTTATTTGAATGTCGATAGAACCATGGTGAAATGCACTGTTCTGAGGACTTCCCTTAACGAAATCTGTTTCGAATATTAAATCTAGAAGTGTGGACTTACCAATAGCATTCCAACTAGCTCTCCCTAATCCGAATGATATTAATCCATTGTACTGTTTCAGACAATACCACAGCTCTTTGCAGATTCCGAAATTAACCTCTGTTGATATATTTTGTGGGCATTCAAGTTTGGGATAATAAAGAGGAACTGGATTACTGAACGAGTAATGTTCGATGCATAATCCTTTCAAAACAGGGTCTGACAGTTGGAATATTATATGAAATATGTCATGTGTTGTTATAGAAATGCGACTGAAATCTGTAATCAATTGGCTTATATTTTCAAGAGATAAGCTACATCTGATATAATATAAAATAAGAGGTGACAACTCAATTAAAAGATCAACCGTACTTTCAGTTTCTCCGTTGGCCTTGATATTACTAATTATATCGTCATATGGAGATGTATATATTGTGCGGTAACTGTCTAAAGAAAATGATTTCGATTCAAAAGCCTTAGAATAATCTGATAATTGCTTTTCTTGAAGTTCAAAATAGTATTTTTGTTCAATAGGAAGGACAGAATACCGATGAAGATAACCGTAGATTGCTGATTCAATTTTATTCAACTTGACGCTCAGCTGTTCAACACTATCTTTGCAATTTAGTTTAATTAAAAGAATTTCATCCATGGTGAGGTTAAGATCAAAGTTTAAGAAGTCTTGTGACTCTTCGTATCTGCTAAAGTATTTCTTTACTATTTCATATTCCCTTGGATTCGTATGCTGAAGGACGAATATCTGATTTTGAAATTTTAAATTTTTGGCCTGTACATTCTGTCGCAAATCAGAAATAGGAATTTGTCCACATAAGTTATGTATGATACTTAAAACTTCCAATCCATCTTCTCCCGAAAATGTAACAAATGTCGATTCAATATACTCTGTGACTTTTGTCAAATAAGCCTTTGAAATGTCAGAAATTTCACCGACAGACTTCCCCAAGTTGTATAATTCTTTTACAAGCACTTTTTGATTGTCATTTAAGGGTTGTATCTCGAAATATTTTGTCACCAATCCCTCTTCAACGCCACACAGCAGTGCAATATCCTCGTGGCTATCAATGTCTGGGTGTTTTTTAATGCAATTTTTGATCTTTTCAATTTCTTCATTAGTTAATTGGTAAGAAGATTTTAATATTTTCAACACTTTGTCAGCTAGACCTTCTGAAATTTCCAATTTCATGGCTAGAAATTTTGGTCTCTTGAGAAATTTTTCTCTGTGTTCAATTATGAACTCGATATCTTCCTGCTTCAATCCTAAATCTGATAGAGATGTTCGTAGTAAGGTTGATTCATTAATAGAGAGAGCATTCATATCCCCAACTTGGAACATTTTATCCATTTTAGAGGCATCATGTGTAATTTTGGGTCTACTTGCCATATTCTATAATAATCATAAAATCGAAGGAATTAATAGAAGAACATTAACTGGAACACACTTTGCATAAAATAAAATATATAATATGTTAGAACTATTTTCTATGCTTCTACTTATTCTACTTATTCAAGCGCCTCACTCGCTGATACTGAAGGTGGTCGAAAGTTTAAAACATGACTACTAACACGTTCACAAGTGTGATAATATATTTCATATTTCAACTGATAAAGTAAAGAATGTATTTTTAGACATATGAATATTTTTGAAATCAAACCTGTATGCCTTCCCCATACAAAATTTCAACTCGTCACATAATTGGTTACTCAGGGCATCTAGTGTAGACACGAATTGTTGCAGAGAAGCAAAAGCAAAGTCTGTGATCAATACCACGCAAGCACGCTTCGGTTGCTTGCGCAGCGCGGCTTGCGGACACTGTTTATCCGCAGATTCGCCTTGCGGACGCCTAGATATCAAAGAAACGATTGATTGCTTTAGAATTCTCTACTTAAAAACGTCATTTATCTAAGATGAATCATGAATTCAGAACTGCAGAAGAGCAATTTGGTCCATGATAAAGGAATTCGAGAAAAAACCCATGTCAACCGTTGAACCAAGTCTCTTAACTATTTTTGGAATTTTTGCTTTATGTAACTATTGTAAACAAAATTAAACAAATAATTTAACATGTGATAAATGTGAAAATATAATATTCGAAATCTACGCTCCTAAAAACTCTATGTCAACCTTTGGAAGCTAGCCCACATCCTATTTTAGAATTTGTTTACTTTATGTAACTTTTGGAAGGTAGTTTCGATATATTTTTCAAAATTCGTCAAAAGGTGTGAAAATACATACATGACCTTTTTATTGCTATACACTATACTAACATTAATACATCTTTGAAATATTCATAACAATTACAGTATATCGTACTGGATACAATTATTTCTATTGTGAGAGTGGAGCCATATATATCTTAAAAATTAAAATAAATGTATTTGTTATAAAAGAAACGAATTTCATTGGTCAGCACAATTTATTCTCTATCTCAGCGAAGTGTGAAGATTTCGCTTAGATCTTCGAACTTAATCATAGACTCATTATTATTTACCTGTGCGCTAAGTTCACATTTCTAGCACCTCCCAGTTCCTCAATCAACTCTGGACAAACAAACAAAAACTTTTATTTCGGTCAATTTTTAAGTTTAGTGTTATTCTCCTTGATTTTGTGCAGCATTGAGTGAGGTATAATCCCTATTAGTCAAGAAGATCAAAGTCAAATATAATATTAAAAACCTGCAATTTCATTGGTCAGTAGAGTTTTGTTTGTCAACATTTTATCATCTCAGCCAATAAAATTTCAAGTTTAGAGAGTGATTCTAACTTGTTTATGTTTATTGAGTCAGGTCTTCGAGTATTCTATTTTGACTAATTATATTAAATTATGTGTCATATTAAAACTTTGCAATTTTATTGGTCACCACATTTACACATTTGAGGCAAAGTATGAAAATGAATAATCATTGCATTAGGCTAGAGAGTTGTATATATTAATTTAATTTGGTATAATCCCTATTAATAATCAGTCAAGTCAACTGTAATGTTAAATCCCTAGATTCTGATGGACTAATACATTTTGACACCTTTCGTTGAAAGGTGTGACAATATTTCAGAATTTAGACTCAGGTTCAAATCTCCACAATATAAAGAATATGTAGGCCAAATTTGGTGCAATTTGGTTCAATCGCAGGAGTGAGCAGACATACGCATCTACTTAAGAACGGACGTTCCGCATCGATCATGACATAAGGCATCTATTATGCTAGGAGACTCATACAAACAATATGTTATTAGTTAAAAGCTAGCTTCTAATACATTTTAGTGCAGTTCCTAGCATAGGAGACACCAATGTCTGGACACCAACACTCATTTAAGAACTGTGCACCTAACTATTATACATAATCTATAATCCAATTTGAATAGTGTAAGAGGCACATTCAAATATCAAAATATATAAGAATAAATTTTGAAGTAATAATCCACACACATAATCATATTGCATCAACCTATCTGGGTCTATTCTCTGTCACAAGTTTGTATCTAAGTATAAAGTAAAATTAATTGCTTAATCCTAGTGGGAATTCACTAGTCAGAATCAATGGAATCGGGACAAATCCTATTATTAAAAGATAATTTAAATGGTATTCCTATGATTAAGGCTCACGCTAATCGAAAATTCTTTATCTTCTTTATTAAAATCCACAAATACCTTGAGTATGGCATCGTTTACAACCTCCTTACCAACATCTTGAAAAGTACCACAGAGATTTCCAAGTTCTTGTTTCATTTTTAATTCATACTTGTTATAGACTAAATCGATAGTAACCCAATGTCTATACTCCAAAGCCTTCTTTTTTATAATTCTTCTGAAATTTCTGAATGTATTCATCTCGAATTTGCTCGGAGTAGTATTAATACCATAATATTCGATGTTAAACTTCTTAAATATGCTCCAAACATCTTTCTCCCAATCAAACATGCATTTGGTACCTTGGTTACAGCAGCAACAAGACCGTTTCTTGCTAAATGACTTATGCTCTGTATGATTTGGAAAATCTCCATGAGGAGGAGCGTCGAATATGTGAATGATCTTATTCCTGAATCCAGGAGCAAGTTTCCAGTCGGATTGAGTAGCTGCAGTTGCTAAACCATCTAACACAGCTTCTGGAAAGTCTCCACCTCCAGTGGTCTTAATTCCATTCAGAAAATCTTCAACAGAATTCTGTTCCGGAGTGAAACCATTTCCATGGGGAAATGTTTCAATAATTTCATCATCACAATGATCACGATATACCACGACTCTGAATTGTGCAGAATTTCCTTCTGATATGAAACTACTAATCAGCTGTCCCACCGACAATCTAACTCGAGTAATATCAAGGTTCATTGAACCTGTTCCATCAATAACAAAGCAAATGTAATAGTTAATGGGAAATAACGGTTCATTAACTTCTTCATATGTAGTGTAAGGGACAAATGAGATATTTGTACCTTGTTTTTGGTTTTGATATTTTAGAATTCCACGGCCAAACTTGTCCCAGATATCCTTCATAAACTTAGGGTTAGACAACTGTTTGTCTCTGAAGCCCTCAGGAAGATCCCAATTCCATTCCTTTCCACATTGTACTTTAAAAGCGTACCATTGTAACGTATCATTTGTAAGGGAAATCTGAGTGTGGTTATTGTAGTCATCACACATGAACAAGACTGCTGTGTTATCTTCGTCTGCATTCCAGACCTTACCTCCCATTGATGAGATCTGCGGCCGTATTCACTAAGAACTTAAGACCGATCTTAAGATCGATCTTAGTGCTTAAGTCTTAAGTTCGATCTTAAGTCGTATTCACTAAGAATGGTATTCACTAAGATTTAAGTTCGATCTTAAGACCGAACTTAAGACCGAACTTTAAGCAACCTAGGGAGGTGTCTTAAGTATTGTAATTGATTCGATTTTCACTAATTACTCCATAAATGTTGTTCAAACTTACTTCTATCGAACATTTAATCTAACTTGATTGATATTAGACTTCAAATAAAATTTAAATATTTTAAAAACATTTCTCCTTATTGTGTGTAACATCGCAACATGTATCACATGCTATATTCGTGGCAAATTCTTTTTGGATTTGTATGAATAAACAAACATACATTCTTTGATCATATAATCATTCCAATATGCACAATTATAGAGAGAGGCTTTATATATTGATTCACATGACTGATAATAATCACTTTGATCCTATTTTCCTATTCACAATGATTTTTTCAGCAGTCTCTGACGTTTCAATCTATAATAGTCCCTCTGCTCTTCATCAACCTGCTGTAATGGAAGTAAGTCTGCAGCCTTCAAGAGTTTGACCGAATCATCTTGCTCATCAACAGTTCGCCTTCTCTTCCGACTTTTCTTTGATGGCTTACGAGTATATATTGTCGGGATTTCAACTTCTGGAGACTCTAAAATTGGAGTATCTTCAAATTCAACAGGACCTGCAGCTGATACTGTTGATGCTATTGGAATTTCATTGTTCTCAGCTGGTGCTTTGAAAAAGATCAGCAGCACCTGTAATTCCGCTAAAAGCAAGGGTGTTTTGAAACATCTCTGTTACCCGATCTGCAGAGTCAGAAATACTTCTATCTGCTGATATAATTACATGTCCTCGTCTTCTACCTGTCCAGCAGTGTTTGTACCCCACACCAGTCTTTCTGGCTTCCTGTTTTTGTCAGCAGAATTCCTGAGCCTCTCAAAATCTCACCTGCTGATTCAATTTCATTAATGAGACTTCTCTGGTCCAATTTGCTTTGCATGATTTGTCCATTTGGTCTGGTATTGTTAATGCAAGTACTCAGCAGCAATTTATATACACGGGAGGACGCCGACTTACCATAACCACTAATGACACCAATTATTTTCTTAACACCAAATGACGCAGAAATTTTACCGTCGATAGAGTTCAATCTATTGTACTTCTCATATCCAGTGTTTATACTTTGTTTTAGAGAGGTTTTCATGTTACAATATATAAAGACACGTCGTTTATATGTTTTGTTTAATATAATATTATGAATCCATGAGGTATAACTTGTGCTCTTTGATAGCTCTTCCTTTGATATTGACTAGTGTAGAATAATTATAGATTACATGCATAAAACATTGAATTTTCATAATAGAATTCAAAGTTAAAACAAAGATTTCACCACAGATATGTAAGAGACTCACTAGCAGGCATTTCAGGCGGTACAACTACATAGATAGAAGCTATGTCTTACAGGAGTGGGTTAATCAATCTTCTTTGCTCCTAATATTGACATTAATTGCCCCAATTTTGAACAAAAAGAAGAAATATAGTTTATTTTCACTAGATCAATAATAAATGACCACTTACCATTACAAATATTATAGTTCAGTTTTGTATTTGATTAGTATAATGCTATATTCTAATCATATTAACCCTAACGTTATTTCTAAGTTCTATCTTAAGATCGATCTTAACTAAGATCGATCTTAAGATCGATCTTAATTCTTAGTGAATAGCTCTAAGTTCGATCTTAAGATCGATCTTAACTAAGATCGATCTTAAGACTTAAGATCGATCTTAAGACTTAAGATCGATCTTAGTGCTTAAGATCTTAGTGAATACGGCTGCTGATGTCCTGTTTTGATTTGACACTTTCCTTCATTCGGGTGGATTTTTCTCTCACAGAACTTCCCACAACTAGGACACTGAGAAGGACATCCTTCAACATCATTCTCAAATTCATTTTTTAAATTCAAGGTCATTTTTTGGAATTCTTTCAACTCTAACTTGAAATTATAAACATTTAGCACTGATTGGAAATGTTCAATATATTCATGTATGTTAAATATCATCTCAATATTGCTAAACATTTTAGTATAGAAAAGTTTTTCAAAAATTTCCTCATTCAAGACAGGTTCTGAACGCTTGCAGGGCAAACGATAAGCATCACACACTTTTACTTCCACTCTATCAACCTCAAATGCGTTATGAAGGAAATGTTTAAATTCCTCTGTAGTTACTGCTGGATTTAAGTACTTGTATAAATATTTATTCATAGCTTTGAACGGAATTTCTTTAGTATCAACATAACTAGATCTTCTCTCTCCCATGAATTCAAAATAATTGTCGGATTCAAACTCCTTACCTATAACCTTGCTTTGAGTATTTAAGTCTGAAAGAAAGACACTTAAAACTTTATTCAAATTTGATATCTCTTTCTTTAATTTTTTTGTCATATTTTGGGAAATACTTTTGTATAGTTTATCTTCTACTTCTTTCCATTTTTCTCGAAATAGTTCTCGAATAATTTTGTTTCGATTACAAATATATTGAACAACAAAATTTTCCGTGTCTGTAACTTCTATCCCAGGCTCTTTCTTAAGCTCTTCAAGTACTCTATCGTAAGCTAGGGAGAGCATACTCTCATGGGATAGAGACTCTTTTCTACATGTATCCTCAAAAAGGTTCATCAAATTTTGCTCTTCAAAAGTTTTAAAATCTCTTATTAGTTTTTCGATAAAATTTAAGGCATATTTATTGGAAATCTCTTTATTTCTTTCTGTCATCCACTCTCGATTCCATTCTCCGCTAACCATTTTATGTTCTTCTATTTTAATCATAAAATATTTCAAGTATGCTCTTTTCTCCTCTTCTCTTTCTTCTTTGTTCTTTCTTCTAATGTTGATTTTATTATCCCATTGAAATTTGAATGCATGTGCAAAAACTAGAGTAGATAATGCATTCTCTGCAGCGATGGACAGACTTGCATGTATGAATCCAATCTCATAGTTGAGTAGTCTTATCCTAAAGCACAATGCATTTACAAGCTCTTTTACAACAGCAATGGACATTTCTGAAGAATGAAAAGTCAAAGCATCTGCTGATATATCACGAATGAACTTGTCCCATGTACTTACTTCAGGATGTTCAGGATCCTTCAAATACGATATCAAGATTTTAGCCTGCGTACTTTGGTTGAATTTCCATACAATGTCGGGGAGGTTGTAGTAACCAGAACACAATTGTAAGAAACTTTCACATTCAATTGGAATCGACTTTAATAGTTTCAATTTTGGTGCTGTACCTAATTTTAAAGAATCAATCTTGTCCATTGTATACAAAGAATTCTGACACAAGTAACTAAAATTTTTTCCTCCGTTGTATGGTTTCATTTCTTTAATCGGAGGATGGGGACTGGTTAATGTATCAACGAATGGTAGCATCTGATCTGAAGAATAATGGGTAAATTTGTCGAAAATATCTTTCTTAAGTGAGTCAATGATATAATCGATGTCAAATTTGTGATTTTGAAACAATTTCATTATTATATGCTTTTCTTCAATTATATTGCATTCCATTTTAAAAGAGGAATACAAAACAGAAAATAACTCTTCGCATCCGTGATTTTCTTCGTCAAGCTCGTCTTCATTGCCAAACAATTCCTTCCAAATTTCTTCGAAAACATCTTCTACCTCCTTACTACTATACTTAGAATATTTCTCCATGTTTTGAGTGATCGCTAACTGGAGCTTTTGCATACTTTCAGAGATATTTATTTCAACCATCACTGCTTTAATGTGGAGATTGATATCAGTTTCGTATTTATTCTTTATTACATAGATTAATCTTTTTAAATTCGATCTTTTTTCATCACATACATGCTTCATTTTTCTTAAAAGATCATCTTTCTGACAAATTTCGGAAAATTCTCTCATGCATGGGTTATAAAATGTATTGAAAACCTCATCAAATTTTGACATATATTCTGTTAAAAGAATTGCAGGAGGAGTGTATGATTTAATAGAACTAATTTTCTCACAAAGGAAAGTTGTTTGTTGCGCGAACTCTTTATGATGATCAGAAAAATATGTCTTAATTAGATCTGTAACAATCTCATCAAGTTTGTTATTGGACGCTAATTCTTCAAAATTTCTGCATTTTACGATATCTTGATACTTTATAATGGTGTCCCAGATAACACCTGCCATCTGTAGCCACTCACTCATGCTGTGGAAAGGAGCTCTGTCACCTACTGGCATATGATCTAATTGATTTATAATGGCTAATCTTAGATCAGTGCATTTGTCTGCAAAAGCGATGGTTGGAGAGAGTTTTATGACGTCTGACTTATTATGACTTAATTTATTTAATTTTTCTGAATTAAAGGCAAATGGTAAGATAAACATATTTTCTTTGGATATTTGCATTAAATCGGAAATTTTCACTCCATCAGAATCCATTATAGCAGATGTATTGAGTTTCTCCATGAGGAGATTGATAGCATCGAGGTGTTTGTTAAGATCTGGATCTGCTTGTTGGTTCAGTACAAAGAAGATCTTAGGAGTTTTCACTTTATTAACTTTAAGACGATTAAGAGAGTAAGCACATATTTGTAACAGATCTAACATTTCACTTCCAATGTCTCCTCTAACATTAATTATGACGACTTGGGACACAGCCAAGCAGAATAGAACCATCGTCCTGTCAAAGTGGATCATAGAAGTGTCCTTGGGATTATTTCTCTCAATAGCATCCAGTCCCTCTGTGTCGAGGATTAGGAAGGATTGAGAGAGGTTGACAGGTCTATCCAGTTTGGAAAGAGATCCATAGATTCCTCTCGTACACCTGCCAGCACTTGTTAGGAAATTACAACCGAAACAATAGTTTAGAAGCGTTGATTTGCCAGAACTCTGAGGACCCAATATACTCACTACAATGGGAGCTGGTTTTATCCTGATAGATTGTTTTTCATTAATCTGCTTTAGTAAAGTAGCCTGATTTATGTAGTGTTTAGATAAAAGGGCATCTATTTCTTTGCTAAAAAATCTCAAATTATCACCATCGATCAATTCAAAAGCCCCACCATTCTCAACATAATTGCTGTAGTTTGAGGTAAAGTTAGTTTTATAGCTTTCGTTTACTGGATTATTTTCAGCATATTTATAATATAGAAGGGTTTCTCTCCACATTAATTCAATTGTATATTTTGCATTTCTTTGCTCTCCAAATTTAGTTTCTCCATTACCTCGTTTTAAATTTAAAATTTCTGAAAGATGAAGAAGTTCACGAGATAGCTTCCATAAAATTAATGAAAAAAAGTTGTTTTCTTGAAAAATACAGTAAAATAAAATGGTCATTTCTCCAATCGAAGTTTTTCTTAGTTTTTCATCAAGTTGGTTACATTTTGAATTGAGTTCATCGATTGTTTTCTGATCTACTTCACGAGAGGCCTGGTTGAAAGAACGCATGTATTCCACATAATGAAGATAATAATTGAAAATGTTGAAATCAACTTCGTTCAACCCATCTAACTTTTGTGTGATATTTCCTACAAGTTCTTTGTTTAATTGTAATTCTTTTGCAGCAGAAAACCCAAAGTCATGCAAAATGTCAAGAATAAATTGACTCTGGACAAGTTTAGTAATTTGCGCTCTTCTACTAAAGATTTCATAACCAATGTTCTTTAAAGAATCTCGCAAAAGTCTAGGATCTTTTTTAGTTAAATCAGGAATGTAGACTATTTTCTGATGTGTTCCATTCACGATTTCATCTCGAATATAGATTTCATCACATTCACAATCTCTTAGCAGAATATAGATATATTTAGATGTACACAAGCTTAGTTCCTTCTCTATTTCAACTCTATTGTTTTTATAATCATCAACACACACATGTATTAGGGCTACATCCAGATGGGAACATATGCCTTGAATTATGTTCAAGTTGGAATAGTGATGGCAGTCTATGTAGGCCCATTTTGTGGGTTCTGAATTCCGATTTTTTGTTTCTCCGAAAAGATTTCTAGTCAGTTGGATATCAATTGATTGATAATGAAATACGCTGGTCTGAGGACTTCCTTTCACAAAGTCTGTTTCGAATATTAAATCTAGAAGTGTGGACTTACCAACAGTATTCCAGCTAGCTCTCCCTAATCCGAATGAAATCAATCCATTGTACTGTTCCAAACAGTACCACAGCTCTTTACATATCTCGAATTCTACTCTTCTGGATTCAATTTGTGGATGTATGAGTTTGGGATAGTAGAGGGACTGGATTACTGAACGAGTAATGCTCTATACATAATCCTCTCAGTACAGGGTCTGATAGTTGGAATATTATATGGAATATTTCGTGTGTTGTTAATGGAATATTGCCTGCCTTGGCAATTATGTGAGCAATTTCTTCAAAGGGGAGGTTGCATTTGAGAAGGTAAAATGCAAATGGAAGTAATTTATTCAAAAGTTTTTCTACTCTCTTCGATTTATTCCGAGTTTTAACGCTATTAATGACATCATCAAATGGGCGAGTAGCAATTGTTCTATAATCATCCAAAGAGAACATGGTATTTTCAAACGCATTAGAGATTTTGTTTATTTGATTCTCTTGATGATCTTTAAAATATTTATCTTCAACAGGGTGCATGAAGTATTGGTGGAAATAGTTCCTTATCACTGACTCGACTTTATTCAACTTAGGACTCAGTGTTTCAATGTTGTCCTTGTTAGATTGTTTGATCAATAAAATATCTTCAATGTCCAAATCTTGCTCTACCTTTAAGCAGCCTTGTGTTTCAGTATATCTGGTAAGGTATTGCCTTACTGTTTGATATTCAGTATTTTTTGCGTTTTGCATACAAAACAGTTGATCTTGTAGTTTCAGATCCCCTCGTTTGAGTTTATTTCGCAATGAAGACATTGATATACCCCCACATAGGCCGTCTAAGATCTGGAAAACTTTATTTCCTTCTTCTCCGGAAAACGTAGCAAATGTAGATTCAATGTATTCTCTTATTTTTGTAGGTGGTATTTTTGTAATCTCAGAAATTTCATCGGCAGAATTACCTTTCTCGTACTTTTCTCTAATAAGTTCCTTTTGAATATTGGTTAATGGTTGCCTCTCAAAATATTTCAAAACCAAACGTTGATCAATATCAGTTAACAATGCAATATCTTCAGGATCATTCACACCTGGATTCTCCGCTAAACAAATTTTGATTTTTTCCATATCTTCATTAGTTAATTGTTGTTCTTTTGGAAATTTCAAGATTTCTAATGCTTTGTTAGCTAGATCTTCCGAAATGTTTAACCTAATTCCCAATATTTTGGGCTTCCCTAGAAAGTTTGTGCCATTCGCAAGCATAAATTCAACCTGTTCTTGATTTAATCCCAGATTTTAAAAGGCAGAGTGTAGGTTTAACCCATCTGTGCATTCAATAGAAGTTGTTCCATCTACATCATCAAGATCAATTTCTTCTTTTTCCATGGCTACATATATTTTAAAACGCTAAAATCAACCATAACCTTCTGTACATAAGGCCTGCCATCTAAATCTCAAAAATGGACCAGAGATACAGTCGAAGATGGTAGAACGAATACATGAGCTGCCTAAAATCATTAACGACGCAGAATAGAGCTTAGGAATTTATTACCATCATATATAAATATGGTGTCAAGTACCCATTGATAAAATTTTAATTAGTCATCACATTATTGCGCAATAGGTTATATTTCTGACAAATTTAGTGATTTTCAGAGGCCGTTAAGGGCACTTCTAAGTGTTTTTATCATATTATTTTTCGGCTAGAACTGAGTTGTAAATGGGTTGATGCGAAAATTGTGTGTTTTTATGGAATATTGCTACATTCTGGCGTTGCTATGGAAACGCATTTTGCTCAGTTGTGCTCATACTTGAAATCTGCGATTCAAATTTGATCCTATTTGATAGAAGCCAATATACTACTTCCTATCAAGCCATAATATAATTTCCACGTCTAATTCTGCGTCGATAATGATTTTAGTCAGATCATGTAGTAGGAACGTCGTTAATCCAAATTTGTGTGCATGCAATAGTCTAAATTTCGCATGTTTTTGTTAGTCCAAATTTCAAAATTGGCATTAGTCCAATTTCTTTCGATGTTGTTGTTAGTCCAAAATTGGTGTGAATGTTGCATTTTATGGGGTGCCTGGTGTGCACCCGTATACATCAGGCACGTCCATAAACTGCAACATTAATTTAATATACAGTCTGTCTCATAATTATTGATCACTCAATATTTTAACATTACTTCACCAATACACATTTAAATCCTAGGAAACTTCAATATGATAGAGACTAAATAAAGTTTATTATTAATTTATTTCATAGCCTTTGTTCTCTTTAACCAAATCACATCTTTTTTTCATCGAACCCCAGTATCCTTTCAAAAAATCAGAATCAATAGTATCCCAAATATCGATCAAGTACGAAATGAGTTCCTTTTTAGTACTGGGACGCCTTCTATCCAGCCTATGCTTGATAACAGAAAACAGATTCTCGATTGGGTTAATGTCTGGACTCTGGCTAGGCCATTCGAATATGTTTTTCTTCACATTTTTCTCCATCCATTCAACTGTGATCTGTGAACAGTACCCTTTGACACTTCAACCCCTTTCCCCCGAATTTTAGAGGTAATATCTCTTACAGCGAGAGTGTCATCGTGTCTGATATGTTGGGCGACTGTGTAATTAATAGATTTACGAAGTGTAAGAGGTCTACCACCGCCTTTTCGGTGTTCAAAATCCTATTTGTTCTTGATTCTCCGAATTACCCGGCGTACAGTGGCTATCCCGACCTTTTTTGCAAATTTGCTTTATCGAATTGCTTTATCGAAATTTTGCAAATTTGCTTTATCGAATGATTCCGAGACTTCAACAGAGTTTGTATTTCATAACTTTTACTAGTTTGGGACATCTTCACAAAATAAATGCTACTAACAGATGAAAAAGGAATTGAAAACCTAAATTAACCCAAAATGCTCAAAATTCCTTGGATAAACGATAAATAAAATCCTGAATTAGCACAAAAAATTCAAAATGTTACTATACAACGCAAAAAGTTACATTACTCAAACACAATGCTTCTACTATCAACTTAAATCCGCTATAAAAGTATTATTGAGCGAGATAAAATAGTTCAATAGTAATTGAAAATGTGATCAATAATTATGAGACAGACTGTATGTACAATTGTACATCGCAAATGTGCTGAATGTATCTAACGTTGTTTAAATGGTATTTTTTGGAGAAAAGAAATCAAAGTATAAAATAGTGGTAATGTATTTAGGAATTGAAAATAAATCAAGTAATGAAATTATGCTTTAAAAATATCAGGCTAAAGTTGAGACAATATTTGATGTTGTCTAGCCAAGGAAAATTTGGAACGTGTCCACGATTGGATTTCTGCATGTTGGACAACATGTACTATAACATGAACTATAAATTATATCCCAAAGCTTTTCTTTACAAACTTCAATATACTCCTTGTTGACCCATGGCCTACTTAATATACGGCTATATATGTCACCGAGAAGGCCATAAAACGAAGAGGCCAGTATTAACCACAGTCAAAATTTAATTAGACCGATAAATCAAAACCCGCTTCCGATAGACATTTCAAATGTATTATTTCCATATACAAACATTATATCAGAGTATTCAATTCCGCAGTCAAAAATTTGATATGTCATCATGTGATTCCGCAATAGGCTCTTTTTCAGAGCGGAAAATGTTGCTGTTCTAATTAATATTAAACATCGTTATCTGCATTTCTAATGCTTGATTTTTGATAGAACAACAATAAGAAGACCTCAAACCAAAAAATCTGAAAATTTTAGTTGGAATGTCTATGCATTCCTCAGTTGCTATAGAAACAAATAAACCCCCAACAGACGGGATAGAAGTGTGCTTCCAAATCTCATAAGTCACCTTAAGTCACCTTTATTATACTTAAATGATCAATTCCAGTCCATGTCGTTAAAAGTTATTTTATGATCGAATTGATTGATCGTAGCATATAACACACTTTAATTGTTGTTAACAATCAAATTATAGACTCAAAATAGCAGTATTCAATCATTTATATGAAATAGAATCGTGTGAATGGCATTATAAAAGGTTGATAATTGATTGGTTGTCACATGAACCAATGAATTTCAATCACAAATAGTTCTTTTGATTGTATGCATAAGTCACTACTATTTTATTAATATTTGATTGGCCAGCACATTTTGTCACCTATCTCGGCGAGGTGTGAACACCGAGGTGCACATCTCCATATCACTTTGCACCTCCTGTAAATATTTCAAGACGATATCTCTTAAACTCCGATCAGGACACGAATTTCGGACGGCCGGCCGGAACATCCTCATTTTAGGACTGTGCATCCTATACTATTAGTTATAGTAGCTATGCTACTATACTAATACTATAGGAAGCACACTAAAATTTGTATGTTTAAGCCATAACTCGAAAAGTATAGCTCGTAGATACTAAGAAATTATACCATTTAATCCATAAGCTATTACTTCCTATATAAGAATAATATTCACATGTTTATTTTCAATATTTTCTGAGTTATCTAGGATTTTATCACGATCTATAAAGAAGTAATGAAATGTGACAAAATTCCAGTTAACTCAGAACATATTAAAAATAAACATGTGAATAGTATTATTCTTATACGTCTAGGAAGTAATAGCTTACGGATTAAATGGTGTAATTTTTTAGTATCTACGAGCTATACTTTTCAAGTTATGGCTTAAACATGTATTTTTTTGTTTCCATAGCAACTGAGGAATGCATAAACATTTCAACTAAAATTTTCAGATTTAAGCGTTGAGTAGTAAATAGATAACTTCGGCATTATTAGTAAACATTTATATTTGAACACCATGTGCTAATTACGAAAGCGACAACTTGTATACAATAAAACCACATTGGGATATATCAATAGATTATTAATAACTATTTGTGAATAGTAGGATTTTTGAAAGAATTTAAAAATTTGGACTAACAACAACATCTAAAGAAATTTGGACTAACGAAAACATGCGAAATTTGGACTATTGCATACACACAAATTTGGAAATGTATGCGCCTCATGTAGTAGTTCAACCATCTTCGACCGCATCCCCGGGTCCATTTTTCAGATTTAGATGGCAGGCCTTATATACAGAGGGCTATGAAACAACCAAGATGTTTTAGTTGTTATAGAAATGTATATTATGGAATAGGTTGTTAGTATACAGAAGTAATAGCGAAATATGTACAATAAAACAAAAAATTACGAGTTTTTCATCAAAGCATGAAATTTGGTATAATACAAACGCGCTCCGCTTGCTTGTGATACGCGGCTGGCGGATATTTTGTGTCCGCTGGAAACGCCCTTCGGGCGCCTGTGGTTACATTGATCAATTATAAGGCAGATAACATTTCTAAATACGTCTGCTCTACTGTTATAATTCGCACGAAAAATCACTTTTGATGAGTAATGGTGACGTCATAACAGAGTGATGAATCGTCATTTTTTGATGAAGGTTGATTAATATTTGAGATATATCAATATACAGATTCTATTAAAATTTCAAACTTAACTGTAGAATGCCCAGCATTTATATGGCTTGCATGGCGACTCTGCGGACATGAAGTGTCCGCAAGCCGTGCAGCGCAAGCAAGTGAAGCGCGCTTGTATGATATAACTATCATCAAAAAATGATGATTCATTACTCAGCAAAAACTGAAAAAATGTGTTTTTTCGAGTGATATCGATTATTAACAGTAAAACATACCTGTTTAGAAATATTATCTACCATATAATTAATCCATGTGAGCGTAGGCGCCCTTTGGGTGCCTACGACTGTTGTGGAAATTGTGGATCAATAAGCAGATTATTATTTGACATTGCTTGGATCACCAATATTAGACAAACGATCATATGATGAGAAAAACAATATTGTTAACATCAATTCAAATTCCAATCTCCAGATTTGGTTGCTAGGAAACCAGACAAAAACTTTCTCAAAAATTATGGCAAATATGTATATCCATCCCTGAAACTTCAATGCTAAACACGAATCTGATAATTAAAAATAGATTTGTAAGTATTTGGAAAGAAAAAACTTTGATTTACAGACCGGCGATACTATTAACAGCTAAAAGTATAAAATGTTCTCAATGCTGATCAAGATATTTCTGACGATGATTCCATAACTAAAATGTTGCCAACGGTCCAAAATTATACAAAATTTCATGCTTTTATGAAAAACCCCACAATTGTTCAAATATCAACTCCACTATAAATAAATATAAATATCTTTAGCATATGCGTTTCACCAACGTTGAAATACATTTCGCTTGCAATCAAGTTAACTATACGTATATACAATAGTTTTTAATGCGTTTCAATTGAATGAACGTTCTGCAGAGGCTGAACTAACCGAATAGTGATTTATACACAGAATAACCGTGGGAATAGAATTTCAATACGCATTCCCATCCCATTCCCACAGGATTTTTGTGAGAATACCCACAGAAACCCACCTGTGGGAATATCCATAGGCTCAAAGTCATTCCCATTACCATCCCATATGGGAATACCCACATATCACCATTCCCACGGCAACCCTGTTTATACTTTAGTATTAGTAACCAGAAAGTGGTACGACCATCCCCATTCCGAACAATACTGGACAGTAAAGGTGTAACCACCATGACTATTACAGCTCCTACGCCACTGGAATTACTACATATGTACATGCACTATGACTAATTACTAGTTATTATATTTAAACCGTATAGCCCTGAACAATCAGCCCAGAATTATTTTTTTTACGTACGCATTAAACCTCCGCAATAATTCGGGGAAATATGTTATAAATTTTAGTCGTTACATCTGTAACTATTATTTTGAATAAGTAGAATACAAATTCTTAGTCAGATTTGTAGTATCTCTCACAGTTTAACTTTTAAATTTTTATAAATGGACCTATTTCAATACTACGTATTTCTAAAATAAATTAGGGTAATGGGCGAATACTTTTGTACAATATAAATTAGTGTCGTAAAGGTGTGGAAACGTTTACTATATACATTCGTACATAGGCAATTGACTCATTATTAAATAGTAATATTTACTTTCTCAATGAAAAAATCATAGTCAACACTCCCTCATGTACTGGAAAGAAATATGCTTACCTGCTTTCTAAAACAGACAAACTATAAACAATTAAATATACAATTTCGTTAATCAAATTGGATTAAATAATTTGTATTTAACAAACCGATGATCTTGTTTGATAATTTAAAAGAATAATTAATTTAGTAGCGATCAAATTGAAATAATACCATTGTCGAATCGCTATAAAAGAGTATGCCTACTAGGCATGTTATAATTATTATAATTATTTAAACTGTAATAGTATTACATATCATTGGATCAAATATCAACATAATGTAAAATTCTAACCTCTCTCTTTAAATTATCCGTATTCACCATGGTTCAGGATAGCTGAATTAAGTCTGTTTCCAAGTTTTTTTAATCTTCTGACAATAACAATAGAAAAAGTAGATTAACACAACTAATATGCACAAAAATTAAATGTGCATAATGTAATTAGGCTCCTATTTATACCTCGAACTTTTAACGCTAACTCAACCCTCCAATCAGATTGTAGTATTCATTGATTCGAGGTTTCCACTTACTTTGAATGGAATTTTACAGTTGTTAACTAACATGACGCTAGAGTTTTGAAAGTTCATTGATTGTAATACGTAATGTGTGAATATGACTAATAGAGAGTGGATGCCGATAGTCCTAATGGATGTACGATATAGTTTATGTATTTCGATTACCAATATGTTTCTTGAATATGAGAGTATATATACATGCACTAGGTCTTGCTTGTTAGAATGTTGTACTAAGTACAGTGAAACTTGTCTTTATCGGCCTTCCAAGAGTACAAGCAAAGCATGTTCGTTATAGCAAGTTCTACTGTTTTAAATCTTAATTATTTTTAAGAAAATTATGTACAATTTTCCATTCTTCCCTTACTGAATTTGTCATATTGCCACCAAATTTTACTTTTTGACTTTTGGGATTTAATACAAGTCCTACAAAATTAATGTTCACTCGAAGTGTTTCTATCTATGTATATATTTAGCTAGTGTAATAATTGTTAGTTCAATTTTGATCTGTAGACTAGTCGGCCTGACCGTTACTAGTGGCGTTTCGTCCCATTTCTGGTGACCCTCGACCCCGTGGACCGCTGCCGGTCACGCTTCCTTATTGCCAGGGCGCCTCCTTAACGGCCGCTCCTGCCTATTGCCGCCTTCCGGTAGTCCTTCGTGACTTAGCTAGGTTTTACAATGGAAAATATTTTGGAATACAGTCGACTCCGCTTAATAGGGCAACATCGCAATGAGGCCTTTTGGCAGGGAATCGGTTTCCTCGGCAAGTGATGTATTAGCTTTTATGTGTAAGAGCTATTCCGGTCCTTCCAAAAGTGGCCCGATTAAACAGTGACCTTATTAGCGGAGTCGACTGTAATTTAATTAATTCTGATTCCTTTTCAATCGCATTTAGGTTTGTAATGGAAAAATATCCAAGTAAATATTTTATAAAGTTCTACTCTTCTATGCCTCTACTCTAGCAGTGTTTGTATTTGTTTATATTACTCCAGCATAGCAACTATTTATTCTAAAAGAATTCAGGAGATCTATCGATGGAGACAGACAATGCTCCTCTGAAGGTCGGAGACATCATCTCTCTCTTCTCAGACTCAGAGCCAGGAGCTCCTGCCATCAAGAACGGACTCCTCGCCTCTCTGGGGTAAGTACCAGGGTTGCCGTGGGAATGAAATTTCAATTCCCATATATTCCAGAATCCCCACATAAATATAAAATTTTAAAAAAGTATATATAAATACTTTTTTTTTTTTTTAAAAAAAAGAATATTTTTTCCCATGAGGATTCCTACGGCAACCCTGGTAAGTACGGCAGTGAATAAGGATGTGCATACACGTCAACTTGATCCGTGATAAAATGGGATTCTGCGTTGAATTTCGCAGGATATAGTGAGGCGCAATTAAATGACTATACAGTCAGTCCTCTCTAATTGTCCAGGTTCTCTATTTTCAACTTCTGTAATTGTCCACTTGCCAGAATAGGAGTACTATGTACACACACACTTCGAATTCTCTAATTGTCCAGGGTTCTCAAATTGTATACTTAGGATCCCATTACCCAATGGTAGACAATTAAACCAGTGTTTTAGTGACACACAAGATATCAGGGGGTTCACAGAATATAAGAAAATTGATCATCCACAGCCAAAAAAGGTTGAAAACCGCTGCCCTAAACCAAATCATAGTAAGGGCACAGGATTTTTTTCTTTTGTGCCCGCCTCGCTCCGGGCTAGGAAATTCCTGTGACCGCCCCTGGTTGCTATCTTGCATACCCTGGTTGTGACTCCTATCTTGTGTACCAAAATAATGGAATTTATTTGCCAAAATTATAGCACTTCCATTGCTTATCATCGGTGAGGACTTTGAGTGTTTTTTAAGAACCCATATTTTAGTCTTTGGTGATCCTGGGCTTTAAATATTAAGTAATCGGTAAATCCGCCGATCTTACTGATGAACGCCGTATATAATAATCCCTTTGAGGGGAATTCCTGTTCATATTCAGTGTTCAATCTTTGTGCATGTATCCAGGATGAAGAAATTGTACAATTATGAGGAATTTATCCATTTACCTAGTTTTTGTTTATATTTTATAAATACGAAATCCAAGAAAGTCCATTCTTTATTCTTGAAAATCTTAGTTTCGCTCCTAATGAATCTGTCAAGGAATATTATTACAGTCAGGGTCGCTTATTATGAACATTCGTTTATTATGAACTAACCTGCTGGTCCCAATTTCATTTTTAGATAGGATTTGTATTGAATCAAGTTCACTTAATATGAAGTATCTCTATTATGAACAAATTTTTTGGTCCCCTGGTGGTTCACAATAAGCGACCCTGACTGTAGTTTGCTGTAGAAAATAACTAAAAAGTGCTCTGTCTTCACAGTTGAAATGTTATCAGATTATTGCCAATATAATAGATAGCGAGTTTCTACTGAATTAATTATCAAGTAGGTAATACTATATGCAGATTATGACCATAGTCAAATCAACACCTTATTAATCTAACGATAACGTTACTATAGAGCTTATGTGTCCATAATAACTTCCTAGTCATCTCTTTATCAGTGTTTTGTTGTTGTTGTTTAGTTTGGTGGATACGAGATGTGCAGTCAAACATTTGGCAGAGATCCCTACTTGCCCGCCAGATAAATTTAGTGGTAATTTACATATTTTCTATTTCTATTGAGAATACAGTCTACTCCGCTTAATAGGGTCACATCGATCAGAGGACATTTTGCCCCGATTAAGCGGAGAACCCTATTAACCGAAAATATTTTTTGTATTAGCTTCTATGTGTGAGAGCTATTCCGGTCCTACCAAAAGTGGCCCGATTAAGCGGCTGACCCGATTAAACAGTGACCCTATTAAGCAGAGTCGACAGTATTTGAAAATATCAGTTATACTTTTGTATGGAATTGTGTGCTTATTTCGTTCCTCTAAAAAGTAGTAATTTTTTTTCACAAGGATCCTGAATTTTGGGAATTATTACCAATCGATGGAACCCTAGGGGGCATTAATATACAATATTTTTACTTTTAAAAGTTTTAATCTTCAAGCAAAATCTCTAAAGCCCCACCTGCTTATAGCGATCAAGCTTGTTACTGTCAGTTATGGACAGTTATTCTATAAAGCTCGTTTTATCTCTTCTAATTTGTTTCCAGACTGTTTATTCAAGATCTACCCTCAGCTTAAATACACGGCCAAATCTCAATGTGAGAGATCAGAGAGAATCTCCTCCAAGTCCCACAACCTCGTAGAGATGGCCTACTTCCTCAAATGGCAGGTTAGCTCTTATCCTAGCCAGGGCTGGGGTTGGTTAACCGATATTCGGGGTCGGTTATTTTGGCTTCCTCCAGGGCTGTTAACCGGTTAACCGATGTCAATATTAACCTGCGGTTGGCTTAGTGTTTTTTTCTATTTATAGTCAGACCCCAAACATGTATGGCTTCCCCGCCTAAAATGGCTTAAAACGGAAATGACGCTACAAAACACCTCGCCAAGCGCGGGTGGATTTGTCGACTAATATTTAACCTGAAATTGAAAAATTTACAATTTTCAGTGGTCTCGAAATATACTATTTGGTTAGAAAAATTGTAACAATATTGTAATATCAAAAATTTAGAAGTAATATTCATGAATCTCCATCGAAAAACAATGAAAATAGTCTAAATATTTAGAAAATAAAGCAGATCGGCTAACCGATCCAAGATTTTCTTAACCGTTAACCGTGATTGACGGCGGTTAACCGAATCCAGCCTTGTCATATCATCAATCCGTGTTATTATGCTGAAGGCTGTTCAGACAGAAAATGAAATCTCTTTCGAATTTATATTCGTTCTCTCCCAATGTGACTTTCATCCGTACTTGCGGGTTTAAACAGATATGCGAATGTCCTAGAATTTTCCGCTCCGAAAGAATCATCCATAGAATATCTATAAAATTTGTTTACCTCTATACAGTTCTCTTGTTCACACATTCCCAGAATTCTTTCGTTTCCATCACAGAAAATAAAACATACATAAGACCCTATTCACAGACTTCTCAATTTCTAATGAGAACTCGGATAAGACGTACCTCTTCGGGAAGGAATTATTAGTACGTACTATCAGTAAGTAAGTACTAACCGACTTTGTACTGTATAGAAATCTATGTTATAGATGGATTTTGGTTCAGAGAAATGAGTACGTACTAACCCGAAGAACTTATTATCCGAGTACTAACCGAGTTCTACTGTATTTTCGAGGGGAGGGAGATATCTCAATCCTGTGCATATTCTAGTTATAATCGAATATGATAAACGAAATATCTGATTTAAAGAAATCTTTTTTGTTCCAGCTGTTGCATAATTAACGCAATCAACCTCAGAAAAGCGAATTTAGCTTTACAGAATTAGAACTGAGTTGATAGTTTCTCTGATTCGCTAGAAATATATTCGACTATGAAATTCCTTCTTCAGAAGTTTGAAACTCGGAATCTCATACTTGAATGGGGATATCCATAATGGATATTAGTGGTCTGTTATATGTATATAATAATGTACAAATAGAATACCAATTCAATATACAAATACTTCATAAAAGCATTCGTATTAATACAGACATGCTAAAATATCTGAAATGTGTATTCCTATACATGATGGGCATAGGATGTATCCGTAAACCAGACATCTAGAGTAGACGATATTCTCAAAGTTTTTTACACATCAGTGACTCGACATCTCGCATAATCCGGTCGTTTCCATGCATCATTAAAATCCTTTGAATTTTGTTCATTTTTTAAACCTAAGTCAAGTTATAATCATTATTTTTAGTGTGCTCCTATACGATTAATACTGTATAGGATGCCACTATTGAAATCAGTGCTGATGATCTGGTCATCCGGAATTGTTCCTCTCTGACTATATTTTAAATACAGTCTACTCCGCTTAATAGGGTCACATCGGTCAGAGGACATTTTGACCCGATTAAGCGGAGAACCCTATTAACCGAAAATATTTTGTATTAGCTTCTATGTGTGAGAGCTATTCCGGTCCTGCCAAAAGTGGCCCGATTAAACAGTGACCCTATTAAGCGGAGTCGACTGTATTCTTTTATTTACTCAAATGATTAAATATGTGACTATATTTCTCAATTCTATTTGTAGAAAGCTGCTTCTCTTGAAGAAGAACAGAACGATAAACAGTCCGCTAAGGACCAAGGAACAATTTTAAAATACGGCTCCATCTGTCAGGTATTTCATATGGAAAAGCGGAATAAGGCCGAATTTTCAAAACTGGAAAAAGGTCGAATTTTCATTTTGGATCTAGAGGAAGAATGGTTTTTAATTTGTGAACTAAAGAATGGAGGGTCGATTGGGAGCATCACTTGGTTTGTTGGGAAACAGGGAGATTTTAAGGGTTTTTGACATGGAATATTTGAAAATTCGCCTGGTGAGGTGTTTTTAAGCAAAATGTATATTCAACTTGTTTGTCACTTATTTATTTCAGTATTACGCACATATCACTCGACTCATCCAGTTGTGAAAATTCGGCCTTATTCCAGTTTTGATAATTTGGCCTTATTCCAGTTTTGATAATTCGGCCTTATTCCAGTTTGAAAATTCGGTCTTATTTAGTCAATCCTTTCATATTCCTTTCATTCTTCAATTTGATTGGTTACTGACCTTTCCTATATTTAGCTACAACACATGAAAAGTGGGAAGTTTTTAACTGTAAACAAACAACATGCTGCTTTCGTAGAAAAGTCTGCGATGCGAGTTAATCTCAACGTAAACGGAAGTGAAGTGAGTTACGAAAGAGGAATTTATGGACAGGGCTGGGGTTGGTTAACCGATTTTATGGTTCGGTTATTTTGGTTTCCTCCAGGGCGGTTAACCGATACCAGTATTAATTGGTTGAAGTATGGATTTTGGACTAAGCTTTAATCTGACATTGAAAAAATTGATAATTTTCAGTGGTCTCGAAATATACTTTGTGGTTAGAAAATAGGAATTCTATTACATTAAAAAATATTCTTGAATCTCCTTCGAAAAACAAAGAAATTAGTGTGAATATTTAGAAAATAGAGCAGATCGGCTAACCGATCTAAGATTTCCTTAACCGTTGACCGAGATTGACGGCGGTTAGCCGAATCCAGCCTTGTTATGGATATGAGATATTTCGTGTTTGTGTATATTAGATATCTCATTATTGGATATTTTGTGAACATTAATTTTATCCGAATAATATCGAGCGTCAGGCAAGCAGTACAACTCCAAAACCAGGGATATGAGAACGGATATTTCCCTGAATAATCGTTTTGCCGTTTATATGGAGCCCCTGTCATTAATTCAGGGAAATACGACACTCACTTCCTACTATCTCATGAAAATACAGACCCTATATAACGAAATACCTTATATTATATATACGGTAATGCGGAAATGGTTCGACTTTTCGAAAAAGGAAATAGTTCGAATTGCAGATTTAGGAAATAGTTCTACTTTTTATCATTAGGATTAATGGTGGTTTTTATGTGAACTACAAGTATTTCCTTTCTTGGAAAGTCGAACTATTTCCGGTTTTTTTGCGAACTATTTCCACCATACCTGTATATACATGCATGTATCCAAGTGCAATTTGTGACCATAAAAAATCACACCAATCGATTTTGGTAGAATTTGACTGTTAGATTGACTTTCGTGCTGATAAATTTCCATCATCCATGGTACAAGAGCACTGGAACTGTATTAAATACGTAGTTGATCCAATCTGTCCATTCTAGAATTGCTGGTTGGCCCTCAGGCCTATATACAAGCGGAAGATCATTGGAGACGAGGTGAGTGAATTGGAATGCATAGTAACGATGTGATGCTGTGCTATTATTAGCTGTGACGTCATTCAGGTTCTGAACTGTGACAAGGTGACCTTAGTTCCCTACCACGCCGGACAGCCAATCCACGTCTCAGACAAACACCTCAACGACTACCCAAACTTATTCGAGGTAAATTCAAACATGTCTGTACTAGACAGGCAGTGCTAACCAATCAAAATATTATCTAGGAATGTGAGACGCTCCTTTAGGCTATGATTTTAAACCAGAAAGTGTTTAGGATCGTGAAAATTTAGATTATTACACAATTTACTCTCTATTGTGGTTTATTTATCGATTTAGGCGTATGAAATGTATGAGTTTGAGATTAGGTATCTCTAGGGCTGTATAATACCTTGACAAACTCGTAGGAGCTATTGAGATTAAGTGGTTGTATTCTGTACAATAATGAATCCTTTTATTTTTTATGGAGGCAGAGCCAAGAAAAGTTACAGTTTGGGGAAAATTACATATTTCACGACCAGTGCGTAGCCAGGGAGGAACATGGGGCATACCATCGTCAGGATTTAATATACTAAATTTTGTGACAAATATTATATTTTTATTTTGTCTAAATAATAAAAATCTGAGCAAATTATGAAAAAAATGTTGTTAATTTCCAGAGGCTTTGCCTCGAGACTCCACTGGGGGACTCACAGCACCCCCCGACCCCCAGGTGGGTGCTGTGTTCCCGATGTTCCTCCATTGGACCATACTGATACAGAGCCGGCGCCACCGGGGGTGTCCTGGGTGTCCAGACACCCACTGCGTCCTGTTTTATCATATTGTATAATATATATCCCTCTATAAATGGACACCCACTTTCAGGGAAATCCTCTCGGACACCCACTGCCGATAAAACATGGCGCCGGCCATGTGATAAATATACATTGTTTACTTGTATTGTTTACTTGTTATTGTTTACTTGTATTGTTGACAGGTTAATGCCATGGGAGCACAGGCTGGGCTGCCTTCTCCTACCGGAATAAGCTGGAAGCTGAACTTATTCATGGACCACTTCGATGATAAAGAAGAGAACCTCAAAGGAGTGAGCTGGATAAAAATAGATTTTCAGATTGATAGACTTCTAAATATAGACTCTCCTTGAATAATCTTCAGATATTTCGTTAAAAAAGAAAATCCAGTTTCTCAGGAAATGGAATTGTCAGCACCATTAATAGGACCACTTTGGCAGGACCGGAATAGTTCTCACACATAAAAGCTAATACAAAATATTTTCGGTTAAAGTGTTCTCGACTTAATCGGGACAAAATCTCCTCTGACCGATGTGGTCCTATTAAGTGGAATCGACTGAGTTTATTCTTCCATTTTCCTCTTGCTCCTCTGACCTATTTATTCCTGGGCTGTGTAGGGTAGCGTGATCAGACTGTTCCATGCTGAACAAGAGAAGTTCCTGACGTGTGATCCGTACGGAGAAGGAGAGGAGTACAAGAAAGCGCCGGACTTTGACAAGAACAAACTGGGACACAGTGTCTTCTTGAGATACTCCGCCAGACCAAACCCAACTGAGGCAACTTCAAGCAAGGCCATGTGGGAAGCTCAGGTTAGACAAGATAATACAGTGAATACAGATTATGAGAACATCGTTGGGGGTAGTGTTGCGTAGATTCGTGAGAACCATGGTTGGATTTTATTTCTATTTATGGTCCATATGGGATTTACCAATTTAAATTGTGTCGCGTGCCACAATTTAGGGGCGATGGTTATCAAGTTTCAAGTTACGATAAAACAAAGAGGCCATTTGAGTAAGCGAAAATAAACCTCACGATTCTAGAGATAATTTCAGAATTCTACGTTAAAAAACCATCCATGGTTATTTATGTAGTATAGTAATAGAAAAAGATATAGCAACAATACTGCTCGATAGAACAAATAATTACGTGTAGTTCAAAAATAAACTATTCCTGATTATTTACAACTTGAATGAATTATTTTCAGCTTTTAAGAATTATTTCAGTTAGTTCAACTCGGGAATCCATTCCGGAGTGGGTCTGCTAAGTGGAACGGGTCTCTGATGCGGTTCAAGCACCTGGCGACCAGACAGTACCTCACAGTGGTTCCTTACTTCAACGCCTGCACCAATATGGAGTACCCACCCCAGGAGAACTGGGGGCCTAAGCCTATATATCTGGACTTCGAGTCTAAGAATGTGAGTGCTTATTGATTGGCTGTATTGAGCGTGTGTTTCCAGATGAGTTATTCAGTTCATGCTACATACCTTTAAATGTTCATTATAATGGAAAAATATGTTTTTGTCATGTTCACGCCAAATGTAAAAATGTCAGTCGACAGACCGATAGTGCAGCTTCAGTAAATGACTCAAAGGAACATGAAATGTGAATATCGGAATACATACATCGGAAATACTCATTTACATACACACATACCAGGTGATTATCTAGGAGCGCGAGACGCTCCTTTAGGCGTATGATTTTAAGCCTCAAAGTGTTAGGAGCGTGAAAATCCAGAATAATACCCAATTTGCCCTATTTTATAATACAATTTATAGATTTAGACGTATTAAAATTTAGGGATTTTAGATTTGGAGCGTATCTCTGGAGGGCTGTATAATACCCTGATACATACATACGGACGGACGAGATACTCCGTCCATGCCATAAGGGCATCTCCCTATAGGAGCTGGACTAAAACGTTCTTGTCAAGTTCATGAAAATATAATCTATGAACTTTCTTCATGATATGGCAAAATTGGTGTATAAATTCCTTTTTCTTTCCAATAATGAATTATTTGGTTAAGTATCAATGTGAATTGGCTACAATGCTAATTTATGATGAGCGAATCCTTTTTCAAAATGCTATAAGTACGTATAAGCACATTTTTTTCTACATCAGTGAAAAATATTAGATACTCTGTATGTATGCTGTTTCTCTAATCGACAGATTGGATAATGCCGAATTATGTGATTACTAAACTCAAGAGTTACTTCAGCGAAATTTTTGTCTATAGAGTAGACGTTAAATTTTTCATTATCTTAGGACAGAAATTTATACTAATACAAATCATATGCTAAGTATAGTATTTCTAAAGAACGAAAAAGTATACCGCTACCATGGGCGCCAAGTGTGGGTACCTGTAAGGGGCCGTGGTGCCGGGCAGTGGAGAAGTGGAGGAAGCTGTGGTATGGCAGGACTCCACACAAACCTATAGGTTACAACTAAACCCCAAAATTATGTTAATTGAGTCTATATATATATTTCCCAATTACATTTTTATTCCACTATAGTCCGAGATTCTTTCCCTAGGTGACAACAATAGCTGTATATCGATATTACAGCTATGCCATTGTGGTGTTAATGTGGTGGTAAATTGGCACGTCGCATCCAGTTTATATGAACAATGGTTGACTGTTTGCTATTCCAAATTTAAAATTATTTTATTTTTGAACAGTGGATGTCGGTTATAAGGACACCGTTTGGAACTGCATACAGTCAGGGTCGCTTATTATGAACATTCTTTATTATGGACTAACCTCCTGGTCCCAATTTCATTTTTTAAAGGGATTTGAATCAAGTTCGCTTAATATGAAGTATCTCTATTATGAACAGATTTTTGGTCCCCTGGTGGTTCACAATAAGCGACCCTGACTGTATAATGTTCTTATATCCGCATATATATATATAGACGGAGTATGTGCTCACGATCGGAATCAAGAAGGCGCCATATTTCAAGCCAGAAGACAAGTATCCAGATATGGTGGACAACCTGAAAGACCTGACTTTATTCCAAATATTTCCAACTCGGAATGAAGGTGACAAGGACAACATCTATAATAAGGCGTACATAAGGCTATTCCACGTAGCAACAGAGTCTTGGGTCAAATCAACTGTTATTCCACTCTGTGTCAACAACACCATGGTAAGTACGGAGATGGGGATATAGTTATATACTGTAGCATAAAGCGAAAAGAAATAATGGGAATAAGCTAGAGTAGATTTCTGTACAAATTATAGTTAAAAAAGTTCTTAGAATAAGGGAATTAGCGATATTACAAGCTTACTGGACCTAAACACATGTCACAACAATTGCTGTATCTGTCCATTTATTTTCTGACTTTGAAATGATCGAGAAATTGATTAATTTCAGTAAATAGATTTCACTTCTACCTCACGCAAAAATAAAGCATAATATCCTTAGTTTGCCTTGGAATGTTGAAGTGAAAGTTAATTGAAAGTGAACTGAAATTGAAAATGAAAGTGGGGTTATTTCTATTTATACCTTTGATCCCACGTCTAAAGCAACGTAGCTGATTGGTGGATTTACTGGCAATTAAATGACTGGTCAGATGAGAGCCTATTGGTGACTCTGTCTAGAATCGTTCTATTCGATTCAATTATTTACTGTAAAGTATTCGGTGTGGGAGTTTACCAACAAAGTCTGTGTTAGGTCGGGCTTTCAGATTCTCTTGAAGACAAGGAAGCTTTCGCTCTTCTATTCGTTCCGACGCAAGAAGTGAGAGACCTCGACTTTGCTACTGACGCAGCTAAGATGATACACGCCATGAGTTCCAGATGGGAAGATCTGTCCGCCAACGAACTCAAGATTCTCTCAGCCCTCCTTGAGAAGCTCGTACTCTTCTTGTGCAGGAAAGAAGGTAATAAGTTCTGTTAGAATAACTCATGCAAATTCATTGACGCATATGCCTATCATATTCCCATTACAGTCAGGGTCGCTTATTGTGAACCAACAGGGGACCAAAAAATCCGTTCATAATAGAGATACTTCATATTAAGCGAACTTGATTCAAATCCTATCTAAAAATGAAATTGGGACCAGGAGGTTAGTCCATAATAAACGAATGTTCATATTAAGCGACCATGACTGTATTATACTTTTTACATTGTTTTTTAATAATTAGTTTGCGTTTACATAGCAAGTATTCCATTTACCCTATCTGGTTGCTAGGGAGCTCTGAAGATCCTCTCAAAGTGGAGTTGTTACTGAACGAGAATGTGCAGAGGAGACAGAAACTCATCCGAGAGCAGAACATACTCAAAGAGGTTAGTTAGGAATCAGAGTTGGACTCAGACAGACGTAATTGGGCCTGTTTTGAGGAAAAGAAAAGGCCTAATCACCTTAGTTATGAATTAACCGTATTAGAGTCTGTCCTAAAGTTATAACACAAATAAACAAACAAACAAACAAACAAACAAACAAACAAACAAACAAACAAACAAACAAACAAACAAACAAACAAACAAACAAACAAACAAGCAAATAAACAAACAAGGAAACTAGCAAACAAATATAGAATGATATTAAAATACTAAACCTTTAGAAGCTAGATACATTTGTAAATATCAGGAAAAGTAGTTGCAACATTTTACACCGAAATATCATATACGTATATCGTACTTAGATATTCAGACTGCTACAGCAACCTTATGACATAAACCCAGAGAAGAGAGTTTCAATGAAGAATCTTCCGGAGAAGAAGTTTGAAGGAAGTCTCCATCTCTTCAAACTCTGTTACAGACTCATTCGACACTCTTTAGACGGGTACAGGAAGAATCAGGTTAGTTTTATAAATTGTGTCCATTTCTTCATTACCCAAAACAAAACCTCCATCAAAATCCATGGCACTCTCCATTAATGTAGATTGACCAATCAAGTTTCTTTCAAATGCAGTTATTTCTAATGCAACCATAGTTCTTTTTCTGAATTCAACTATATTACTTGCTTAGTTCAAATTCAGAGTAATATTAATATTAATAATTATAATAATATTTTTTTCGTCCCCCTGACCTTAATTATATCAAGGGGGTCAAATATTATAAATGAAGTTATTACAGTCGACTCCGCTTAATGGGGTCACATCGGTCAGAGGACATTTCGGACCGATTAAGCCGAGAACCTTATTAACCGAAAATATTTTGTATTAGCTTTTATGTGTAAGAGCTATTCCGGTCCTGCCAAAAGTGACCCGATTAAACAGTGACCCTATTAAGCTGAGTCGACTGTATATTACTATATATTGTCTCCACTGTTTCAACTTCTGTTAGTTGTGTGCAGTGGTGACTCACCACTGATTGTGTCCAGTATCGAAATGTCTCTTCTCCAATCATTTTAGAGGCACATTTGTCCATAAGCCTTGGTTTTTAAAGAATGTCAGCTGATATATGTAGTACACTCGACTCCGCTTAATAGGGAAACATCGGTCAGACCATTTTGCCCCGATTAAGCAGAACCCTATCAACCGAAAATATTTTGTATTATCTTCTATGTGTGAGAGCTATTCCGGTCCTGCCAAAAGTGGTCCGATTAAACAGTGACCCTATTGCGGAGTTGACTGTACATATTATTTTGAAGACGTATCGGCCGATCTATCAAAACGCCCTGTGGAGAACAAATATTTCTATAAAATACTAATAACAATTCCAAAGGCATTCATATTAAGCTATGTTTTGTGTGTTCTATTAAGGCCTGGAATAAGAGAATTCAGGATATGTTAATATACGCGACTATATTGCATTCTTGTTGTAGGAATATGTTGCGAAGGATTTCTTCTGGTTCATGCAGCAACAGCTGGGTCGGGGGATTAACGCAGAAGAAACAATGGCGCATTTAGTCAAACAGAACGCTAAAGTCCTGGACAACTACATGGGGGATAAGCAGATCCAGATGTTTCTAGATCTCTTGAATAAACACAAACACGCACGTTATTTACAACATTTATGTGCACTGTGTGTTATGAAGAATTCTGACACCCCCATTTCTCAATCTGTCCAGAAACTAGTGAAGAAGAATCTACTAGATAAACCGTATCAGAATATTCTTATTAAGATTATGTGAGTTCAGTGAATAACTTTATGGCAAAGACAGTTCAAATGTTTGTACACTCAGGTGAGCTACGAAATGTAGCATTAATGGGAATCCAATTATAATATTCTAGTTCGGTCTGCACCGTTTATACAGGTGGATGTACCTTAAAATACAGTCGACTCCGCTTAATAGGGTCACATCGGTCAGAGGACATTTTGTCCCGATTAAGCGGAGAACCCTATGAGCCAAAAATATTAGTGAGAGCTATTACGGTCCTACCAAAAGTGATCCGATTAAGCGGTTGACTCAATTGACCAGTGACCCTATTAAGCATAGTCGATTGTATTCAAAATCTGTAAAAAAATCCTCAAAATATTTATCCAAGATCCCCTCCCAGACTTCCATATGTATAATATTTTTCTCGCTCATTCCCAACATTCCACTCACAGAAATATTTCCTCTATGTATTCCTGACTCTGCTGTTCACCTCAATACTTCTCTCAATGCTTCACATCTGTTAAGAAAGATGCCGAAATGTAGTGACACAATTAACCACTTTTCCTGGCCGATTTATGGCGAAATTCGGAGAAAATAAGTTTTATTAACACCTTAAATTTTGAAAAATAACTGGCAATCTTCAGATTATTGATAATCTGATTCATTCGAGAATGCATATTTTGATCAGAAAACCAAAGTATAATTTGTATTAATTAGTATTGAGATTCATTTCTGGTCAAAATTCTACATTGGTTTTCTGGTCAAAATACAATCTCGATTAATTCCTCTTCAGTTACGACGAAGACGAGACAGACTACGAAGACGAACTACAGCTGCACGTTCCTTGGAATGAGTCTTTGGACCGTATCGGACAGAAAGAGCTGTGTTTCCACCGGGCAGACTCCAAGTTTGCGCGGGTCTACGAGTACTGGAAGTGGCAGCTAGAGCTGTACTCTGCCATGTGCTACGGCAGGAACTACATGGCACTAGACCACCCAATCCTCAGAGACCAACTCCCGATACAGATTGTCTTCCAGTGAGTTAGGCGATTGAATATACTTTGTTATGTTGAATTCAGTATAACTCTTAGTACGTACTCGGGATAAGACGTACTTCTTAGTTCGTACTCATTTCTCTGAACTAAAATTCATTTAATTGCCACAGGAACGCGTCATTTCCGGTTTAAGCCATTAAATTTGGGGTTACAAATATAAATATAAAAATCTCAAATGCTTTCAAGGGTTTTAATACAACTCGGATAAGACGTACCTCTTCGGGAAGGAATTGTTAGTACGTACTATCAGTAAGTATGTACTAACCGAGTTGTACTACATAGAAATCTATATTATAGATGGATTTTGATTTGATTTGACCTTTGGGCACCTCTCATATGTTAGCCTGACATTGATCAATATGTAATTGCTGTGTATATTCCGCTCTATTCTATTAAACACAATTTCTCCGTAGCTGCATGAAGGACACAGACCTCCCTCTCAGTCTACGAGCTGTCTACTGCAAGCTGTTGCAGACTATGTATTTAGACGTGAACCCACAGAGACTGATATCTCCCATCGAGTATGCCAGACTGTGGCAAGATATCCCAGAAGACATGGAGCTGGTTATTAACTCGTGAGTCTAGTATAGCTGTGTACTTCTGTTATGGCAGTGATCCCAACTCCACAGGATAGGCGCCGAACCCGGGGGGGCTGGGGGGGTTCGAGCCCCCCCCTGGATTCGAAGATGGCCCATAGGCGCAATACAAAATTTAGGGCTGAGCCCCCCCCCTGGAACTCCGAAATTGTCCTTAGATTTCGAAAAGTTCGGCGCCCCTGCCCCACAGGATTCAAAATTTTGTATTACGGTTGATAGGAGGGCTCCACAGAATATAGGAATAATTGCTATAGGGGATCCACAGCCAAAAAAGGTTGAAAACCACTGTATTATGGTGTGGCCCGCTGGGATGAGAAGTTTTGAGATTTTGCAATCAGGACTCTATAATTTTTTGATTAATCAAAGATAATATTTCTCTGATTTTGAGAACTGTTTCTTTGATGACAGCTAGAAGTGAATACTGATAGATAATTGTCCTTCTTCCTTCCAAATATTATAAGTGGAAATAACTTCTTATTTCTGTGAGGAGATCAGGGCGTTTTGACGTTTCGACCGATTCGTCTTCTAAAATACTTTTAAAGAACACTTTTGTTCGTACTATTATCAATGTTGATTTGCATCATGCCAACCTCTGCAAGAAAAAGCGGGATATTGAGTTATTTGGCAGGACATAGTATATTTGTGTTAGTCCTATACACTGAAACTCGGGACAATTCCACTTTTTGGAACGTTTCCTCGGGTCATACTTCAATATACAGTCGACTCCGCTTAATAGGGTCACATCGGTCAGAGAACATTCTGTCCCGATTAAGCGGAGAACCCTATTAACCGAAAATATTTTATATTAGCTTCTATGTGTGGAGCTATTCCAGTCCTGCCAAAAGTGACCCGATTAAGCGGAGTCGACTGTATTTCCGAAAAAGCGGGACGTCCCGCCAGAAACGGTACAGTTGTCAAGTATGTGGTTGTGTATTATGATTATGTACGCAGTAAGATGGTTGGAGAGATGCGTCAGCTGACAGCTGAGCAAGTGGACGAGGAGGCACAGCTCCACTACAAAGTGGTGTACGACTGTATGATGGAGACCACCGAGTATATTAAGCGGGAGCTATCACGGGAAGTCTCCATGCTGGGAATTAGCATTGAACAAGACCAGTTCATTTTTGAGGTGAATACAGTGGAATTTGCTTATTAGCAACTCGAGTTTTGCTCATAAAATGGTTGCTAATACGCGAAGTTGCTAATAACGGAACAGAATTATACAAATTCTACACCTGGGACCTGAAAATTGGTTGCTAATAGAGCAATATTGCTAATAAGGGATTTGCTAATAAGCTAACTCCACTGTAATAAAGATTGGTTAGAATGGAGTTTTATTGTTATTATTATTATTTGTGTTATTTCAACATAATAATGGAGGTATACAGTGCAACCTCTATAAGCAGGTCTCACACAGAGAAATCTACCTCAAAAGCTGAAAATAGCCAATAATATGCGAGGAATTCTAGAATTTCTGTGTTTAATTTTGAAAACGTAAATTTTTGCTTTGATCAGTTGATAGTAAGATTTCTAAAAAATATTCTATACCAGGGCCGGCGCCACCGGGGGTGTCTTGGGTGTCTGGACACCCACTGCCTCCTATTTTATCATATTGTACAGTATATATCCCTCCATAAATGGACACCCAGTTTCAGAGAAATCCCTCTTAGGACACCCACTGCCGATAAAACATGGCGCCGGCCATGTATACTCTATAAAAATGGCCCCAGGATTCCTGGATATGATAGAAATAAATTTCATAGAAAAGAATAGATTTGAGATAATCACCATCCTTTTGACTCAAAATATGATTATCTCCAATTAACCTAGCACTTAATGGAGAATTAATATTAGAATTATAATGTGGGAATTGAGGTGTCATAATGTTAGCCAATCTCCTTTCAAGCTTTACAATGTGTGTAGTTGGTTCATACAGCAGAACTGCTCGTGAAGTTCGGATTCTACTCATTCGACAAGTTGCTAGACCTGACAGAGACCTTGCTGGGCCTGATTGAGAAGAACATGACGGACATGGTAGGACAGAAAGAGGACGAGTGTGCTAAGGAGAATCTTGATCTGAAGGTAGGACGTGTGTTGGAAACCTTAGTTGACTGATTCGTTGAAAAATTATGAAAAATTATGAATTACAGTCGACTCCGCTTAATAGGGTAAAGGAAGGTATCACATAAGGAGGAGGGAGGGTTCTATTTTAAGTTTAGGGAAATGTGGAGTGTTTGTTCCCCCAACTCAAAATAGGATTACATTTCTAATCCGAGTTGAATGCACTTTCTATACAATAGTTTAGGACACTTTTCAAGTATCAAAAACTGTAGTTCTTAGTTTCGATTTATATATTCACTATTTCATATTTGTTTACAGGAAGTCATCCAAACGACTTATCTTGAGGTTTTGAAGATAATAGACTTCGTAATGAACTTAAGACTGGACATCCGACTCTCCATCATCCTAGTGCTATTCAAGAACAAGTACAATCAGAAGGAACTGCACCCGAACAGTGGAATCGGAGCGAGAGACCATCTGGACATCATTTCGGAAGTGGATAAATTCTTCCAATCTGAGTTAGTAGTTATGATGAGTAGTGAGACGTTTCTATTTTTAGTTTATTAATTAACTAATTCCCCTAATTGCATTGGAGTATATTCTATTTATAGTTTGTACCCCGAATTTTATGGCTTTCCCGCCCAAAATAACTTGATTGGAAATGAGTTAGCAATATCCCTGGTCCAAATTTAACTATATGAACAGCTATTTTGGTTATACATACATGTACTAATAAACAACCTCCACTATACACTATCCAAAAATGTTCTTCACACCTTTTCATAGAATGTGTCGGATTGGAATGTTGTATATACAGTAGAACTCAGTTAGTACTCGGATAATAAGTTCTTCGGTTTAGTACGTACTCATTTCTCTGAACCAAAATCCATCTATAACTTAGATTTCTATGTAGTACAAAGTCGGTTAGTGCGTACTTACGGATAGTACGTATTAATAATTCCTTCCCGAAGAGGTACGTCTTATCCCAGTTCTACTGTAGAAGAAATGAATAGGGTATCGACTTCTTCATTTTAGCTTAGAATTCTATCCTCGACATTTGATAATAATAAAATTTGTTTACAACCTATCTGTTGACATGTGTGTGTTGTTTAGCTCTACCATTCTGCTCACACTGGATGCAGAATCAGGGAAGAAGCTGGTTAAAGTGCTGCTCTATCTGATCACGAAAGGAAAGATCACCAAGGAGGATAAGTTCAGTAAGAAGATTAAAGAGGAATCACTGCGTATCCTCTTCAGACACTTCAACCAGAGGAAAGAATTCATCGATGTCTTCAAGCAGGTACTAACCCATATAGGAATGGCGGATGCTTTCGTCGCTGATATTTCTTTGAATGAAATTATTGAATCCTCACTTTCATTCTCCCATTCATTCTAACAAATAATAAATGATAATCACTCACCCCCTCACGAAATAAAAATACCACTCTCGCGTGCCATTTGATATTATTTCAAACTCAAAATGCCCACTTTCTCTTTGCTCTTATACAAAATACTCTCCAAAATGCTCACTCTCACTCTCCTATCAATTCTATTCAGCTTTAGAACAAATTCATGTTTTCTAACAGTTTGTAATAAGTTTGTTTATTTGTTTGTTTGTTTGTTTGTTTGTTTGTTTGTTTGTTTGTTTGTTTGTTTGTTTGTTTGTTTGTTTGTTTGTTTGTTTGATTGTTTGTTTGTTTGTTTTTCTAGATCCAGATGCTAGTCTCGGAGCCTGACAAGGAGGATTATGTACAGATAAAGGACGCCTTGGAAGCGCTGAAGAAGTTTCTGGACCGCGTTTCTACCTCCAAAGGGGATGAGCCCGCAGTGAAAGCTCACGGCAGCACTCTCAGTATGAGACGAGGAACTATGATGAGGAACGACCTCGAATATCTGACTAGCAATCCTGAGTTGGTGGGTGTAGCCGTGAGATTTAGTTAAAGTTGATTAGTGGCGGATGCAAGCTCTTCTGTGCAACTACAGTCGACTCCGCTTAATAGGGCAACATCGGTCAGAGGGCATTTTGCCCCGATTAAGCGGAGAACCTTATTAACCGAAAATATTTTGTATTAGCTTCTATGTGTGAGAGCTATTCCGGTCCTGCCAAAAGTGGCCCGATTAAGCGGTTGACCCGATTAAACAGTGACCCTATTAAGCGGAGTCGACTGTATGTTAGTTCTAATCGCTTGATGTGCTTATCCCTGAGATTATAATATTAAATCGCGCTTCGCTTGCTTGCGCTGCGCGGCTGGCGAGCACTTCATGCCGCATTGGTCCTCCGAGTATCAGTGCTAATGCAATAATAACAATGGCCTATTTGGAAATGTCTCTTTTATACTTCCTAGAAAGGCATTTTTCTATACTAAAAATACCCGACGCTGATTGGCCAAATATAAATGTGCCATATTTTGAGTGAAAATGTTGGAAAATCGCTTCAAAACTAAAAATTCTAACTCAGCACACATAAAAATACCCCTGTACACCCAAATAATATATTTAAACCTTCCCAATTGTTCCAGGCGTCCTGCAAATTAACACACAACAATTTTTTTAGTTTTAATTATATCAATAGTGTGTTGCTAGTATTTATTTGCTGCTCGTAGATCCTGATGAGACTATCAGATCTGTGTTATGAGAACACTCCACGCAGAGTCCATGTACAAAGACTACTCAGAAATTTGGGATCTCACAAGAGTGTACTCAATCTCATTGAAATGGCAGTCAAGGAAAAGGTAAGATTTATCTGATTTCAATCAAATCAATAAGAATGTTTCTCGAGAGATTTTCGCCTAGCTTAGAATATTTTTTTAAAATTGAACTCCATTGTGACACGAATAGTCTACAATTCGAAAAGTCAACAGAGTTTATTCCTATTTGAAGATATAATTACAATCGACTCCGCTTAATCCACATCGGTCAGAGGACATTTTGACCCGATTAAGCGGAGAACCCTATTAACCGAAAATATTTTGTATTAGCTTCTATGTGTGAGAGCTATTTCGGTCCTGCCAAAAGTGGCCCGATTAAACAGTGGCCCTATTAAGCAGAGTCGACTGTACTTTACTTTGGATGTTTGAATAATATATTCTTTTACAGAGCAACTCGTCTGACTCACTCATTAACGCATCACACAAATTTCTACAAAAATTCTGTCGCGGCAATGAGAACAATCAGAAGCTTCTCTACCAAGACATTAAACTACTCATCAACACAGACAAGCCTGTAAGCAATTCTTTTTCTTCATAACTTTCGGCCATTATCCGACATCGAAAAACTTTTCGATCGAATTCTGACATAATTTTCGATCAAAATTAGGCTACTCCGAATCCCTGTAAGCCAATCAGTGCATGTAATACTGATAGCAGATACCTTGGCTGGCAATCCATTCTATTTATAGTAAAAATCACACATTTTTATGATTTCCCGCCCAAAATGACTTCTAACCGGAAATGAGTTTGCCAAATCCTTCTACCACGAAAAAGACAACAGCTATTAACCCTAGATTATCGAAAACTCGCGATATCGCGGATGTCTCCAGCAATTTTCAATGGGAAAGAAGCCATAAAGTTGTGCCACTGTGGTACATTTCGGTAGTCTTAGGTTGATAACAATATTTTCTAAGAATGTTATCCCGCCCTGTTCCCCACCAATGACTCCACATTAGCACCACCTCTGATAAGAGTCCCTCCCCTGGAATTATTTTATACCTCCTCTGATCCTAACTGTGTGAAATTGGGTCTTCTGTTTCTAGTTAGAAGAGGCCGAGACTTTGAGGAGTATTTTCGAGAACAACGAAGAACTGTGCATGAAACTGACAGAAGACATAATTCAGAAATTCATCTCTGCCATCGAGAAGGAGGCCACTCCAAGTATGGAATTCCTTCTCTTCTTCCAGAGTTTGGTTAAAGTGAAGACTTTCAAAGATGAGAACAAGTGCATAGCCAAGAACCAAGATCTCATTCTTAATTCGGTGAGTATTCATTATATAAAGTACATCCTTCAATTCAACATTTAAAAATCTGTTCATAATAGAGATACAGTCAGGGTCGCTTATTGTGAACTAACCTCCTGGTCCCAATTTCATTTTTTAGATAGGATTTGTATTGAATCAAGTTCGCTTAATATGAAGTCTCTATTATGAACAGATTTTTTGGTCCCCTGGTGGTTCACAATAAGCGACCCTGACTGTACTTCATATTAAGGGAACTTGATTCAATACAAATCCTATCTAAAAATGAAATTGGGACCAGGAGGTTAGTTCATAATAAACGAATGTTCATAATAAGCGACACTGACTGTACATCCAAAAAGATATCGATTTAAGACAGTACTGCTTGTACGGATATAAATGTACTTTCGTAGCTGATGAGTTCGGATGACGTGCTTAAGCTGTGTAACGACGAGAAGTCATTACAGATGTTGGAGGAATGTATGTACAACAGAAGCAAGGATGAGCTAACGAGGGCCTACAGGTACCATCTCAACCTGATCAAGCTGCTCGCTCTCTGTGTGGAAGGCAAGAACGAAACTGCCATTATAAAGTGCCAGTCTGTCGTCACTATTGAAGATCTGGCTAAAGTGCTGTGTAATAGTAATATCACGAACGCAGAGGTTATTTAGTTTAATTTTAAATTTGGCATTTGACATATATTTTCCGCTTCTTTTTCAGTTTTAACTACAGTCGACTCCGCTTAATAGGGTCACATCGGTCAGAGGACATTTTGCCCCGATTAATTGGAAGACCCTATTAACCGAAAATATTTTGTATTAGCTTCTATGTGTGAGAGCTATTCCGGTCCTGCCAAAAGTGGCCCGATTAACCGATGGTCCTATTACACGGAGTCGACTGTATTGATATTGCAACTACTTGTAGATTCTAGGGATTTAATAATGTTTATATTTTCACACCTTTTGTTTACTTATTTTCACACCTATTGTTTACTTATTTTCACACCTATTGTTTACTCAGGTGAAGAAGGAGTACGCTAACTTGTTGCTACACTTGTATGTAATCTCTGATCAGGATTTGATTAACAAGAAAACCATGTGGACCATTCTTCAATTCTTCATTTACGATGTTGCTATGGTGAGCAGAAAATATACAAATTTAAATGATGATGTTCTATATATAGCAGGCTAGCGTTACATTCCAATCGACACATACGTTCTCTAGGTATTCAAGCACACAGGAGGCTTGAGTGATCAGGAACAACAGAGGAAGGTCTACGTGATGGATTTCATAGTTCCAATTGTTGACACCTTCTTCACCGGTTACGCCAACACTCCGAGAAGACTCTCACAGGTTCACTTATTATTAAAACTTGAACTTCTCAAATATCCGAGTCCAGTATTCTAAAATCAGTATTTCATCCTTTCTAAGTTTGATTTTTAATTGATAATTCTGATGTCACTTAAAACCTCGGATGCATTTGGGTATCCTATTTATAGTAACTACCCCGGTTTGTAAATGCCTTCTCTACTAAAAATAGCTTAAACCGGATATGACGCAGCAAAATTCCTAGGCGACGAAGGTTATAAGGAACTTTTTAATGAAACTTTGCAGTTATAACAATAAGTTCTATACAGTCAAATTTATCTTTATTTCTAGCAAAAATACACCGAGGTATTCATTCAGCTAATCCAGCACATAGCTCAGTTGCTAGGCTCGAAGAACCTTTACCCTGACTACAGAGAGGAGCAATGGAATGCTGTACAGAACTGCCTGGACGTGCTGAACAAGCTAAGCAAGGAATGGAATGTCACCATACCTTCAGAGCTTGATACAGTCATCTCAGATGCTAAAAGTGTAAATCATATGCGTAACTATTTAGATTTTTCATTTTTTTACCTTGACTACCCTGACGCTCCAAGAATGTCCCCAATTCTATAATTTAATCTTCGTCGATCTGAATTCTAAATTTATAAAGAAGAATATGTTTATCATGTGGACATAGAATTGGTTAATTACAGTGAAGATTGGATATAACGACGTACCATCGGGCAAGAGAAGTTATTTGCGATTTGTCGTTATATCCAATCTTCACTGTATTTACTAAAACACTAATGATATATTTTGAAACTTACTTGGGGTGGCATGCCACCTTTGCCACCCTGGAAGTTCTTGCCAAAAGTAAAAAGTTCATGAAAATGGTCAAATCTATGAACTTTGTTCATGATATGGCAACAGTGATCTAGATATCTCTCTAGAAATTATATAAGAAATCATAATAAAAAACAAAGATTAAAAATATTACGTCACTCATTCCTTTTGCCAGAATCCATTATCTTGACAGTGTGTTACTCTCAGATATTAGTTTTCTAGGTTTTAAACGATGCTGAATCCGAAAAAAACATTTATGAAATAGATTCAAGTGTATAAATTTATCTTCTAGTTGCCCTGGTTTACCACTGAAAACCCTTCACAATTCTCTCTCTCTAACAACCGTTATTTACAATTAATCAAGGTTGAAACCCCTTCAACCGAATAATGGTCAGACCAAATAATTTGGTTAACCGAATAATGGTCAGACCAAATAATTTGGTCAACCAAATAATACTTGATTATATTTTTGCATAAATGTTTATATAAATATTTATACAAAAATATATTCAAGTATTAGTAAGCCAATTATATTTATTTGTGTTCGGACCACTTCTTGTAAGAACATGCGATTATTGTGTTGGGAAAGCATGCAAATTATTTGTTTGGCCAAATATTCGGTTGACCAAATTATTCGGTTGACCAAATTATTTGGTTGACCAAATTATTCGGTTGACCATATTATTCGGTTGACCAAATTATTCGATTGACCAAATTATTCGGTTGACCAAATTATTCGATTGACCAAATTATTCGGTTGACCAAATTATTCGATTGACCAAATTATTCGGTTGACCAAATTATTCGATTGACCAAATTATTCGGTTGACCAAATTATTCGATTGACCAAATTATTCGGTTGACCAAATTATTCGATTGACCAAATTATTCGGTTGACCAAATTATTCGATTGACCAAATTATTCGGTTGACCAAATTATTTGGTTGACCATATTATTCGGTTGACCAAATTATTTGGTTGACCAAATTATTCGGTTGACCAAATTATTCGATTGACCAAATTATTCGGTTGACCAAATTATTTGGTTGACCATATTATTCGGTTGACCAAATTATTTGGTTGACCAAATTATTCGGTTGACCAAATTATTCGATTGACCAAATTATTCGGTTGACCAAATTATTCGGTTGACCATATTATTCGGTTGACCAAATTATTCGATTGACCAAATTATTCGGTTGACCATATTATTTGGTTCTCAACCGAATACCAAATAATGATATTTGGTTACAAACCAAATATCAATTATTTGCAAATAATATTTGGTTGAACCGAATAATCAATTATTCGGTTTCAACCCTGCAATTAATGCATTTCAAATTTCATGGTACAATCTAAACATTGATTTATCAGGACAATATATAATCTCCACATGTCATCAGTTTCTTTCTCATCCTTTGGGTTTCGTTTAGCAGCTAATTTATCCTGTTTCATTCCTAACTATAACCATGCACTAACTAATAATATCTGATTATTACTGATATTCTAACCTTATTTCTTTGCAGAGTATCAATCAACTGTTTTTTGTTAAAAAAATGGTGAGGACTGCAACCGTTGGGAAGTTTCCTTTCGGAATTCGGCGCGCTACAGTGGACAAGAGTCAGGACATAGAGTGCACCATCACGGTAAGCCTACTTACTTTGAAATATCATAATTGGAGTAGCTGATTGGTTATTAAAAATTCCTTAAATTTTAAAAGATTGACATTTTCACACTTACATGCAGCCTTCACAATTAAACTTCGATGCAATATATCTATTTATAGTAACACCCAAAATATTATGACTTTTAACCGGAAATGACAAACTATTATTAGGTGCAAATTCTAAAATTAGATCCATAATTTAAAATTTACAAACTTGGGCATACTCCTTCCCCCTCACACCTCTATCCTCAATCAGTAACTCACTTCCATTGTAACTTGCCTGCCCCACTAATCCTGTACTCTCCTTAAGGTGGATCGAAACCTTGATCCCAATTCACACCCCATTAAGCTGTCCCTGAAGGTATGTGTGTGTGTGTGTGTGTGTGTGTGTGGTGTGTGGTGTGTGGTGTGTGGTGTGTTCTTGTGTTCTTGAGTTCTTGAGTTCTTGTAGTTAATTCAGTATATTGTTTGAATATTATAACAGTGTTTGTTTCACCAGTTTATTTATCCAAGACGTTTTTAATTTATAGCTACAGTCGACTCCACTTATTTATTACACTTAATAGGGTCACATCGGTCAAAGGACATTTTGCCCCGATTAAGCAGAGAACCCTATTACCCGAAAATATTTTGTATTAGCTTCTATTTGTGAGAGCTATTCCGGTCCTGCCAAAAGTGTCCCGATTAAGCGGAGTCGACTGTATATAATTAAAAATTGTTGTTATATGTGTGTGTTTGTCCAGACATCTGGAACAACTGACAAGGTTTATAAATATAATCAAGGTGTTCAAAAGTTTTTTTTCCGATTGACAATTTTTCAATTGTACATATTATACATATTCTCTGTGGTTCATGTAGGAACTGACGACTCATTTAGAAGAGGAAATGGGACCTCTAATAGATGTAGATACATTCGTCCTGATAGCCTGTCTTATCCATCCGGAGGAGTTGTTTCCATCTCACCTCCCCATAACATGGAAGATGAGAAAAAGGGAACACATCACTGCTCTGATGGACATAGCAGAGCATTGTGCTAAGTCGAATGAGACGCTGTGTCTACTCACACTCAGAACTCTCCGTGAGTACATCGAGACGCCGTACCTGGGAGAGAAGGAGGATGATATTAGAGATGAGGCGACCAGTGTAAGCTGTTTGAGATGTTGAAATGATTTCCTCAATAAATTCTAAAAAGTTTCCTGAAAGAATTTGATATAATACAGTCGACTCCGCTTAATAGAGTCATATCGGTCAGAGGACATTTTGCTCTGATTAAGCGGAGAACCATATCAACCGAAAATATTTTGTGTTAGCTTCTATGTGTGAGAGCAACTCCGGTCCTGCCAAAAGTGGCCCGATTAAGCGGAGTCGACTGTACTTCATTCTGAAAAGATGCCGCTCAGAATTATTTCATTAAGAATTGAATCGAGACATTTCGATCTGACATTAGTTTGAGTTGGATCTCCATCTCTGTAGCGGAAGCTGTGCAGCCTAGCTCGCAAGCAGTGTATGATCTACTTTCAGATCAAAACTCCGAAGCGGAAACTGAGCCAACCAGCGACAGAAGAGGAACCACAGCCAATCGACAATCTCTTCAAGTACAACTACGCCAACGAATTAGAGAGTGAGGTGTTGCAGAAAATGATTATAGACAGGCAATGCGAGCTGAATGATCGGCAGGTATCGAAGTTGGTGATTAATCTGGTACGGAATTCTTTTAAGAAGGATTCCACGCACATTTCTGTGTTCTACGAATCGCTGAAGTTAGGAATAGCACTGTTGGAAGGTGGAAATATGGTGGTACAGGTGAGAAATCATATTTAGCATTTTGATACTGTTTATCTTTCGCGGTTAAAATTACGTTATATTATTATTATTTCTGTTTTAGAAATCTCTGTATGCACTCTTTCAAGAGATGCCAATAGCTGAGTTTCTGAATGCATTCAAGAAATGTATTGACAAAGCTGAGTTAGAAATAAAACTGTCCACTACACACACAGTCCAGCACGAACCTGCCTATCGACCGAGAAGTGTCGTTGGAATGAGTGACCTTTCCTCTCTCACTCATTCTAACCTCACAGAGTTGGGTTGTATGAAGACAGTGCTACGTTACCTACAACTTCTCTGTGAGAATCACGATCGAAACATGCAAAACTTCCTTCGAGTGAATACGCCGAGTTTGGTGAAAGAGACGATTCAGTTCCTAGAGGCGATTTGCGGTGGGACTACGGCGGGACTGGGTCTGGTCTCTGCGTACATTAACGAGCACAACGAAGCTCTCCTGATTCAATGTCTGGAGACTCTCACTGAGTACTGCCAAGGCCCCTGCAATGAGAATCAGGTCAGATTGCATTGGATATTAATATTATAGTAATTCACTGGTTCCCTATCTTGAGTTCATAAGATCGGGGATTTTAAGGTTGAGATCTTGGTGTAACTCAGTTTAACCGTTTGTTAACCACTGGAAAATATATACAGTCGACTCCGCTTAATAGAGTCACATCGGTCAGAAGACATTTTGCTCCGATTAAGCGGATAACCTTATTAACCGAAAATATTTCGTATTAGCTTCTATGTGTGAGAGCTATTCCGGTCCTGCTAAAAGTGACCCAATTAAGCGGAGTTGACAGTATATCGTGGTGTAACTCCTAAAAGTCTGTAATTTTTACACCAAGATCTCTTTTAAAAATGGTTAAGATCTAAAGTTTCATATTATTATGATTAATTAATGGAAGAGCTCAAAAAGTTGGAATATTTGCCATAGAGTATCCACTGGTAAAAGGCGGGCAGCATCCATATTCTATTTATAGTAACATTTTTTAGTATCCCCGCCTAAAATATTCACTTCATTTTTGCTCCATAGGAATGCCTGGCTTCTGCAGACAAACTGGCTATCGACATAATCTCCTCTCTAATCGTGAGTGACATCGACACTCCCCGGACACTGGACATTCAGAGCAAAGCCATCACGACTCTCCTGGCTGTGATGGAGTCTCGAGACGAGTCGGATATCCCCGATAAGATCCTGCTGAGGATGCGCAAAGAGAATCTTGTGGTCATGATTAAGAAGTTGAGGGAAAGATCGGTTAATACACAGGATAGCGTCCAGGTTTAGATTTATTATTGTTGATATACAGTCTACTCCGCTTAATAGAGCCACTGGTTGATAATTATAATATTATTAAACCCCCGGATGGCTTGGGTTTTTCTATTTATAGTAAATACCCCGAATTTTTATGGCTTCCCCGCCCAAAATGGCTTAAACTGGAAATGACGCGACACATTCCAGGGGTAACGGAAGGTTTTATAATTAATAGGGCCACTTTTGGCAGGACCGGAATAGCTCTCATACATAGAGGCTAATACAAAAATATTTTCGGTTAATAGGGTTCTCCGCTTAATCGGGTCAAAATATGTCCTGACCGATGTGACCCTATTAAGCGGAGTCGACTGTAGTTCGAATTGCGGATTTAGGAAATACTAGTTCGACTTTTTATCATTAGGATTAATGGTGGGTTTTTTTTCGAAATATTTCCTTTTTTGGAAAGTCGAACTATTTCCGGTTTTTGTGTGTACTATTTCCACCGTTTCTATCATGTATGAGTAAAAACTCTCGAAGATGAATGATAGCAAGTAAATCTGAACAAATCTTTACCTAAACGATTCAATGCTCTATTATTTACCCTCGAATCATATTTCCAAGAGAGCACATGTTGGTTTAACCCAGTGGTTCCCAACCTCTTTTACCTCGTGCACCCCCTGACACCTAAACAATATTTTGTGCACCCCAGGACCCACCTAAGTCTGAAAAACTCTATTGATCCATTGCAGTCATTGCAATAAGGACGAATCCTTGTACCGTGCACCCCCGACTAAGGACCCGTGCACCCCAGTTTTGGAACCGCTGGTTTAACCTATGGACATTGTACACTCAATACCTGTAAATTAGTGTTATAAATTTTCAATTTACATCTATACAGTATTATACCATAACACAATTACTATTGTCTATCACGTAGCGAGAGCAAATAAACGACACAGGACACAGCCTGTACATCCTAGCACACCAACTCTCTCAGCAGCACAGAGGGCTGGCAGAGCATCTGAGGAAGGAATGCGAATGTGATGATGTCGTTCCCCACAAAGAACCTCTTGAAACCAGCATAGCGCACTTTGCAAGAAACACTAGCTCCATCGAGGTGAGTGCTGTGTGACTCCATTCTGTGCTGCTAAGTGGGAATCCTAATGGATTATGCCGATAACTAGGGCATTAGTCGGTATGGTGGAAATAGTTCGAACCAAACCCGGAAAACTTTCCAAAAAAGGAAATAGTTCGAATAAAAAACACCATTAATCCTAATGATGAAAAGTTGAACTATTTCCTAAATCCACAATTCGAACTATTTCCTTTTTTGAAAAGTCGAACCATTTCCGCATTACCCATCAGTCGATCCTCAAAAAAAGGATCCAGATCCTAACTTATAAAAGGATCTTCGATCCGATCACGATCCCCAAAAAGATCCTTTCAATAATAGTCAGAGGACTACCATTTTAGTACAGCTCCTGGAAGGAGATGCCTTATGGCATGGACGGCGTGCCCGTCTGCGGCAGCCTGGGGCGTACTTAGTACTTAAGTTAGTATTCAAACCATAAAACACATTAAAAAATATATTTAATCAACATAAATTTCAACACTTTCACCTCCAACTTGGGGATTAAAAAGAAAAAGGATTGGATCGAATTCAGTAAAAGTTTCGATCCGATCTCGATCCTCAAAAAAGGATCGTTATCCGGATCTTTTCGATCATGGACCGAAAGATCCTAATACCCTACTAATAACAAGCATTTGCCTAGAGTGTGAGATCTCCATAGACGCATGCTACGGATCCAATAGTGTTTAGGACTGAGAAATTTCGAATATTCGCCTGTACCTATCCGTAATATTTCCGATCTAGTCATATTAAAATTTAGCTAAGGAGAAGACAACCGAACTTTCGATCATAACAGGGTAGGAAAGAGATTATTCTCTAACCAATGAAAACGCATTGATTACTCCTTAAATCTTCAATACTTTCGCTTTAAAAATAATCGGCGATCTTCGGTTTTAATTAGAAATAACTTCAAATAATTTAGAAAATTTATGCAATGAATTATCACTGATCACAGTTTACATTGGACTGGGTGTGTGGTCTATTTATAGATTGTACGGCAAGACTCGGATAAAATACGCATGGAACGTATTGTCTTTCCTAAGCCTGAAATATGCAACCACCTCGACGATCAAACGAAGAAAACTTTCCTCAAAAACGCCCGAGCGGACAACAAAGGCTCACGGGTGGACTACTTCTTCAAAGAGTTCGACGATCTCTACTGCATAATGGTGAATAAGCAGAAACTGAAGAAGTCAGAGTGGAAAGTATGGATCACAGAGGACATTCAAACTTGGTCTGATTTCAAGTTTTCTTTCGCGCTCCTCATCAACATTATCCTCGCTCTATACTACCCCTTCGAACAGAGTGAGTTGTGACAAGAACTTTTAGTTATGAGCAGTCCTAGGACATCCGGGATATTCTCCCCGGTTTTATTTCCGTCCAGGATTTCATAGACGCAAATTTGGTGCCTTATCCTTTTTGCGTTTTCCTTTCCTTTTTTGGCCGAATTGAGTTTGCCAAATTCCTGAGAATACCTCTGGTTACTACCTCTGGTTATGAGTCATAGTCGTTTCTCTCAATATAAATTAAAGTTTAGTGTAGATGTCTAACATTCCTATTGTGTGTACCTGTATCTATGCATTATTTAGCTCAGATCGACGTTTGGAAGTGGTTGTTCGTGTGGCTGCTCCTGGGAGGTTATCTGGTGGCTTTGTACTTTGGTTCTACCACCAAGTCCCTCATCAACACGTTCATGTTCCTCTCCTTCATCACTCTGTCCCTCATGCTGACTATAGGCTACTTCAACATGAGATATGTCTTGACTGTGCTAGGATTCCTGCAGGTTTGTAACTGAAATTTTTTTATATACAGTTGACTCCACTTAATAGTGTTACATCGGTCAGAGGACATTTTGGCCAAATTAAGCGCAGAACCCTATTAACCGAAAATATGTTGTATTAGCTTCTATGTGTGAGAGCTATTCTGGTCGAGCCAAAAGTGACCCGATTAAACAGTGATCCCATTAAGCGGAGTCGACTGTACTTAGTATCATGGGTTTATCTAAGATTTTCCAGTCTGGCACTTTTTTTGAGGTGTTAAAATGTATATGCCACCCAAACAGGGGTTTATCTGTAATTCAGGGATGGTGGTAATATGGTACCAAAATAGAATCACACTGCAAGCACCTTGGCTCCTCCGACGATACCATGATTGTAAATTGATGTACAGTCGACTCCGCTTAATCGGGCCACTTTTGGCAGGACCGGAATAGCTCTCACACATAGAAGCTAATACAAAATATTTTCGGTTGATAGGGTTCTCTGCTTAATCGGGGCAAAATGTCCTCTGACCGATGTGACCCTATTAAGCGGAGTCGACTGTAATTATAGATGTGTTGGGTGAATGTGATTGGTCAAATCACACTTATATGTCTCTTATCAATAAAACTCAATTTTAGATTATGGACGTCGGCGTATTCTTCCTGAGCTACCTAGGGAACAATGGGGGCCTCTACCTGGATGGACCTTTCTGGAAGAACATTCAAGAGAGGAAGGACAGGACTTTCTACTACCACTGTGCCTACCTGTTTATCTGTGTCCTAGGATTCATCATACACCCCTTCTTCTGTTCCCTCCTCGTAAGCCATTAGTAATTTCTTGTCACGTTTACCATCTGGTGAAAAATTAATATTTTACATATCAGAGATTTTTCAATGATTATTACGGGACTAATATTTTCATCAGAATTTATGTAGAATTTCAATACTAATTCCGCATTTCTGATCAAAATATACGTCTCGAATATAACCGCGTGTATTGATTGGATAAATAGCGGAAGGGAAGAATTTGAAATTACAGTGGTGTTCGAATAATAGCAAGTCGATTTTAGCTCGAAATTTGCTTGCTAATAAGCGAACTTGCTAATAGAGAAACGAAATTAACATAATAGGAGCTGAAAATAACTTGCTAAGACGAATATTGCTATTAGAGCAATTGCTAATAAGCAAACACCACTGTAACTTTAACCTAAAGCAGTGTTCCCAACCTGGGGTCCATGGACCCCTTAGTGGTCCACGGAAGATATCAAGGGGTCCACATGATTCGAAATTTTGTATTACGGTTAATAGGAGTTGGTCCACAGAATACAGGAAAATTAGCCATAGGGCTGACCTAAAAGATGCCCCCAGGGAGGGAATTTTTATTCTTGATTTTTTCTTGAAAAAACTAACCGAGTCCTGCATGGGTATCATGTTCTAATTCCCGTAGAATTCCATAGAACTTTACGCTCATATCCTATATAGCTATTCGACATAGTACACAGAGAGGAAACACTCCAGAACGTAATACGTAGCGTCACCAAGAACTGGTTCTCCATCATGCTAACCTTCATCCTGGCTCTCATCCTGATATACATCTTCTCCATTCTCGGATACCTCTTCTTCAAGGACGATTTCTTCGTGATGTATGACCCTGCGGGGTGTGGCAGTATGGATGGGAATCCTAACAGGTAACGTGTCTTCAAATCATTGTCTGTTGAGCTCGCAATACTACAGTCGACTCCGCTTAAGGGTCAACCGCTTAGTCGGGACACTTTTGGGACCGGAATAGCTCTCATACATAGAAGCTAATGCAAAATATTTTCGGTTAATAGGGTTCTCCGCTTAATCGGGACAAAAGGTCTGACCGATGTTGTCATATTAAGCGGAGTCAATTATAATTTGTAGTTCACAGCTGTTGTTTTATGCAGTATAGATAGCACGCATTTGTTTACTAAACAGGAATTGTTAAATACACATAGAGTGTCATTTGAAAAGCGATTGCTTGAATCTAAATTAAGATATTGGCACTTTGTGTGCTACTATTTATAGATATGATGGGCTTAGCAAGGTTTAATTAAGTACATATCAATTTCCATATGGATACGGCATGGAAAATATGCAGTCGACTCCGCTTAATAGGGTCACATCGGTCACATGACATTTTGCCCCGATTAAGCGGAGAACCCTATTAACCGAAAATATTTTGTATTAGTTCCTATGTGTGAGAGTTATTCCGGTCCTGCCAAAAGTGGCCCGATTAAGCGGTTGACTCGATTAAACAGTAACCCTATTAAGCGGAGTCGACTGTATATATAAAATGCTGGTAAAATGTCGACGCAGATTCCAGAAGATATTAACGAAATAATTTTTTCACAAAAGCTAAATCCACTATTACCCGATAACCCGACTTAATCCATGGTCCAAGTGTATTATTTGTGTGTCCTTAGCTTTGAGGAGTGCGATGACATGGACAAATCTGAGAAGACGTGTGAGACCTTGTTCATGTGTGTCCTCACGACGCTATGGCAGGGGATGAGAGAGGGAGGAGGGATAGGACATGTACTCAGGAAACCGTCCAAGGAGGATCAACCCCACTACTACCTCCGTGTGCTGTACGATATGGTATTCTTCTTCCTCATCATCGTCATCACGCTCAATCTTATTCTCGGTCAGTTGAAGTGCAGTAATCTAACTGAATAGTGTGATTACCAGGGTTGCCGTGGGAATGGGAATCTGTGGGAATTCCCATGGGAAACCCACATATTCCCATATGGGATGGGAATGGGAATGACTTTAAGCCTATGGGTATTCCCACATGTGGGTTCTGTGGGTTTTCTGTGAGTTTCTGTGGGTTTTCCTATGGGTTTCTGTGTTTTTTTCTGTGGGTTTATGTGGGTTTTTCCACAGAAATTCTGTGGGAATGGGTATTGAAATTCTATTCCCACGGCAACCCTGGTGATTACAGTAGCAATCGTGAAATATGGTAAAATAGCATTAGGAATAGTGTTCTAAATCAGGAATAAGAGTACTGGTCTCAAAGAGTACTGGTCTCATATAACAGCGAAAATCATGAGAGTAGAGAAATCTGGAAGTGATGTATCGTATATACTTGGATAGTAGCCAGAGCGATTATAGAGTTTAGCACATTTTCCATTTGATGGTAATATTCCAGATCTCAGAGACTTTTCAATGAATATAGCGGATAAATGATTTGTTAATTAAAACCCCGCCTAAACCAGGGATGTGTAGCGTCATTTCAAGTTTAAGCCATTTTGGGCGGGGAAACCATATAAATTTGGGGTCCAGACTATAAATAGAAAAGACCCCAGGTGAAAGTGGCATTAATTGGTAGGAAGAACTGATTGAATTGTAAAACTATATTCCAAGGGGTAGCAAAATATGACAGTTTCTAAAAATAGACACTTTTATGATAAAATTTTATTTCTGTTGGTTGGGAAGCTGAATTTACTAATTGACCAATAGAATACGATTAATAGCGTTGTGATTTCTCCATTTTTGGTGGACATAGACTGTAATCGCGAAGAGGGAGATTTGTACGAGAAATCTGATAGAGAAAATTATGCATAATATCGATGTTATTTTCTGTTCATACATTGAATTCTATTTTTAGGTGTTATTGTTGACACCTTCGCTAATCTCAGAACAATCCAGAGTGAGAAAGAAGACATTCTCAACAATTCCTGTTTCATTTGTGGACTGAAAAGATCCAATTTTGACAAAAAAGCTGTGAAATTCGAGGATCACATCCGTAAAGAACACAACGTGTGGCACTACCTCCAATTCCGCGCTTACCTAAAGATGAAATCCCATACCGAGTACACAGGCCCGGAATCTTACGTCCAGAAACAGATCGATCAGGACTCGACCGAATGGTTTCCTTGGCTGAGAGCAATGTCCTTGCGCAAATCTGAAGATGAGGACGATACGGAACAGACCGAGTTTCAGGAAATAAAGCAAGTTCTGCGCGACTTATCCAAGCAGATGGATGTGCTGCATGAACGGTATTCAGGTCTAGAAGCTAAGTTCTCAGACAGAGGGGCTTTAGGCCGAGCGCCGCCAAGGAGGGGAACTGTAAAATTCGCTGCTATTGCCGCCCAAAACATGAAAATGTCTCAAAGGTTTTGATTCACTTACTTTTTATCTCTCTTTAGCTGATAGCTGAGTCTTGTGACTGTAGGTTGATCTGGTGTGTGATTAACTCGAGTGTGCGTGTGTTTTGATGCTAGTAATGTAATGGACTTTTATTTTGGATGATTAATGTACATAAGTGTTTGATTTGCATTCGTCGCTTGGTCCTCTGGGGTATTTCATACCTGTCTGGAATATTCCGAAGGACCTCGAACAAAACCAGAGTTTATAACGATCGTTCTAAATCATAGTCCATTTGATTTCACAGCTGGTTACCCTACTCTCTGTTGGAATCGGGTCCGTCCTAAAAAGTGGACCGATAACTCTCTTCCACAATTTCATTTTACTTTCCAAAGCCATACTTGCCCGGAGTGAGACACTTGTGTACAGAGACAGTTGTGTACAAGCATTAGAAAGATACGTAGTTGTAGACAGCCCTAATAATATCAGTGGTTCTCTAACTAGGGTACTAGGGGTACACCAGTGTAACGTAGGGTATTTGGGGTACAGAATTAATCGCTACCTGTGAATATGAGTTTAAAAAATATTCCTACCTGTTTTTGTTTTTAAACAACAGAGATTATTATGTGTTCAGAAACCAAAAAAGTAGATAAATACAGTTCACGATTCAACTCATATTCACAGGTTGCAGTTAATTCTGTACCCAAAATACCCTACGTTACACTGGTGTACCTCTAGTACCCTAGTTAAAGAACCACTGATATTATTAGGGCTGTCTACAACTACGTATCTTTCTAATGCTTGTACACAACTGTCCCACAAATATTGTACACAACTGTCTCTGTACACAAGTGTCATACTCCCATACTTGCCAACTGTCCCGCTTTTTTCACTCTTCTATTGAGCTAATTTTTACGACTGTCCCGCTTTTACATGAAATTTCCCCATTATGTCCCGCTTTTTTAATTCTATGTATAGTACATTTCTATTGCGTCCCGCCGAATTAACGCTATGTCCCGCTCTTATCATGGCTCAGGTTAGCATGCATGCAAAGCGAAAGTTAATTGAACATTTACACATTAATCGGGATAACTATGCAGTAAAGCGCATAATATGTGTACTCAATATACTCTCATATGAATAGTATAAATAGTATCATCATGTTACTAAAAATAAGTATAGCTACACTGCAAGTATGATATACGTGTCACCATTCTTGCTTACACAATTACTTCGAAACATTTTCAAATAATCAATTTCTGATGAAATTGTCATTTTGTGTGCGAATTGTTCTCTCAAGAATGTTGTTTGCTGATTACAAGATGCTAACAGACCACACACAGCGAGGAAACCTAGCTAAATGCTTTTAGGCTTTGGGATCTTATTTAGATGTTCTCATTCGCACAATTACAATTTCTTTTGTTTTAGTTGATTGATATCTTGTTTCAGCCAAGGTTTGTTTCTACTATTTTTCCCAGTTTCTTACTCTCAGGTTTAGAGAGTTGGCGCATTTTGGAATATTCCCTCCCCCAAAACTCCCAAATATTTATATAAATGGCTTCTCTAAAATATCGCTAGCATCGTTTTCAACAAATTATTCTAACAACCATGTCTCCTTATGATGCTCAGTCCAACAAGGAATGTATAGAGCTGAAAGTTTTCAAGGTTTCACGGCTGTTCAATGCATTTTTATTGGAGAAAATCCCAAAAACTTGAAACCAAATCAAACTAAATACCCCGCGACCTAAGACATCGTTCGAAATCCTCGGGATTGGCGGGAACTGAAATGTTCATTACTTCGTTATACACACAGGTCATTAGTCCCAACCACACCCATTGGTCCCTTTGATAATATTCCGATCTTTCTGAATCTTATTGCGGACCATAGAGACTTATATCCCGTTGACTTGTTTGAGGATCTGGAGTATCTCAATATTCTCTATTCAAGGCCGTAGTCACCAGGTGTGAAGTGGTCCGGTTGAGAGTAAAAAGTGGTCAGATTGAAACCAGTCCGATCATACAAAAACGGTCCCTTTTTAAGCTAAATTGTTCAAAAGTGGCCAGGTTAAAACCGGACCAATGGCTACGGTCCTGCTATTCCCAAAACTTCGCATGTATTCTGGATTCTGTCCAGAAACGGCACTAAGAGACTGAGCTAATGATTGGTTGTTGCAGTTTAGTTAGAGATAGCAACCCAATCACGATGGCGACAGTTATAGACCCAGCCTTTACCGGGGCGGGCGCCAGAGAGGGCCTGGAGATTTGGAGAATTGAGAAGTTTCAACCGAAGCCGATGGACAAAACGAAGTTCGGAGTTTTCTATCAAGGAGACTCCTATATCGTGCTCTCCACCAAAATATCGAAATCAGGTTAGTAGAAATTTATTATTATTATTGATATTTCTGTATTCTCTCTTTGTTTTTATTTGCGTACTTATTTGTTTGTTTGTTTGTTTGTTTGTTTGTTTGTTTGTTTGTTTGTTTGTTTGTTTGTTTGTTTGTTTGATTGTTTGATTGTTTGTTTGTTAGTTTGTTTATTTATTTGTTTACTGGCATATATATTTACTACATACCGTAAACTGGGGCGACTTTGGCCCTAAGAGGTGACTTTGTCTCACAATAGCAATTTTAATAAAATATACTCAAACTAATGAATCAATGTAATCACACTGCTAATATGTTGAATGAAACTCTCAATATATCCACAGGTATTTAAACTGCAGTATTTCTAAGTTCGAGTATATTTTATTAAAATTGCTATTGTGGGACAAAGTCACCTCTTAGGGCCAAAGTCGCCCCAGTTTACGGTATCTATATTGTTTGTCCTTTACCTCATATGTATAAAATCCTCCATTTACCGCTACCTATTGTTTACTACGTCTCCTTATTATTGTTTACTCAACGCAGGGGGTCTAGAATGGAGCATACACTTCTGGATCGGGTCTGAATCCTCTCAGGACGAGTACGGGACTGTTGCCATAAAGTCAGTGGAGCTAGACGACTACCTGGGAGGGGCCCCAGTGCAGTACAGAGAGGTGCAGGGGCACGAGTCCAAGATGTTCATCTCCTACTTCCCTAAGGGCGTCAAGTACCTGGCAGGAGGGATAGAGAGCGGATTTAGAAAGGTGAGCCCGGTTTACTTCTAACTAGTCTTTCACTTTGAATAGCATTATAAAAGCCTGATAATTGATTAGTTCTCACTGAACCAATGAATTTCAATCACGAATAGTCCCTTTGATTGTATGCATTGTTAATGTATGATCACTACTATTTGATCACAATGTATTTGTATTATAAAATAATTGAATTTGATTGGTCAGCGCAATTTGTTACCTATCTCGGCGGGTGTGAAGATTTCGCTTAGATTTTTGAACGCCACTGTAGACTCATTATTATTTACCTGTGTGCCAAATTTCACGATTCTAGCACCTCCCAGTTCCTCAATCAACTTACATAAAAAAAAGTTTATAGTTTTAATATAAAAATTAAACTATCACGGTCCCATATTGTATTAATGTGTCCGTGTAAGGTGGAGAAAGAAGACATCAGAAGACTGTACCACTTGAAAGGGAAGAGGAATGTCCGAATGACAGAAGTCCCCCTGAAGATCACTTCACTCAATCACGGTGACGCGTTCGTGCTGGACTTAGGCAGTATGGTGTATGTATGGTTCGGAGCTGAGTGTGGAAGAATGGAGAGAGCTAAGGTCAGTTAGTTTGTAGCTCTCAACTTTTGTTATTCTATTATTAGATTTTAGTACATCCATGGTATTAAGTGGTTCTATCCAACTAAATGGCAGTACAGTCAGTCCTCTCTATTTGTCCACTTCTCCAATTGTCCAGGTTCTCTATTTTTCCACTTAGGATCCCATTACCCAATGGTGGACAATTAGAGAGGACTGTGTAATTAAGTGTGAAATTTACTTGTGAGTCCTGAAATCCTTCCGTCCTTATCTTGAAAGTAACTGGCATTCTAGCGATACCAAAAATCAGGTAACAGCAGACCATGTTTCGACCATTCTATTACTTCGCCATAATCCGACATTGTTCCCTATTCAAATGAAATCGTCTATCGACTATGCAGATTCTTCAGCACAATCCGACTTTTTTAGCTGATAAAATAAAACCTTACCTTTTTCTGGTATTTATTGATTGAAACTCTTTTAGATTTCGATCTAATTCTCTATTTATACTTTCTAGGCTATCGAAGCTGCGCGTAACATTAGAGATGATGAGCGCGCGGGAAAGGCGCGCATTGAAATTCTCGACGAATCAGAAGCAAGCGAAGACAATGATGAAGACTTTGAGTTTTTCAAGTTTCTAGGCGGGAAAGGATCTGGAGAAATAGGCCCATCTACTTCTGACGAGGAGTTCGAGAGAAATCCAGACGCCGTGGTCTCCTTGTACCACATTTCTGACGCGTCCGGAGAGCTGGAGATAAACCAGGTGGGGACTAAGCCCATCACTCAGAGCATGCTAGACAGCCAGGATGCATTCCTCGTGGACTCAGGCACTGGAGCTGTCTACGCTTGGATTGGGAAGGAATCCACTAAAGGTATACGCTATGACTTTAATCAACTGAAATGTGCGATATTTCAAGAACTATTTTCAAGGTTTAAAAATACAGTGGAGTTCGCTTATTAGCAATATTGCTCCATTAGCAACGAGTTTCAAGCTCCAAGTCTAGTTTTTGTATTAATTCTGTTCCCTTATTAGCTATTTTCAAGGTTTACAATACATTACACGGTTTTCACCGAATTTTCGGGATGATTTGTCCTCAAAATGACCCATAGACGTAACTCCAGGGGTGGCAGGGGTAGCGTGCCACCCCAGACCTAAATGTTATGTTGACTTGGGGTGGCATGCCACATTAGTTTGATATATATTTACAAATCTCGCCACCCCAGCTAACCATGAAAAAATCGAAATGACCATTACGGATGGATGCACTTTGATTCTCTTCATTTAATATACTGACATTATACAGTATAGTTATGAGTTTATACAAATTTCATTTTAACAAAGATCTTTGGTCCATAGAATACAGGGTTGCCGTGGGAATGGGAATCTGTGGGTATTCCCATATGGGATGGGAATGGGAATGACTTTAAGCCTATGGCTATTCTCACATGTGGGTTTCTGTGGGGTTTCTGTGGGGTTTTATGGGTATTCCCACAGAAATCCTGTAGGAATGGGATGGGAATGGGTATTGAAATTCCATTCCCACGGCAACCCTGATAGAATATGCATAATTAACGTACGCATGAAACCCCTGGCATTTATTCAGAGAAATACCGTATGTCTGTTCATGCATAGGAGAGCGTAAAGCGGCAATGCACTATGGAGCTAGTTTCATAAAGGAAAAGGGGTACCCCCCTACAACACAGCTGGTCCGTGCGATCGACGGAGCAGAGCCAGTTGCCTTCAAATCCCTCTTCCAGGGATGGAGAGATGTGGGCGAGGTGGAAAACATCTTCGTTCACAGGAAGAAAGGTTATGAAGCCCCGGAGGAGACTAAACCTGAAGAGTTAGTTGCACAGATGAAGCTTCAAGCTAAACAGGAGCAAGATAATCTGTTGGATGATGGAAAGGGGGAGTTGCAAATATGGAGAGTGGAGAACTTTGAGATGGCACCCGTTGATCCGAATACCTACGGGCAGTTTTACGCTGGGGACTCCTACGTCTTGTTCTATAAGTAAGTTAGAGGTGATCCTATTTATACTTACTTCAATGCCACCCAATAATGGGCTTGGCTTTTGTATAAATTCGAATCAGTATTGCTAATATCCATCCACATGAAATACGGCCAACTCCGCTTAATCGGGACAAGTCTCCAGGAGCGGAATGGTTCCCATACACAGAAGCTAATACTAAATTTCATCGGTTAATTGGGAACTCCGCTTAATCGGGACAAATATCCGGGACCAAAGTGTCCCGATTAAGTGGACTCACCTGTACTAACTTCCTCTAGTTTATCTAACCTATGAAATTTCGAACATTTGACCAATATAATGCGACTAATATACTTCTAGTGACATCTGGAATTTATTAACCCTAGACAAGGTCCAATTATGAAACACCCTATATGCATATTCTATTTGTTCAGTACAGTCGACTCCGCTTAATAGGGTCACATCGGTCAGAGGACATTTTGCCCCGATTAAGCGGAGAACCTTTTTAACCGAGAATATTTTGTATTAGCTTCTATGTGTGAGAGCTTTTCCGGTCCTGCCAAAAGTGTCCCGACTAAGCGGTTGACCTGATTAAACAGTGAGTCTGTGACCCTATTAGGCGGAGTCGACTGTAGTTCATAAAAATATAGACAAACCCCGAAGCACACACATTGATGACCTAAAATAGTACACAATATGCTGAGACTGGGTATAACTCAATCATGCCTGTAGGTACCTCGTGAATGGGAGAGAGCACTTCGTGATTTACTTCTGGCTGGGACAAGCCAGCTCTCAAGACGAGAGAGAGGCCGCCGCACTTCACGCCATCGCTCTAGACGACCAATACTCCGGCGCCCCGGTGCAGGTACGAGTTGTACAGGGGAAGGAACCGTCCCATTTCCTGAAACTGTTCGAAGGTCGGATGATTGTGCACGCCGGTGGCAAAGCTAGCGGGTTTAAGAATCGGAACGAGAAGGATTATTACGACACGGACGGGATTCGGTTGTTCCACTTGAAAGGTACCACTCCACTCAACACCCGAGCTGTACAGGTGGCTGAGTGTGCCACTTCACTGAATTCAGGTAGGTGTTGTAACCATATTTAAACCTTTCCCATTCCAAACACTCATTTTCAGTTATTTTGTTTGTTCCCCCTAGACCCATTTGTCCCTTTCCGAGACCTATTCACTAATGCCACTGCACTTCCTTCGTTTGTTCGTTTGTTTTGCGATTCGAGTTAATGATTCTACATTCCTTACAATTAGCTAAAATTCCGATCCTAATCTTTTATACCCATCGACAATTTCGCAGACGAGGAGGTAGGCATAAAATGGGGTTGTTACTATAAATAGATTCACCCCCAACAATCTAATTTAATCCAAAGAAGCCTTTCCTATTTATTTAAATTAGAAAGAATCCTATTTGTGAAGTTGCCTGATTCCATCACTCAACTGAGAAACTAAACTGGGATACTTGTACACTATATTATATTACATATTTCCCATTAATTAATTAATTATGGACAAACAAAGATATGTGTTTTGATAGTATTCTTCACTCTCTCCTATGCAACCACATTTCAATTCCTATCTCTGCACAGTAGATAAATAGCTCTTGCATACGTGGCTAGGTTAAGGAGGCTATGCTTGCTGCTACTTCCAGAATGACCGAGTGGTTAAGGTGATTGACTGATAATCGATTGTACTATGTACACGTGGGTTCAAGTCCCACTTCTGACACCCCCCCAGCAATCGGCGCCATCCTCCTTTTTGTTAGAAAAATGTCAGTCGACAGACTGATAGTGCAACTCCATTGAGTGACTCGTAGGACATTTGTATAATATCATCCTTAATTGCGTTTTAAACTATTTTCTCCATGTCAACCAATCAGATTTAAGTTTAGGGAGTCATTGTGATTCATTTATATGCATTGAGTTAGGTCTAATCCCATTAGTCAATAAAATCAAAGCCAACTGTAATGTTAAATCCCTGGATTCTGATTGGCTATTACATTTTGACACCTTATGTGAAAAGATGTGGAGATTTTGCAGAATTTGCACTAAGTTTCAAATCTCCACTAGTAAGGAATATATGTTCCAAATTTGTTGCGATTTGGTCCAATAGAATTTCCAGGAGCGAGCAGACCTACCTACGTTACACGCCGATCATGACATAGGACATCTCCTGTACTAGGAGCTGCACTAAGATATATTATTAGGAGAGGGTCATTCAGTTATTCTATCGAAGTGTGACGATTGTTACTAACATAGTCGCCGAACCCGGGGGGGGCTGGGGGGGCTCGAGCCCCCTGGATTCGAAGATGGCCCATAGACGCAATACAAATTTTAGAGCTGAGCCCCCCCCCCCCTTAGAACTACAAATTTGCCCTTAAATTTCGAAAAGTTCGGCGCCCCTGGTTACCAATCATCATTATTCACAACTTTTTAATAAAAGGCCAATTTATGGCGTAACTTATAAACCTGAATTTAGGAAAAAATTCGACTTAAGAACAGCCCTTCCCTCTTTCGTAAATAAATACACTGCTTATTTCCAGGAGACGTATTCGTGCTGGAGACACCCATTGCTACTTACATATGGCACGGCAAGACAGCAGCTGATTCTGAGAAAGCTGTGGGTGTGAATGTGTCACGTATTTTGACACCTAACCGCGAACCAACCATCTTACAGGAGGAGCACGAACCTACAGACTTCTGGCAGTCCTTGGGCGGTTATAGGACCTACTCCAAGAACAAAAGTGTAGACCCCTTCCCTATCTTACACGAGCCTAGACTCTTTCAGGTTAGAATCCATGGTTTACGAACAGAGGAATTGTACTTATTAATTTTGGACCTAAATCGCTTACTTGTCCATTTCGAAATCTTTAATTACATATATTCGGCCTTTATTTAAAATCCAGGAAATTCCCTGGATCGCGAATTTCAAAATTTAAGTCTATTGATTTATGCTAATTTAGTCATTAAAATTTAAAATATAATAACATCCAGGGATTTACCATTGAAATCCAGGGGTTGGTAAGTATGTACAGTACACCATCACTAATCTGTGCCAATGATTAAAAAATCGTTTGAATTAGAGAATTTGTTCCGGTTAGTGAAATAACACTAATTCAATGGGGTATTTGCAACAATAAATTTGTATTATTGGAAGGATTATTTTTATTTTTTATGATTGCTTTTAGCGAAGTTTCTCAATCTTATTGAGAGATATAATATTATAAACGTTGATTCAAAGATTGTCTGTATTTAATTTATAGAACTTAGCTGTAAGGACAGGCATGTGATTACGTATGTATTTGTTTTGGGGGGACGAATTTGATTCGCTATTACTTGAAGATAAATGACTTTATAAGTTATTATGAATATACACAATCATAGGTGAGTAATGCTAGTGGTCGCTTGAGTGTTGAAGAGATAGCTGACTTTGTACAAGAAGATCTGGTTGAAGATGACGTCATGATCCTAGACACGTATGATGAGATATTTGTGTGGATGGGAAAAGGTGCGAATGTTGTAGAGAAGAAAGGAGCATTACAGACGGTGAAAGAGTATATCAAAACAGACCCCACTGGTCGAAACGAGGAGGAGACAACACTCATGCAAATAAACCAAGGTTTTGAGCCTCCCAATTTTACCGCTCAATTTATCGGGTGGAACTTTGATCTTTGGAAACAATCGAAGAATATCCTACAAGTGAGAGCGGAGATCAATGCCGAAAACGCGGGCATCTCGGTTGACGAAGTCCTCGCAAACTACGGGAAGAAATACACTTATGAGGAATTGAAGAGTGTGAATTTCGAGGGAATTGATGCTACTAGGAAAGAGAATTTTCTCATTGAGGGGGAATTTCCTGCCGTTTTCCAGATGTCTCGTGAGGAATTCTCCAGACTCCCAAAATGGAAGAAATTGGACGCTAAAAGGAAGCTTGGCCTTTACTAACCACATTTATCTTTGTATCTAACACGTGTACGTAGTGAATTGACTAAATAGAATCTCTTTATTATTCTATTCTCTATATTTTATTTATATTTATTACTATCTCCAATAGAATATTATTAAATTATAATCCAGTTTACCTAACAACCAGTGCTCGACAGAATCTAAATTTGTTGGTGGCTATCTTAACCACGTTTATATTTTTTTTCAATTTTTATAGTGCATATATAAGTTGGTGGCCAATAACCACCCACTTCTATATGCGGTATATAAATTGGCCAATACTTGATAAAATTTGTTGGCTTATCGCCACCAAACCACCAGATTTGTCGAGTACTGCTAGCACACTATCATAATTTTTAGATAGCGAAAGGTGTGAGCATTTCTGACAAAGAATATTAGATACGTTTTGTGGTTTAAGTATTTTTCTATACCTAGATTTGAGATGTATGCATTAGTGCGAATTTTTAGTGTTGTCATTGGAGATTTGAAATTAGTTCTACTCAGTTTTGGACAGTTGGCATTTGTTCTACTCGATTTAATTAATAATTATCCCTGGAACAACTTTGGATATTGAAAGTGAAATGAAAGTTAATTGAAAGTGAAAATGAATTATATTTATACTTTTCAAGCTAAGTTGTTCCAGGGTTTTAATTAATGAGAGTATACATTCATTCACGGAAATATGGGTGCGCGGAAAAGTAGTCGGAAAGTAAAAGTAGGCATTTTGAGTTTAAAATAGTGTCAAATTGACCGTGAAATTGGTATTTTAATTTTGTGAGGAGGTGGCTAAATGGACCGTTGGAAGCATAGCAATGAGTAAATAGCAAGAATTATCATTTAGGACTAATGTAGTATCTCGAAAATTGAGTAAAACTAATGCCAACTCTCTAAAAACTCAGTAGAACTGATGCCAACTCTCCAAATTCGCACTAATGACAACTCCAGAAATTCGTACAAATTCCTCTTCTAAAAGTCCATTTAACCACCCTCCTCACAAAATTAAAGTGCCACCTTCGCCAATAATTTGACACTATTTCAAACTCAAAATGTCTACTTTCACTTTCCGCGACATTTTTCCCCTCAATCATCTTTCCATTAACGAATGTACTCTCATAAAACTCGTGTAGAACTAATACCAACTCTCCAAAACTCCAATAGAACTAATGCCAACTCTCTAAATTCGCACTAATGCAGCGCCACTCGTAGATTTTCTTCTTTTTCATTCAATCAAAGATTCGATTTCGAGTTTCTTGACTTAAGAATTATTTCTTGTGCAAGGGCATTTCAGATTTGTCTATATCCTAACCTGCGGTTGGCTTAGTGTTTTTTCTATTTATAGTAAAACCCCAAACTCGTATGGCTTTCCCGCCCAAAATGGCTTAAACCGGAAATGACGCAACAAAACACCGCAAAACGCGGGATAATTATTAACATCATTCACCATGAACCTGCATAATTGGATAATTTTGATGGTTAAATCATTAAGGAATTTAACAGAGAATTCCACCTAAATACGCCTTTTTCTCACATGTGTGAATTTTTCACTATTGCATGCACTAAGAATGCACATTCAGATCTAAAAGCAAATAATTGTATGTATTATTCTATGTTTCGACTACACGTGTGTTGAGAGACCTACAAACGTTGATCAGCTGCAAAATGGAATTTTCAGCTGATCAACGTTTGTAGGTCTGCTTTGTGTGGAGCTATTTTCAAATCTGTTTTAAACTCAAAACCAACAATAGCATCTTTGGAATATTTTAATTAAATTCTCATAGTAACTTCTAAGAGTGTTAATCAGATGATAGACTTTGGAAATTGCCAACATTCCGAATTTTATCTCGTTTATTACACAATAGTATTATATTGGTGATCGCCAATGAGTTTATCTCAAAACTTCCATACGTTAAATGAAGATAGATTGATTGAGTTTCTACTCATTGTTCCTTCCTCTGATACAGGTTCAGGGCCATGGAGCACTAACCTAAGAAGAGAAGGCCACACTTCTCTCACACGAATTATTTTAAGGATCTGAGCAAGGTGGAGGAATAATTTATCTGCAAGATGTGGGAAGGGATTATCCGTGAACCGAGTTTATCGAATGGAGAAATAACTTGTTTGGTGTGCAGCGAGACTCCTGGCCAATTAAATCCTGTGAATTTGGTGGGAACTTTAATAAATAAACTATCACATGCGCGCTTCACTAGCTTGTGCTGCGCGCGGCTTTCAGACACTGCGTGTCCGCAGAGTCCTGGAGTTACTCAATCTGACCTATTTTTTTTTTTACTTTATATAAATATTGTAAACAAAAGTTAACGAATAATTTCTCATATGGATCCGTAAATATAATATTCGAAATCTACACCCCGGCGAGGTGTGAAGATTTCGCTTAGATCTTCGAACATAATTGCCTCATTATTATTTACCTGTGTGCGAAATTTCACATTTCTAGCACCTCCATGTTCCTCAATCAATTCTGGACAAAAAAAAAAACACCATTGCGTTTTAATATACAGTACCCGGACAAAAGTATTCGACCACCACAGAAAATGCCATACAAATAGTGTTAAAGTGGGTCTATTCATAAAGGAATATGTTCTCAAACTGTAAGGAATACTCTTTTTTTTATTTCAAATTCGTAAACTACACATTCTAATTACTCATAATTGATAGCTTCAGCCATAGCCTACTACATACAGGCCGTTTCACTGAACAATTTTCCATGGTACCAGGGATAAGATAAAGTGGATTTTCTTACGCACCCATAATATGAATAAATAATTTTTGTTCCAAATCTGCTAATTCATCATTTGTTTGATGCATAAGTATATGAAACTAGTCTACGTTCCAATAAATTAATATCAATGTTATGGCTATTTTCTTTCTCTGCTATATGGTTCCTTTTTACTTTTACGTTGTATTTGTTCTTGAATGTTAGCTCTCAACTGTTTCTATACATATAAGGATGCGCCACGCAGCAAAGGGCAATGGGGAGGCGGGATGGACCTACAAGGAAGTATCCGGCAAGCCAATTCCCTAAGAAGGGTCGGTGCTTTATTTGCGACTCGAACAGGCACTTTATGGCCCAATGCCCGGAACGGCACTGTGCGAAATGTGGCGAAAGAGGACACGAGGTCCGCTATTGCCCACATACACGAAGTCGAAGAGGGGTATTTCAGGCCACGACGCAGCATAGTGTTGTACATGAGACGGCGGTTGTGGTACCAGTTAAATGGAACGGCAAACCCATCAATGTAATGATGGACACGGGGGCGGATCCTTCGGTGGTGGACAGAGGCACCGTACAAAAGATGAATATTCCTTACAGCACAAAGTACAGTCAAGTGTATGGGCTAGGGCGGACAGCGCTTGCGGTCTGTGGTACGGCCTGCGTGGCGATGGATGTGGGGGATGGTCGACCACTAGAACACGAAATCGAAATACTCGATACTAACAATAGGGTGGTTATATTGGGGCGAAGGTTCCTCGCGCGCTTCAAGAATACTACTTTCGATTGGGAAAACATGAGAGTTAGGCTAGGTGGTTGTTGGAAAACCTCTTTAGCTGCGGCACGCGGGGATACGCGGCGACTAGAGCAGAAATTATGCAGACTGAGATGGGAAAGGAGGGAGATAGCTTGGAGGCCAGGTTCGATATAAACCCGAAACTATCACCGCGAGAAGAGACAGCCATACGCAAGGTGCTGTCGAGATGGAAAGACGTTTTCGCGGAGAACCCGAAGAACCCGCGCGAAATTGGAACCGCGGAACACGTTATCACTCTTCTGGATGAGCGGCCGATCAGAAGCCGGCCGTTGCGTGTTTCTCCGGAAATTGAGGCGGAGGTATCCAAGCAGATAGATGAAATGCTCGAGAATGGGATCATACGTCCCTCTTCTTCCTCTTGGGCGAGTCGAGTGATCTTAGTGAAGAAAAAGGACGGGACCCATCGATTTGCCGTAGATTTCCGGGATCTCAACGATGTGACGAAGCGAGATGCCTATCCGATGCCGGATATCCGAGATGTTTTCGATCGTATGGGAGGGGCAACTGTATTCTCTACACTGGATGGGGCATCCGCATACTGGAGCGTTCCTGTGAAGGAAAAGCATAGGGAGTTCACTGCGTTTGTTTCAACTCGCGGCCAGTTTGAATTCAACCGCATGCCTTTTGGATTGTCAAACTCACAGGCTACCTATCAGCGAGCGGTAGACCAGGCTCTACGAGGGTGTCCGAATGTACAGGCATTTGTTGATGACACATGTGTCCACTCGCCCAGTTTCGATACGCACCTGTAGCATTTGGATGAGGCTCAGTTGGCTATTCTAAAAATTGAGGATGAAGAATGTGAGGATTGGGCTTTTGAGTGTACTGATTGCTGTATTGACGGAAAAGATATGCTACGTTGTATTTTAATGACTTCAAGTAACTGTTTACTCAACAACAAGGCCAAGAATATTACTTCTACCACCTCTTGTCCCAAAGATACTCAAAGGAAGATACTTAAACTTACATCTAATTAATATATGTATATATATACACCTATATATTTATGTAGTATTCCTTGTCCGTCAACTAAATTATGCCAGCGGTCAGTAATATCATTATTGTGGGGTAGATGATGTATAATTACACGATATTAAATATATCAAAATGATATTGTGTTAAATTTAATTGTATTAAAAACTCGACTTTATCTTATCCCTGGTCTAAAGTAGTGAAACGGCCTGTATGTAGTAGGCTATGCTTCAGCTTAATTACTAACTCCCAAGATGATAAATATCAACATTTGATACTTGTCCCAAGTCACAGCCATTATATATGATGGCGTTTAGTGACACAAAGTGGCATAGGTTGATAATTTTCTACATAAGAATAGGTAATTGAGTTGAAACTCTCAATTATGAGTAATTAGAATGTGTAGATTACGAATTTGAACTAAAAATAGAGTATTTTCTACTATTTAGGGACATGTTCCTTTTAAAAAAGATCTAATTTAATACTATTTGTATGTAAGTTTTCGTGGTGGCCGAATACTTTTGTCCGGGCAGTGTACAAGTATAAGATTAAATTCAGTCTCTACCCTCGATCCAATAATTATATTCAGCTTCTCAACTTTTACCTTTTTGAGGGACAGTAGTACCTCGTCTATGTCGTTAAGCTATCTCTCCCTATTAATAGATATGAGGGAAGAGGTGAATTCAGCAAAGATAACATATTCAACAATACTTTGAGCCAATATATACAGATTAACATATAACATTCATTGTCCACTTATTTCATTCTACCGAAAAATTTCTATCAGCGCCATAATTGTACACCGGAGTGATCATGGTGATAAAAATCCCGAGTTGGAAGTCTGAAAAGATGGTAGCCATTTGCTAGTATACGGTTAGCAAGGTCATTGTCTTCAAATCCCCACTTCCCCTTAAACTTTGTGGTATCCATACCTCCTACTTTCTCCCAGTCTGATTTGAATAAGCCTACAAGCCCGAACCCAGTAGTGGAATAGAATCCCCCTGTATGGGTCGTTGAATGAAAGACAGCAGCCGAGATAAAATATGATAGGAACAAATCCAGAATAGCTTTGAAAGGTGTGCTTACGGATAGTGTCAGGGAGATGAGAAGGAATGTAGAGGTAGAGATCGACAGTGAATATAATGTGATCTGGATTACTCACACTGTCAATTCCGAGGTTGATAGCAGCAGTCTTCTCCCAAGGTCCGTCCATTTCTATGATAGACCAGTGTTTCAGTCTGCTTTGACGCATCAGAGTTGTAGCATTAATGTGAGGAGATTCATAGTTAACTATAATTACACCGAAATCTTCATCTCCCGTTTCAACGTAGATTCGTTCCATATTCTGAACAAACTCTCGCAACATGTGTGGAAAATTGCGATGTGTTACGAGAAAGTGAATGAAAGTGTTCCCATGCATCTTCATGGCTGTAGGGCGACAGAGAATATCTTGAGGGAGAGAAGTGTGTCCTAACACAACATACTCAGATATCAACAGTTCTCTGTCACTCAATCCTTCCACATTGACCAACACTTCTATGAGGTAGAGGTCTCCATTGGTTGGATCCACCAGTCTCTCCATGTTAATGAATCTAGACAGTCGTACATTCTTGTAAGAGGAGCGTAGTTGATCCATGAAGATACGTACTAGTTTGTCTTTATCACTAGAAGGGATGACAGCATTGGTTATCATTTGATGCCCGGTTTGACGGTAAAGCTTGTGGTCAGGATGTGTGTACACCAGTTGCAATTTCTTAGCATCTTTAATGGAACCTTTCTCAACATAAGAGAGCTGGTAGTCACACAGAGGAATAGGATGGTTCTCCTGACTCCCAATTGAATTAATGTCAACAGTTGGAAGTGAATAGATACTGTTCCTCTCATCTGGACTGTGGAAGAAGTGTTTAACCTGAGGACTAGGCTCATGGAGAGGTAATGACTTTAGAGAATACGTCTCAGAGATAACCTTCGGACCGAAGTCATTGATATAAGGCAAGATACAATTATGTTCTATTTGTTGGTGATCGTTAGTTTCAGGTATCTTCCACTTTATCACTAACAAACATTCCACACTGCTCACATGCATAATCTCCAAGTATTGCTTCTTATTGGCTTCAAGGTCGGCTGTTATGTTTGTTACCTTTCCAGTTACTCCATTCTGTGAGTGAGATGATTGGGAGGTAGTCTGCTGTTGCTCTAATGCATTGGAAGGTTGGTCGTCTGGAGATAGCCATATCTCTATACTGCCAGAGAATGTTACCTCTATAGAATATTCCCCACTGACGGGAGGAATGATATAGCCAAACACTCTCTGCCCAAAGCCTTTATTTCCATTTATTATTTTTAGTGAGTTCGTAAAGCTCTTTTCATAAGGGTTGTAAGGGAAACCAAGTTTAGCTTTCAACATGTCTATCGATTGAGTATAATGATCGTTCCAAATATAGACGTTGAAAGATCCTCTTTTGGGAGGTGGGATTAGATCGTTTTTAAGGTTGACACTGTACAAAGCTTCAAGATTTATGAAGGAAGTCCCGAAACTATTACTGTTAACGACATTCGTAATTCTCTTTCTTAACTCTGGTAAATTAGGATCAAAATCATATTTTTTTTCTGTAGGAGAGATAAGATCAGTTTTAGGAATTATTATTTCTTTCGTAACCTCGAAATAGTTTCTTACAATTTGAAAACTGACCGTGCATAAGCAGATATAAAGTAGACTATACAAGCATAACCTTGACCTATTCCTGATCTTCCAGCGCATCCGTAGACACCTCATCACGATGAAACGATTTGAATTTCTGCTAGACTAGTTAATTGGAAGGAGTGAAACAATATAGAGTACATTCTGTTTCAATTAACAGATCTTATTTTGTATTTCTTCTGATCACGCTTGAAGAAATTATCCACATTATACATACTTGCTAAATGTACTATTTTTTGTGGGACGTCCCGCTTTGTTCACTCTTCTTTTGAGCTATTTTTCTCAAGAATCCCGCTTTTACATGAAATTTTCCGATTATATCCCGATTTTTTGGATTTATGTATGATACTTTTCTATTGCGTCCCGCTTTCATCATGACTCAGGTTGGCAGGTTGGCATGTTATCAGAATAACAAAATTCAATCTGCAAATGAATTTTAATATTTCAACCATTTAATTTAGAGAAAACTAAGCAATTTGAGTGTTAAATTCATCGATCGTCCACTGGATAACTTTATTTATTCTCCGTTACCCCTGGAATGTGCTGCGTCATTTCCTGTTGAAGCCATTTTGGGTGGGGAAGCCATAAAAATGCGCGGTATTTACTATAAATAGAAAAAAACCAAGCAATCCGGGGGATATATATATATATTATAATTATTAATAAGTATTAATCTTTAGTTCATAAGTTTATAACGTCGAATCAAAGGCGTAGTTAACTGAAAATATGTGCAACGGGTGTCACACTCTCGCTATGACACTGTGACAGCGTTTAAAAGTTTAAATAGTTTAAATAAGGATAACTCTGCAAGCAAAATAAATCGAAAGAACTGAAAGCATACTTCTACACTGCTAGCTAGAAGTGGTCATGTGAGCAGTTCTCAAATGGTTATTTATCTTATGACCACTAGATTTAGTTAATCATTACCTTGTCATTACTTAGTAAAGCAGATTAGATCCGTACTTAGTAATATTGTTTCACTTCTTCGAAGTCTTTGATTGGTTAATATTTCTCTAATTCATGATAGTATTATCATAATGCAGTACTTTTAGGGTAATTACGGCTAGACTAAGATTATTAATATTCATTTGATCCAGCGAAATTTCTGGGTCAGATGCTCAACATGAATCATTTATACACTGGCTACTCGTCAAGTATATGTATCTTTCTAAATGTGTTACTTGTAAGAAATGGTCCAGTAGATCTTTTCAAGATTAAATTGACGTCGTACATCACCAGTGATATCTTGATACGGAAAATAATTATTTAGAGCTTCTTAGGGCTTTTATATCTTCTAGACACACTTCTACCGAATTCTCAATAATTTATCTGAGATCACTCGTTTTTACCAATAAATAATGATCGACGTGCAACATTGCTAATGCATTTGGAATATTTCACGAGTGAGAGAAGACCACGGTAGAGAGTCACCTCATCGGTACCATGAGGGTATCTCTCTGCTGGAGCTTATTGGAATTTGTGAGGCATAAAGAGGTTCTAAAGTATACTAAGCATTTTAATATGATCGTGACAGTTAATGCAAACATATTTCAATTCTCTCAACATAGTGCATCATCTCCATAATCTTACAGTGGAGTGATCCTGGTGATAGAAATCCCGAGTTGGAAGTCTGAAAAGATGGTAGCCATTTGCGAGTATACGATCAGCAACATCATTGTCTTCATAGCCCCACTTCCCCTTAAACTTGGTTGTGTTCATACCTCCTACTTTCTCCCAGTCTGTTTTGAATAAACTGACAAGCCCGAAACCTCCTGTGGAATACATTCCCCTGTTTGATATATCGAATGAGATAACAGGGTCGAAATAGAATATGATAGGAACAAATCCAGAATAGCTTTGAAAGGTGTGCTTACGGATAGTGTCAGGGAGATGAGAAGGAATGTAGAGGTAGAGATCGACAGTGAATATAATGTGATCTGGATTACTCACACTATCAATTCCGAGGTTGATAGCAGCAGTCTTCTCCCAAGGTCCGTCCATTTCTATGATAGACCAGTGTTTCAGTTTGCTTTGACGCATCAGAGTTGTAGCATTAATGTGAGGAGATTCATAGTTAACTATAATTACACCGAAATCTTCATCTCCCGTTTCAACGTAGATTCGTTCCATGTTTTGAACAAACTCTCGCAACATTTGTGGGATATTGCGATGTGTTACGAGAAAGTGAATGAAAGTGTTCCTATGCATCTTCATGGCTGTAGGCCGACAGAGAATATCTTGAGGGAGAGAAGTGTGTCCTAACACAACATACTCGGATATCAACAGTTCTCTGTCACTCAATCCTTCCACATTGACCAACACTTCTATGAGGTAGAGGTCTCCATTGGTTGGATTCACCAGTCTCTCCATGTTAATGAGTCGAGATAGTCGTACTTTCTTGTAAGAGGAGCGTAGCTGATCCAGGAAGATACGTATTAACTTGTCTTTATCACTTGAAGGGATAATGGAATTGCTTAGCATATGATCAGAGGTTTCACGATAAAGTTTATGTTCAGGATGTGTGTATACTATTTGCAATCTGCTAGCTTCTTTGATTGAACTTTTTTCAACATAAGAGAGTTGGTAGTCACACAGAGGAATAGAATGGTTATCCTGACTCCCAAATGAATTAATGTCAACAGTTGGAAGTGAATAGATGCTATTCCTCTCATCTGGAATGTGGAAGAAGTGTTTAACCTGAGGACTAGGCTCATGGATAAGTAATGGCTTTGGAGAATAAGTCTCAGAGCTAACCTTCGGGCCGAAGTCATTGACATAAGGCAAGATGCAATCCTGCTCTATTTGCTGGTGATCGTTAGTTTCTGGCATCTTCCATTTTATCACCAACAAACATTCCACACTGCTCACATGCAGAATCTCCAAGTATTGCTTCTTATTAACTTCAAGATCGGCTGTTATGCTTGTTACCTTTCCAGTTACTCCATTCTGTGAGTGAGATGATTGGGAGGTAGTCTGCTGTTGCTTTAATGCATTGGAAGGTTGGTCGTCTGGAGATAGCCATATCTCTACACTACCAGAGAATGTTACCTCTATAGAATATTCCCCACTGACGGGAGGAATGATATAGCCAAACACTCTCTGCCCAAAGCCTTTATTCCTATTTATTATTTTCAGTGAGTTAGTTGAGGTCTTTTTGTAAGGATTATAAGGGAAACCAAGCTTGCTCTTCAATATGTCTATCGATGGAAACTGGTGATCATTCCAAATATAGACGTTGAATGAACCTCTTTTGGGAGGTGGGATTAGGTCATTTTTAAGGTTGACACTGTATAAAGCTTCAGGATTTATGAAAGAATTTGCAAAACCTTTGCTGTTAACGACTTTAATGATTCTCTTTCTTAACTCTGGTAAATTAGGATCAAAATCGAAGTGCTTTTCAGTAGGAGAGACAGGATCAGTTTTATACATTAATATCTTCGCTTCCATATCAAAATAGTTTCTTAGAATACATAAATATATCATGAATAAACAGATAAGAAATAGAATATATAATCTTGTCCTTTTCCTGAACTTTAACCTGCTCCATAAGTGCCTCATCACAATGAACACAAATCGAAATTGTGAAATACTGACTTGTACGCGTAGTAGTTTTTTTAATTAATTAAATTTTTAATTAACTGAAAAAGTTGGAGAATAATCGATCATTAAATTTTAGAAAGATTAAACATCTCAAAGATTACAGCGAATTGTCTACTCAAAGCAGTTTAAAAGCTGTATACGATATTTACTTATATATGCCCACAACGATTATTTTGCAAATTTTTGATTTCATTAAATATATAATACGTTTATCATTCAGGACTTGGTCTTCAGATAACTATGCATATATTTAATGATTCATTGTGCATTTCTAGTTATCCGTGAAACCCAAATGAAAGTGAAACCATTTTTAATAATGATATGTTCAAATAAACCTTATAAATCTCTCAGGTTACTATGTAAGTATGTTATATGGATTATAACCAAAACCTTTTAACATATAAGGTTTTAAGAGGTGCATGCATTTGTCAGAATTTTGAGGTTGTCATTTGTCAGAATTATCCTAGTTGTCACTTGTCAGAATGGTTTTAGGACTGCTGTCATTTGTCAGAATGGTTTTTAAGGAATGGCGGATGTTTCGTTGCTGATATTTTTTTGAATGAAATTAAAGAATCCTCACTTTCATTCTCCCATTCATTCTACCAAATAATAAATGACAATCACCAACCCCTCACGAAATAAAACCACTCTCGAGTGCCATTTTATATTAATTCAAACTCAAAATGCCCACTTTCTCTTTGCTCATATGCAAAATATTCTCGAAAATGCCCACTCTCACTCTCCTATCAATTCTGTTCAGCTTTAGAACAAATTAATGTTTCTCAACAGTTTGTAATTCCATTCTAAAATATCAGCGACGAAATATCCACCATTTCCTTAAAAACCATTCTGACAAATGACAGTAGTCCTAAAAAACATTCTGACAAGTGAAAGCAGTCTTAAAAACCATTCTGACAAATGACAGCAGTCTTAAAGAAACATTCTGACAAATGACAGCAGTCCTAAAAACCATTCTGACAAGTGACACAGCAGTCTTAAAAACATTCTGACAAGTGACAGCTACGATAATTCTGACAAATAACAACCTCAAAATTCTGACAAATGCAACTCCCTCGGTTTTAAGATAGATGGGAAATCAATGGTACAGCACCAGATATAGCAGTTCGACATGTAACTGTAGCCTATTGTTAAAGGGCTTGTTTTGGAGACAGACAGATAATCCAGCTTGATCGAGCAGCATTTTTATGGAAAGCAATCTTAATTACTAATACAGTAGAATCTCGATTATCCGACACCTGTATAATCCGGAACACCTCTACAAGCCGACTTTGTTTCTCATCACAATGAGCTTCAAACCATGCAATTTGTACTACATGATCAGACAATTTGGTAATCTGACAATTTTTTTCGTTTCTCAATGAATGTCGGACTATGCAGGTTCTACTTTATACTAAAATATCCTTAATACCCTAGAAAGGCTATTTCCGATAAAAAATTTGGGATAGTTTGAATTATTCTTGAGTGATAATTTTAAACAAAATTTAACTCCGTACTCTTCAAACCAGTGTAAACACTAGCTTGAAACATTTTCACTTTCTAATGTTTCATTCGTGATTCTAAATTCTAAAACAATGGAATGAAAACTCAAGATGTATAGCAACTGAACAAGGATAAATGAGGCATCGAATTTCTCAGGTCCCTTTAATCAACTGGTTTGAATGGACTGAGTTGAACATTTTCACGAGCTGTAGTTTGAAATTACGTATATAGATGTTCATCTGTGTACTGTATACATAACACAATCAATTCACTTAGTTGAGACACCGAATTTGGTAATATTGTTACACTTCTTCGAAGTCTTAAAGTTAGTTAATATTTCTCTAATTTGTATGTGTATAATCTTAATGCAGTATTAATCGAATATTCAGGAGGATTGAGGTTATTAATTGTGTCGTTTAGATAATTATATTTAAAATATCATTAACCATAGTCTCGCTTATTTGTGTGTAAGCATTTTGTCTTTTGCTTGGGCATGCCTAATTTCCAGGACAGGACGGGATGCGTCCCGGGAATTAGGCATCTTAACCCGTCCCGTCCCAGAAATTTGGTACCTTTTCTGTCCCGTCCCGGAGATTAGGTATCTTGACTCGTCCCGTCCCGGAAATTAGGTACCTGATGGTTCCGTGCCGTCCCAGAAATTAGGCATGCCCCTTTTGTTTCTGTTTAATGAAACTAATATTTGCAAGATTAGAAGTCAGAATTTGCAATTTAAGGTTTGTATTAGGAGTATTTATATTTATTGAGTGTGTAGCTATTCACTAACTTTTCTACTTTTTATACACCATGGATACTTTAGAATATCCAATGAACCTTATTGTTTACTTCTTCTAAGTCTGTATTTATTTATGTAAATATATTTGTTGATCGCTATACTGCGTTTAGGAAGTGTTTTGCATTTCTAAAAAAGATTCTCGTCTCAAACTCACTTCTCTCCCTCAAGATATTCTCTGTCGTCCTACAGCTGCGAATGACTAGGGCGAGGTTAGAACCTTTAAGGCAAAGTACTCTGGACATTAATACACATGAGCTCTGGACTCTAAAGTAAGAGCACATTTGCCTTGAATGCCTGGGTGCATTGCCTTAAAGTCCAGAGCACATTTGTCCTAAAATCCATATTAAAATCCATATGACTTGAGGATGATTTTATATTTGTTGCCAAATTATCTCTAGTTCCTAAATTTTACAAAATTATGTCAATATATATATATCAGAGTTGCACGCGGGCCGAAATTTGTAACCGCGGCCCGCAATTTTAAGTTAACCCGTCCCGCACTAAATTATTCGGCCCGCAAGAAGCCCGAATAAATATTTTTGGCCCACTTTGTTAGTTACTAATTATAGAGAGACACTTAGGGAATCCTTTTGGGAGTGAGTTTCTGCAAACACAAATAAGTAGAAACTGACAAAGTTTCATTTACGTAAGTATTCCTTAATTGATACCTTGTGATAATTAAAAACATCGTCTCGGTTATCATCGCGGGGAGTCCTGACAAGATTTCCGGCCCGCGAAGCCCGCAAACTATTAAATTCGGCCCGCACGGCCAGCGGGCCGATAAGAAAAGTCGGCCCGCAGCCCGCGTGCAACTCTAACATGTATTCTAAACATTTGAATTTGTCTTCAACTGGAGGAAAATTGAAAAAGATTGGTTATAAAAATAGAAAAGAATAGAAGAATAACAATTAGGATGATCACCAATAAAGTGAAACATATCTAGAATTCATGTAACCTATCTATCTGACAGTACATTCTCAAGCTATTCTGTCTCAAAGAAGCTAACGCTATTACTTAAATGATAAATTTTCTAAAAAACTAACTAAGAACGTAAATATGCAGAAAGTCAAAAGTTAGAATTAAGTTTGGTAATCGATGAATATCTGAAGATCACCACTACTCACAGAACCTCTACCACCAGATTTTAGTCTCCACATCTCCACCTCTTCACTGTCTGTGTAAGGAACGTAGCTGATACGAGTGCCTTGTGTTTCGTAGTAATTCAGTATTCCACGTCCGAACTCGTTCCATACATCCTTCATGATCTTCTGACACCCGGACACCCTCTATATTTAGACTATAGATGTCAATATAATTCTACTAATATTATCCAACGACAGTATATCTTTTATCGGGAGTGAATTTATTTATTCAGTGAGTGTGTATTTCTGGATGCTTTAGAATAGCCAATGTTTGGTAAACATGTAAACTCATTGTGCGCTCCTTCCAAGTCTGTATTTCTTTATGTAAATATATTTGTATAATCGTTATACTGCGTTTGGGAAATGTTTTGCATTTCTAGAAAAGATTATCGTCTCAAACACACTTCTCTCCCTCAAGATATTCTCTGTCGCCTTACAGCCTTGAAGATGCATAGGAACACTTGGAACACTTCATTCACTTTCTCGTAGCACATCGCAATCTCCCGGGATACGGACAGTTCGCTACACGGACTAGAATTGATTGGTGTGAGAGTGGGCATTTTGGAGATTATTTTGTATAAGAACAAAGAAAAAGTGAGCATTTTGAGTTTGAAATAATATTAAATGGCACGCGAGAGTGGTATTTTTATTTCGTGAGGGGTAGGTAAAGATCATTTATTGTTTTTTAGAATGAATGGGAGAATAAAAGTGAGGATTCAATAATTTGATTCAAAAAATATCAGCGACGAAACTTCCGTTAGTTACATTACATTTTCTATTAAAAGTGTCCGTGTAGCGAACTGTCCGTATCCTCAATCTCCCACAGATGTTGCGAGAGTTTGTTTAGAACATGGAACGAATCTAAGTTGAAACAGATTCTTTGCAAGTTCTTTCAGAAGGAAATAATTAGCTAGAGTTGAATAAGCTACATGTAGCTTTGGATAATAAATATTTTCTTTTATCAAAGAGTTTCTTTCATTGCATTTTTAACAATTCGATATAGTAGAGAATGCATGCGGGATATTTAGATCCTTTTTTGCTTTTAAATCTCTATTTAATATTTTTCTCTCATGAGTCACTATGTTCTTCACTTTTATGGAAATAACTTTGAAGACGATCATGATTTTTTGAGTCACAAATAAATAATTTTTGTGGAAAATAAATACGTGTACATTCTATACTTAAAATAATTTCTGTGAAAAGTGAATATATTCTATACATGTGATGTGATATTTGCTATTGCCATTCATGATTGCTTGATTTCCGTATGGCAATTTATAGTAATCTCATTAGGAACATCCTATAAGTTTGTTAGTTCGTTACAAAAAGGTTGAATGTGATTAAACGAGCGGAAACTTCAAATTAAAAGGTGCATGCCCCAGTTGTATCCAGAGATAAACTCAAAATCTAGCTACGCCGCATCATATAGCACTGAGTATTTTACATTTTTGGTTTAAACCTGAATTTATTGTGAGCATGTATTGACTGAGTTAAATCGAGACTTGTTGGCAACAATTAAATAAAACGAACTATTTATTACAATAAAGGTCTCCTGTCAATGGGGGCGGTGAACCTACAATAACTACACTGCAAAGAAAAACTAAGAAATAATAAAGTAAATATGCAAAGAAGCAAAACTAACTCACACACTTATTAACTCTAAAGGAACTAATCCTATGGCTAGCAGAACCTAATACTAAAAGAGAAATTCTCTGACTGGTTCCTAGACCCTAACTAAGTAAAATGTATCTGTAAAAATCACATTTTGTGATGAATGAAAATCTGGTGTACTTCTGCATATGTCGTATAAGGGACAAATGTGATTCTCGTTTTCTCTTTTTCGTAGTAGTAATTGAGAATACCCTTGCCAAACTTGTTCCAGATGTCTTTCATTAATTTTTGATTAGAGAGTTGCTTGGATCTGTATTTCTCATCATCAGGAAGATACCAGTTCCATTCCTTGCCACATCTGTCTTTGAACTCTCCCCACTTTATTGCACCACTCGGCAAGTATATCTGAGTTTGATCTTGATAAATATCGCACATGAACAAGACTGCTGTGTTATATTTGTCTTTATTCCAGACCTTACCTCCCATTGATGAGATCTGATGTCCTGTTTTGATTTGACACTTTCCCTCATTTGTGTGGATTTCTCTCTCACAGAACTTACCACAGCTAGGACACTGAGAAGGACAACCGATCATATTAGTTTCAAAGTCACTTTTTAGAGACGCAATCATCTCCTGAAACTCATCTTTTCCCAACTGAATGCAATATTCTCTTAGATGAGATTGGAAATGTCTGACATAGTTCTGAATATTGAAAATTAATTCACCATCGTTGAACATTTTTGTACTATCGAGTCTTTTAAAAGTGTCCGCATCCAAGATCAACTCAGTTGATTTGCAGCACAGAATATTAATTTTGCAGACCTGAATATCCAAGCCACCAATTGTTGAGATACCAGAAATATACTTTTTGAATTCTTCTGGAGTCACTGTAGGATCCAAGTACATTTTAAGATACTTAACCATTGCTTTGAATGGTATTTCTTTGCCAATAGAATAATCATATTTTTTAGTCATTTTAATTAACTCAAAATTGTTGTCAGAATCAAACTTTTTCATAAGTTCTTCTTCAGTTTTACTCTTAGCACCCTCTAGGGATTCGTTATCTGTAGAAATCTTAATTAATTTTTTGAGAAGTTCACTCAGCACATCTATTAAGGAGGACAGCTTTTCCTTAAAAGCAATCTTCACATTCCTTGAAATAATTTCATAGAGTTTCTCTTCTACTCTCCACCATATTTCAAGGAATGATTCCTTTAATACTTCATTTCTATTGCAAATATACTGAACAACGAAATGATTGACATCAGTGACTTCAATGCCAGGATTTTGATACAAACATCTTGCCATATGTTCATCTGCTATAGAAATAATGCTTTCATGAGAAAAAAGTTCTTTTCTATCACTGAGATATCTTTTTATATTCTGTAGTTCAGAAGTTTTCAAGCCGCTTTTGACCGATTCGATAAAGTCTAAAGCGAATTGTTTGGACATTTTTTCATCACTTTTCGCCATTGTATCTCGATTCCATGTTCCTCTGGTCATTTTTCGATTTTCAATTTTTTGGAAAAAATATTGAAGAAGATCAGTTTTTTTAAATTCTTTCTTAGATTGATTTTCTCGTCTTTTTGTTAGTTTTTTCTTCCAGAGGGACTTGAATGCATACGCAAAGACTAATCTAGACAAAGTTCTCTCAGCAGTGTCAGATAAAACAGCCTTTATGTATCCAATCTCATAGTTGAGTAGTCTTATCCTGAAGTACAATGCATGAATAATCTGTTTCACAACTACATGAGTGACATCAGTATTAGTTTCTAATATTGTTATGACGTCAGATGAAATGTCGTTGATGAACCTCTCCCATGTGCTGGTCTTCATATCATCTGGATTTCTCAGTACAGATGTCAGTAAAGTTACTTGAGTTTTATAATTAGGTTTCCAAATAATATCAGGGTGGCTCTCTAACCCAGAGCAATATTTTATGAGACCATGGCAATCATTAGGAATCCATTTTAAAGGATTTAACGTTGTACTTGTAGTAAAGTACATGCTACGCCATTTTTTTTCTATATTGTACAAAGAATCTTGGCCTAAGTAATCATATTTTGGTCTTCCATTGTATGGCATCATCTCCTCAATCGGAGAATGATACTCAGTCAGAGGATAGATTAGTCTTTCTGATTGATGGAACTTGAATGGATTATGAAATCTATATAATAATTCATCTTTGGTAATTTCAATAAAAGAATTCATATTGAAATTCAGGTTACTAAACATAGAATAAATCGTTTGCTTGGTTTCCATTGTAGTACATTATTCCAAAAAGTGAGTACAAATCTGAAAAGTTTGCATGACATTCACGTAGTTCTTCTTCATGGTCTTCAATACCGAAAGTTTCATTCCAAATATCTTCAAACACTTTTACTTGTTGCTCCTTACTTAAAGGCAAGTATTTGTCTGCATTTTCGATAATTGCTTTCTGAAAATGGTCCATACTTTCCGAAATATGGATTACTGTCAATCTAGAACTGATTGCTTCTTTAATCTGATCTTCATGCTGCTTTCTCACTACGTAAATCAACCGTCTGATATTCGAAGAGGTTTCATTACAAATATGTTGCGTCTTTTTTAGAAGGTAATCGTTTTTGCAGATTGTAGAAAATTCTCTCAAGCATTCATTTTGATATTTGATAAAAATCTCATCAAATTTGACCATAGCTTCAGCTAAAACGATATTAGGGTCTGTAGATGTTTCTATGCCGTTTATTTCCGTGCGGATATGTCGCACTTTTTCTGTAAATTCTCCTTCATGACTGTAAATATGATTTTTCATTAATTTAGTAGCAATTTCTCCGAGTTTATTACTACACATTAACTCTTCAATATTTCTGTACTTGACGATACCATGATACTTTATAATGGTGTCCCAGATAACACCTGCCATCTCCATCCACTCACTCATGTTCTGGAAAGGAGCACTGTCATCTACTGGCATATGATCTAGTTGATCTATAATGGCCAGTCTTAGATTAGTGCATTTGTCTGCAAATGCAAATGTTGGAGATATTTTAATAACATTAGAGTGGAATAGTTTTGCACCAGGTTTGTTCATTTGTAGGGAATTAAAGGCAGAAGGTAAAATGAATAAATTTTCTCTAGAAACTTGTATCAAATCTGATATTTTAACTCCGGTCTCTATGAGACCAGATTCAGAATTGAGTTTCTCCATGAGGAGATTGATGGCATCGAGATGTTTGTTAGGATCTGGATCTGCTTGTTGGTTCAGAACGAAGAAGATCTTAGGAGCTTTCACTTTACTAACTTTAAGACGATTCAGAGAGTAAGCACATATTTGTAACAGATTCTGCATTTCACTTCCAATGTCTCCTTTAATGTTAATTATGACGACTTGGGACACAGCCAAGCAGAATAGAACCATCGTCCTGTCAAAGTGGATCATAGAAGTGTCCTTGATGTCATCTCTCTCAATAGCATCCAGTCCTTCTGTGTCGAGGATTAGGAAGGATTGAGAGAGGTTGACAGGTCTATCCAGTTTGGAAAGAGATCCATATATTCCTCTCGTACATCTGCCAACACTTGTTAGGAATTTACAACCGAAACAATAGTTTAGAAGCGTTGATTTGCCAGAACTCTGAGGACCCAATATACTCACTACAATCGGAGCTGGTTTTACTTTTATAGTTTTACCTTTGTTTATCTTTTTGAGGGATTCTTCTTGTTTAGAATAGAAATTGGACAAAAGTGAATCGATGTCTTTATTGAAGAATATCAAATTATCTCCATCGATGAGTTCAAATGCCTCACCACTTCCAACATGTTTGCTAAAGTTCGCTGCAAGCAATTGTTTGTATTTTTCTTTGTCTTTATCTTCAGTATTCTGTCCATATCTCTGAGAGAGCAGAGATTCTCTCCACAAGATTTCTAGAGTATATTTGTCTTTCCTTTGCTCTTTCACTGTATTTGTTGATGTATCATTTTGTTTACTAATGTCCAATGCCTTCGAAAGATGGGAAAGTTCCCGTGATAATTTCCACAAGATTAATGTGGAATTATCTCGCTCAAGTATTTCGTTAAAACACATTACAAGATTCCCTCTTTTAATGTTGCTCAATCTTCCATAAAGCTCCTCACAGACAGCATTGTGCTCATCGATTCTATCTTGATCTATCTCGTAAGAAGCTTTATAGTATGAACTCATGTATTCAACAAAGGTAGGATAGTAACTTAAGAAACTAAAATCAATTTTGTTTGCATCAAGGAAGTAATCTGTTGTTTTCCTGATGAGTTGTTTATCTGTTTGAATATCTTTGACAATTTCATAACCCAAATCAAGCATTAGATTTTCTATAAGTTGACTTTGAATTAATCTTCGTTGTTCAATCTTTAGGTGCAATATCTGATGTCCTATTTCTTTCAAGGATTTTATTACTGAGTGAAATTTGATATCTTTTTTAGTCAAATTAGGAATAAGAATTTCGGTCAGTGACTTACTAATAACAGATACTTGCATGCTGTCGCCTTCATAGTCTCTAATAAAAAGATAAATATGCTTGACTCTATCAATCTGAGTCAACTGTTCGTTTATTTCTTGTTTTTTGTTTTTGTAATCGTTATAACAGACATGTATTAGAGCTACGTCTAGATGGGAACACAGAGCTTGAATCACACTTAAGTCTGAATAACTGTGACAGTCTATGTAAGCCCATTTTGTGGATTCTGAATGGGATTTGTACGATATCCCATAAAGATTCTTAGTTATTTGAATGTCGATAGAACCATGGTGGAAAGCACTATTCTAAGGATTTTCTTTTACGAAATCTGTTTCGAATATTAAATCTAGAAGTGTGGACTTACCAACACTATTCCAACTAGCTCTCCCTAATCCGAATGAAATCAATCCATTGTACTGTTCCAGACAGTACCACAACTCTTTACAGATTTCAAAATCTACTTTGCAGGATTTACTTCGTAGATGCTTGAGTTTGGGATAGTAAAGAGGAACTGGATTACTCAACGAGTAATGCTCGATGCATAATCCTCTCAGTACAGGATCTGATAGTTGAAAGACTAAATGGAATACATCGTGTGTAGTAAGGATGGTTTCACTAACATTCGCGATTATTCGAGCTATGTCTTCGAATGGTAGACTGCATTTAAGATAGTAGAAGACTAGAGGTAACAACTCTATCAATATGTCCTTTGATTTCTTAGACTTTGGAATAATCTGCGCTCTTTCAATTATTTCATCAAATGATATAGTTATTATTGTTCTGTAATCGTCAAAAGAAAATGAGTTAGTTCCATAAGCATTAGTGAGTTCATGTATCTGTCTTTCTTGAAGTTCTCTGTGATGCTTAACTTCAATAGGATGTACAGAGTATCTGTTTAAGTAACTGTTAATCGCAGACTCTGGTATATTCAACTTCACCCTCAACTGTTCTGGACTATCATTGCTGCTTTGTTTGATGCTCATAATATCACCAATAGTTAAGTTAAGATCAAAATGTAAGATGTCTTCAGAGTCCTTGTATTTCTTAAAATACGTTCTTAAAGTATTGTTTTCAGAATCATTTTTCTTGTTTAAAATGCGATACAGCTGATCTTGAAAATCAGGGTTCTTGGTCCTTATTTTCTTAAGTAAAGTAGATATAGACATTTGACCACAGTATCTGTTTATAATATCAAAAACTAACCTTCCTTCTTCTCCAGAAAATGTCATGAATGTTCTTTCAATGTAGTTTTGAACCTTCTTTGTAGATACTTGTAATAAATTCGCTATCTCGCTTACAGATTTACTCTCGTATCCTTCTTCGATGAATTTCTGTTGTTTCTCATTCAAAGGTAACATCTCAAAATATTTTGATACCAACTCTTCATCTATTTCACAGAAAAGTGCGATATCTTCATGACTCTCTACTTCTGGATTCTCTTCCAAGCATTTTCTGATCTTCTTCGCATTGGCGGTATTAAGGACACATTCTTCGACTTTTTTTGATGATTTCAAAACATCTATCACTCGGTTGGCGATATCTTTGGAAACTTTCAACTTTTTTGATAAAAGAAGTGGTTTTTCCAGATATTTTTCTCCTTGCTCGATTAAAAACTCAATTTGGTCTTGGTTCAAGCCAAGAGCTAACAAAGCATTCTCCAAGCTTGATTCTTGAATGTTCTGATCTACTTGTACGTCGGTACTTTCAGATGCTCCACCAGCTGATAATTCTAAATCGAGACATGTTTGTTCCCTTTTCACTCCAGTTGCCATTAGACCAGGTCCTGGATCAGATTGTTGATTCAGTACGAAGAGACCTTGGAAGCTTTACTTTGTGTCTAACTGAGAAAGTGAACACGATTTGGACAAGAAATTGTGGAAATATCTAAACTAATATTATTGAAAATAAGATTAACATTGGAAATTATTAAACGTATAGAAGGATTCGTGTTCCTTGAATCCGAAAGTAGAAAGCGTGCTAAAAGCGTGACATAGAGGCAATGGTCTCTAGTATCATATTATTTACGTAACGTGACTTTGAACAAACCTTTTAGTTTCCAGATAAAGTTTGACATTACTATTCTAAAACTAATCTCAGGACAAAGGCACAGTCAGGATGCAGCCTAACCCACAAATTAAAAAGCTGTAACAACTACAGTAGAACTCGGATAAGACGTACCTCTCCGGGAAGCGGAAAAAGTACGTACTATCCGTAATACGTACAACCGAGTTGATATTACATAGGAATCTATATATTAGTTCAATTTTGATTCAGAGAAATTAGTACGTACTAAGCTGAAGTACGTCTTATGATAACCCGAGTAGGTACTAACCGAGTTCTACTGTACGTAAATTGCACAATTTTAAGTAACACAACTCTATCACGAAACGGAATGGAATTACAGACCCTAAAATTGTGATGGGTGTCCATCTGGTATAGAGTTTGAAGTGGGCCGTTTTAAACAAGCCAAGCAGTACAAAATGGTCCTAAATAATGAATTAGATATGTCAAGAATGGTCCAGTGATAACTGGACAAACTTTCCTACTGTCTCGAATCCTTGTTTATTGATGATAGTAATATTCTCAGATACATTTTGCATTGAGCCTATCCTTATATCAAATTTCTCTCTTGTTAAACTTGATCTGAAGCTCTTCTTTCACTATCTCATTTCTCAACCTATTCATTTGTATTATGTATATTTAGACTCTATATACAGTATTCCACTAATATTATCTTAGGTCAGCATAATATCATGAATGAGTCAGTTTGATCTGTTATACTACAAGTAACTTATATAGTTAAGCAGAGTGATGCTGTTAGGATGTAGTGGATACTACGATGTAGTGGGACCAAGGATGACATTGCAGTACCTCATTTTGGGATGGTCTGGCGATGTTATATTACATTTCAAAACGACTTTTATAAATAAATCATCATCTGCTTGGGTAGTCAGTGGTTATAGTTTTTGAACACCAAGGCTTAGGTCACGGATTCTAACCTCGTTCTAGTCATTCGCATTTTCTCTCCATTACTTTGATTCGGTAATGTAATCTGAGTCTAGACTGTTGCAGAACCTTAGTGAGCTGAAAGCACTAAGGATGTCATCTCACTAAAAGGTAAAGTTAGGTGCTATCTTTCTTGGCTACTAATAGCCGAGTTTTCTCAGTAAACAAGCTATCACCTACATATACACATACTGCATATATCTCAGTTAGTAACTATCAGTAGGTTTAGCACGTCACCCAGATTGTGAACCCCTGAAACCATATTAGCATGGATTCGTGGGCTAAATAAATCTATTTAACTTTTTTACGGGGAGTACAGCGAATGCCGTACCACTTTCAGAGATGTTTCAAGGAAGTGAAACGATATCGTAGTACTACTTTTTAGAATGGTAGACTTAAGGAAATATCGATAATAATCCTCAGGTATAATCCAAACTGGGGGAGGAGAGTAAACATATGATGAAGTACGGCGTTGCCAGATCTCATGAATCAATGAGTCAAATGTGGATCCCACGCGAAAGACATTTCTAATATCCCCGGGCGTAATTTTCAAAAGGGTGTGCCGCGCCTGAAGGGGAGCGATATACATTCATAATCAAATAAGAAAAACATAGATAAATAAACATTTTGAAACAGATTTTATTTTGTCTCAAAAGAAGCTAACACTATTATCTAAATGAGAAATTCTCTGAAAACTAACTAAGAACGTAAATATCATGAAATTCAAAAGTTAAGTTTTGTAATCGATGAATATCTGAAGATCACCGCTACTCACAGAACCTCTACCACCAGATCTTTGTCTCCACATCTCCACCTCCTCACTGTCTGTGTAAGGAACGTAGCTGATACGAGTGCCTTGTGTTTCGTAGTAATTCAGTATTCCGCGTCCGAACTTGTTCCATACATCCTTCATGATCTTCTGATTGGACAGCTGTTTGGAAGTGTTCATCTCGTCAGCAGGTAGATTCCAGTTCCATTCACTGCTACATTTATCCTTAAACCCTCCCCACGTCATCTCACCACATGGTAACGTCACACGAGTGTAGTTCTTGTAGTCATCACACATGAACAAGACTGCTGTGTTATCTTTGTCTGCATTCCATACCTTACCTCCCATTGATGAGATCTGATGTCCTGTTTTGATTTGACACTTACCTTCATTTGTGTGAACTTCTCTCTCACAGAACTTACCACAACTAGGACACTGAGAAGGACATCCGAATATTTTCTTTTGGAATTCAGCTTTGAAAGGTTCGATCATTCCTTTAAATTCATTCTTCCCTATTTCGATGCGAAAATCTTCTAGAACAACTTGAAACTGCTTAATGTAGTCATAAATGTTCAAGATTAATTGTGTAGAATCAAACATTCCAGTTTTCTCAAGTTTCTCAAATGTTTCTAACTCAAGGATTGGTTCTATTGGCTTAGAACACAAAACGAAAGAATCAGAAACCGTAACCTTTATCCCGTCTATTTCAAATCCACCAAAGTGTTTTATAAACTTTCCCAGAGGAACTTTCGGGTCAAGGTACATTTTGAGGTAATGTGTCACAGCTTTGAAGGGTAGTTTCTTAATTTTAGGGTCATTGGGATCATGGACGTTTAGCTCAGCTAATTCGAAATTTTGGTCAGAATTGAAACATTGAAAATTACCTTTTGCGTTTTTTCCCAAGTTTGAAATGAATTGATCCATTACACTTTTGATGTTAGACATTTCGTGGTCAAATTTATTTCTAATTTTCTGTGAGATGTTTGAGTAAAGCAACAATACCAACTCATCCCATTTTTCTTGGAAAAGTCTCTGTAATACGGTATTTCTATTACAAATAAACTGTACTACGAAATTGTTAACATCCGTGACTTCTCTATCAGATTTTTTTGCAAGTTCCTTCTGAAGTAAATCATTAGCTAGAGAGAGTAAGTTAGCATGGGATAATGAATCTTCTCTTTTCTCAAAGAATGTTTTCACGTCCGACTGTGTGAAGAATTTGAGAGCACTTTTAATCAATTCAATATAGTTATGAGCGCATGTGGAAACATATTTGTCCACACTTCCAGAGATATGAATCTCTATCAATACGGAATTGATTTGTATTTTAATCTGATCTTCATGCTGCTTTCTCACTACGTAAATCAACTGTTTGATATTCGAGGAGGTTTCGTTACAGATATGTTGCATTTTTAGAAGTGGATCGTTTCTACATATTGTAGAAAATTCTTCAAAGCATTCATTCTGGTATTTAATAAAAATATCGTCAAATTTGAACAAAGCTTCTGTTAAAATGGTACTGGGGTCTGTAGAAGTTTGTATGCTACTTATTTCCGTGCGGATAGTTCGCACCTTTTCTGTAAATTCTCTTTCATGACTGTATATATGTTTTTTCATTAATTTAGTAGCAATTCCTCCGAGTTTGTTACTACAGATTAATTCTTCAAGATTTTTGTATTTGACAATGTCTTGATATCTCATAATGATGTCCCAAATTACCCCTGCCATGTCCATCCACTCACTCATGTTCTGGAAAGGAGCTCTGTCATCTATTGGCATATTATCTAGTTGATCAATAATGGCTAGTCTTAGATCAGTACATTTGTCTGCAAATGCAATTGTTGGAGAGAGTTTGATAACATTAGAATCGAAAAGTTTAGCATCGGGCTTGTTCATTTGTTGTGAATTAAAGGCAGAAGGTAAAATGAACAGATTTTCTCTCGAAACCTGTATTAAATCAGATAATTTCACTCCAGTTTCGATGAATCCAGATTCTGAATTGAGTTTCTCCATGAGGAGATTGATAGCATCGAGGTGTTTGTTAGGATCTGGATCTGCTTGTTGGTTCAGTACGAAAAAGATCTTAGGAGCTTTCACTTTACTAACCTTTAGACGATTGAGAGAATAAGCACATATTTGCAACAAATTTTGCATTTCACTTCCAATGTCTCCTTTAACGTTAATTATGACGACTTGAGATACGGATAAGCAAAATAGAACCATCGTCCTGTCAAAATGGATCATAGAAGTGTCCTTGATGTTATCTCTCTCAATAGCATCCAGTCCCTCTGTGTCGAGGATTAGGAAGGATTGAGAAACGTTGACAGGTCTATCCAGTTTGGAAAGAGAAGCATAGATTCCTCTCGTACACCTGCCAGCACTTGTTAGGAATTTACAACCGAAACAATAGTTTAGAAGCGTTGATTTTCCAGAACTCTGAGGACCCAATATGCTCACTACAATTGGAGCTGGTTTTATCTTCGTGGATGTACCCCGAATTTTGCTTTGTCTTTTGAGCATATTGTCTTGTTTTTTATAAAATTGAGACAAAAGTAAATCTATGTCTTTATTGAAAAATCTCAAATTATCTCCATCAATCAACTCAAAAGCTTCCCCACTCCCTACGTGTTCGCTAAAGTTTGTTGCAAGTAATTGTTCGAATTCATCTTTGTCTTTATCTTCAGTATTCTGTCCATATCTCTGAGAGAGTAACGATTCTCTCCACAAAATTTCTAGAGTATATTTATCGTTCTTTTGCTCCTTTGATGCACTGTTTGATATCTCCTTTTTCTGACTATCCGATGTATCCGATTTAAGTAAAAGTTCTCGTGATAATTTCCACAATATTAAGGTGGAATTTTCTTGTCTAAGAATTTCATTAAAACAATCTACAATATTTCCTCTTGAAATATTGTTCAGTTTCTCACTAAGATCCTCGCGATCGGAATTAAGTTTTTCAATTATGTCTTGATCTGTCTCATAAGAAGCTTTGTGGTATGAACTCATGAAATTTACAAAGGTGGGATAGTAACTTAAAAAGTTAAAATCAACTTTGTTTGGCATTGTAATATATCGAGTGATATTCTGAACAAGTATTTTATCGGCTTGTATGTCTTGCACCCCTTTGGAATCTAAACCAAGCATTACTCCTTCAACAAAACGGCTCTGGACTAATTTTGGATATTTAACAGTTGAGTGAAAAATTTCATACCCGATCTCCTTTAATGATTTCACGATTGAGTGATGTTTGACGTCCTTTCTAGTTAAATTTGGAATTTTAATGATGGTTTTTGATTCTGTCCTCGCTTCTCCTATGATACGATCGCATTTACAATCTCTCAAGAGTAGATAAATGTGTTTCAGTTCTCTCTCAATTCTAGTTAATTCTTTGTCTAACTTGGCTTTATTGTTTATGTAATCGTTATAACAGACATGTATTAGAGCTACGTCTAGATGGGAACACAGAACTTGAATCACACTAAAGTCTGAATAACCGTGACAGTCTATGTAAGCCCATTTTGTGGATTCTGAATTGGATTTGCTGGTACCACCAAAAAGATTTCTAGTCAGTTGAATATCGATGGACCGAAAATGAAACGCACTACTCTGAGGACTTCCTTTCACGAAATCTGTTTCAAATATAAAATCTAGAAGTGTGGACTTACCAACACTATTCCAGCTAGCTCTCCCTAATCCGAATGATATCAATCCATTGTACTGTTCCAGACAGTACCACAGCTCTTTACAGATTTCAAATTCTACTTTGCAGGATTTACTTTGTGGATGCTTGAGTTTGGGATAGTAGAGAGGAACTGGATTACTGAACGAGTAATGCTCGATGCATAATCCTCTCAGTACAGGATCTGATAGTTGAAAGACTAAATGGAATACATCGTGTGTTGTAAGAGTAATTTCACTAACATTCGCGATTATTCGAGCTATGTCTTCGAATGGTAGACTACATTTCAGATAGTAGAAGACTAGAGGTAATAATGCATCTAGCATATCCTGTACTTTCTTCGATTTTGAATCACTCTGAGCAATCCCAATTATTTTATCAAATGTGAGAGTAATTATCGTCCTGTAATTGTCCAATGAAATACTTTTATTCCCGTAAACCCGGCTTACTTTTTTTATTTGTTGTATTTGGAGTTCTTCATTATGTTTCGCTTCTAGAAGGTGCACGTGGTACTGATGAATATAATGTCTGATAACTGACTCTACTTTATTTATCTTTATGCTCAGTTGTTCAACGCTATCTTGACTGCTTTGCTTAATGGTAGAGATGTCACTCATCGTCAAATTATAATCTACTTTCAAAAAGGTGTTTGCCTCATCGTATGTGCTAAGGTATTGGTATACAATATTATATTCCGCTTCATTTTTTCGATATAAGACAACTAACAATTGATCTTGTAATTTCAGGTCACTGGAGCATATTTTTTTACGTAGATCAGATACAGACATTTGACCACATTGTTCATTCACGATATCAAGAACCGCTTGTCCTTCTTTATTAGAAAATGTAAGAAAATTTCTTTCGATATATTTGCTTATCTTTTCCATTTTAATATTTAAAAGTTTCGAAATGTCACTGATAGAATTTCCCAAATTAAATCTTTCTCGAATAAGCCTTTTTTGCTTATCAGTCAAAGGTAAGTTATCGAAATATTTCGAAACTAATTCTTCATCGACTTCACACAAAAGTGCGATGTCATCATAAGCATCCACTTCTGGATTATCTTCCAAGCATGTTTTTATTTTTTTAGAAATTTGAGGGGTCAATTCTAATTTTGAGACCTTTTTGGAAAGTTTCAAAATTTCCATCGCTTTGGTAGCTAAATCTTTCGTAATTTTCAACTTTTTCGACAAAATGAGTGGTTTATCCAAATATTTTTCACCCTCATTAAGTATAAATTTCACTTGATCTGGTTTTAAAGGCACAGACGATAAGGATATTTCCAACTGTGAAGTAGATGATGCTGTCTGAACCTTAGGACAAGTTTCCATTGATGCTCTATTAGGCTTCCAAAAAGGTTTCTTTGGAGAATCTTGACCACTGGGAGGTGAAAGAGGAGAGAGTTTAGGATTTGTATCCAAAGAATTACTTACCGCATCAGAGGCTTTAGAACGTATATTTTCAGTAGGATAAGCTTCACTGCGCTTGGAAGTATTTATGCTAGTATTCGACTCACTATGATCAGTACCGCTGGGTTTGGAAGCCGTAATGCTGCTATCACCTTCACTCGAGTCAGTAGCACTATGTTTGGAGCTCATAATGCTGCTTCACTTTCACTGGGTTTAGTGTCGTAAGCTATTTTAATATATATGGGTAGATTAATTAGCCTGTTCATCTTACAAAAAAGTTGCCATCTAAGCTATCTAAGGCCATTGAATTTATACTGTATGAAGTAATACGACAACCGAGTTGATATTACATAGGAATCTATATATTAGTTCAATTTTGATTCAGAGAAATTAATACGTATTAAGCTGAAGTACGTCTTATGATAACCCGAGTAGGTACTAACCGAGTTCTACTGTACGTAAATTGCACAATTTTGAGTAACACAACTCTATCACGAAACGGAATGGAATTACAGACCCTAAATTGTGATGGGTGTCCCCCTGGTGAAGAGTTTGAAGTGGGCCGTTTTAAACTAGTGAAACAGTACAAAATGGTCCTAAATAATGTATTAGATTCTTCAAGAATAGTACAGTGATAACCGACAAACTTTCCTACTGTTTTAGATCCTTGTTTATTGATAATAGTAATATTCTCAGATACATTTTGCATTGAGCCTATCCTTATATCAAATTTCTCTCTTGTTAAACTTGATCTGAAGCTCTTCTTTCACTATCTCATTTCTCAACCTATTCATTTGTATTATGTATATTTAGACTCTACTATATGCAGTATTCCACTAATATTATCTTAGGTCAGCATAATATCATGAATGAGTCAGTTTGATTTGTTATACTACAAGTAACTTATATAGTTAAGCAGAGTGATACTGTTAGGATGTAGTGGATAGTGCGATGGAGTGGGACCAGGGATGACATTGCAGTACCTCATTTTGGGATGCTCTGGCGATGTGATATTACATTTCAAAACGACTTTTATAAATAAATCATCATCTGCTTGGGTAGTCAGTGGTTATAGTTTTTGAACACCAAGGCTTAGGTCACGGATTCTAACCTCGTTCTAGTCATTCGCATTTTCTCTCAATTACTTTGCTTCGGTAATGTAATCTGAGCCAAGACTGTTGCAGAACCTTAGTGAGCTGAAAGCACTAAGGATGTCATCTCGCTAAAAGGTAATGTTTGGTGCTATCTTTCTTGGCTACTAATAGCCGAGTTTTCTCAGTAAACAAGCTATCATCTACATATACACATACTGCATATATCTCAGTCAGTAACTATCAGTAGGTTTAGCACGTCACCCTGATTGTGAACCCCTGAGACCATATTAGCATGGATTCGTGGGCTAAATAAATCTATTTAACTTTTTTACGGGGAGTACAGCGAGTAGCGTACCACTTTCAGAGATGTTTCAAGGTAGTGAAACGATATCGTAGTGCCACTTTTTAGAATGATAGACTTAAGGAAATGTCGATAATAATCCTCAGGTATAGTCCAAACTGGGGGAGGGGAAGGTAAAAATATGATGAGGTGCGCCGTTTCCAGAACTCATGAATCAATGAGTTAAATGTGGATCCCAAGCGAAAGACATATCTAATATTCCGGCGTACTTTTCAAAAGGGTGTGCCTCGTCTGAAAGGGGCTATATACATTCATTGTCAAATAAGAAAAACATAAATAAACATTTTGAAACAGATTTAGAATTCATGTAGCTTATCTATCTGACAATCATTCTCAAGCTATTCTGTCTCAAAAGAAGCTAACACTATTATCTAAATGAGAAATTCTCTAAAAAACTAACTAAGAACGTAAATATAATGAAATTCAACAGTTAAGTTTTGTAATCGATGAATATCTGAAGATCACCGCTACTCACAGAACCTCTACCACCAGATCTTTTAGCATGTCTCCACATCTCCACCTCCTCACTGTCTGTGTAAGGAACGTAGCTGATACGAGTGCCTTGTGTTTCGTAGTAATTCAGTATTCCACGTCCGAACTTGTTCCATACATCCTTCATGATCTTCTGATTGGACAGCTGTTTGGAAGTGTTCATCTCGTCAGTAGGCAGAGTCCAGTTCCATTCACTGCTACATTTATCCTTAAACCCTCCCCACGTCATCTTACCACATGGTAACATCAGATGAGTGTAGTTCTTGTAGTCATCACACATGAACAAGACTGCTGTGTTATCTTTGTCTGCATTCCAGACCTTACCTCCCATTGATGAGATCTGATGTCCTGTTTTGATTTGACACTTACCTTCATTTGTGCGAACTTCTCTCTCACAGAACTTACCACAACTAGGACACTGAGAAGGACAGCCGAATATTTTCTTTTTGAATTCAGTTTTGAAAGGTTCGACCATTCCTTTAAATTCATTCTTCCCTATTTCGATGCGAAGATTTTCTAGAACAACTTGAAACTGCTTAATGTAGTCATAAATGTTCAAGTTTAATTGTGTAGAATCAAACATTCCAGTTCTCTCAAGTTTCTCAAATGTTTCCAACTCTAGGACTGGTTCTGTAGGCTTAGAACACAAAACGAAAGAATCAGAAACAATAATCTTTATCCCGTCTATTTCAAATCCACCAAAGATGTGTTTCATGAACTTGCCCAGTGGAACTTTCGGGTCAAGGTACATTTTGAGATAATGTGTCATAGCTTTGAAGGGTAACTTCTTAATTTTAGAATCATTGGGGTCATAGATATTTGGTTCAGCTAATTCGAAATTTCGGTCAGAATTGAAACATTGGAAATTCCCTTTTCCGTTTTTTTCCGAGTCAGAAATTAATAGATTCATTACACTTTTGATGTTAGTCATTTCATAGTCAAATTTGTTTTTAATTTTCTCTGAGATGTTTGAGTAAAGTAGCAATTCCAAATCATCCCATTTTTGATGGAAAAGTCTTTCTAATATGCTATTTCTATTGCAAATAAACTACTACGAAATTGTTAACATCCGTGACTTCTCTAACAGACTTCTTTGCAAGTTCTTTCTGAAGTAAATCATTAGCTAAAGAGAGTAAGCTAGCATGGGATAATGAATCTTCTCTTTTCTCGAAGAATGTTTTCACATTCGATTGCACGAATGATTTCAAAGCCGTTTCAATCATTCCAATATATTTAATAGCGTAGATGATTTTCTCGTATTTTTGTTAGCTTTTTCTCCCAGAGGTACTTGAATGCATATGCAAAGACTAAACTAGACAAAGTTCTCTCAGCAGTGTTAGATAAAGCAGCTAAGATGTATTCAATCTCATAGTTGAGTAATCTTATCCTGAAGTACAATGCATGAATAATCTGTTTCACAACTGCATGAGTGACACTAGGATTAGCTTCTAGTAATGTTATGACGTCAGATGAAATGTCGTTGATAAACTTCTCCCATGTGCTGGTCTTCATATCATCTGGATTTCTCAGTACAGATGTCAGTTTAGTTACCTGAATCATATGATTAGGTTTCCAAATAATATCAGGGTGGTTCTCTAATCCAAAGCAATATTTTATGAGACCATGGCAATCATCTGGAATCCATTTTAAAGGATGAAACTTTATATTTGTGTATAAACTATGCCAAGTTCTTTCTATTTTGTACAAAGAATCTTGGCATAAGTAATCATATTTTGGTCTTCCGTTGTATGGCGTCATTTCCATAATCGGAGTTCGATATCCAATCAGAGGATAGATTAGCCTTTCTGATTGATCTAACTTGAATGGATTATGAAATCTATACAATAATTCTTCTTTGATATTTTCAATAAGAGAATTCATATCAAACTTCAGTTTGCTAAGCATAGAATAAATCGTTTGCGTAGTTTCCATCGTAGTGCATTCGATTCCGAAAAGAGAGTACAAATCTGAAAAATTTGATTGGCATTCACGTAGTTCTTCTTCATTGTCTTTAATACCGAAAGTTTTATTCCAAATATCATTAAACTCTTCTACTTGTTGCTCCTTACTTAAGTTCAAATATTTGTCTACATTCTCGATAATGTATTTTTCAAAATGGTCCTCAGAAATATGGATTTCTGTCAATCTAGAACTGATTGCTTCTTTAACCTCATCTTCATCACTAGGGTTGCATGGGACACTAATATCTTCTGTGGAACTAGGTTCTGTCGGTATTTCTAAACCTAGACTCAATTGTTCATTTTCCATTTCAGTTGCCATTAGACCACTTTCAGAATTAAGTTAGTCTAACAAAAGATTTATAGTTTATAGAATGTTCGTTGGGACCTGGATCTGATTGTTGATTCAGTACGAAGAGACCTTGGAAGCTTTTCTTTGAGTCTAACTGAGAAAGTAAGCACGATTTGCACAAAGTTTCTAAATTAAAATAATATTAATGGAGAATAAATAAACATTAAAAGTAAGCCTAGGAATGAAAAGCATTTGGGGATTCGAGCATGAGTACGAGAGTGGTCGATGTATGATAAATAAAACATTGGCCTGATCCACCCAATTAGGCAATGATTATCAAACTTTGTCTCTTCTGATATTTTCAAATATACATCTGTGTACGTCCCTTATTGCTGTACTCAAAATATAAATATTCACAAACAAATTTAGGGACTGTTCATACGTTAGGTAACGCATCTAAGGGAGATATAGAATAGCAAGTGTGACAATCCTACCATTGTATATTACAAAATAGTTAAAAAGCGTGACATAGGGAGAAGGGTGTATAAAATTAGAGAATTTGCGTTACATAATTATCCTTCAAACGAACCCTTTAGGTACATAGTTCCTGATAAGATTTAAAGTTAAAAAAGTTGATTTATCTACCTCCTGAATCAATGTTGATATGGTCTCAGGGAGTTTACAATCTGGGTGAGGTGCTAAACCTACTGATAGTTTCTGACTGCTGCGTAAGTCAGGATGCAGCCTAATCCGCAAATTTAAAAAGCTGTGCCAACTAAAATTGCACAAATTAGCATTGAGTACCACAGCTCTATCATAGAAACGGAATGGAATTACAGACTCATAGAAACGGAATGGAATTACATACCCTAAAACTGGGATGGCTATCCTTCTAGTTAAACGTCTGAAGTGGGTCGTTTTAAATTAGTCTAACAGTACAAAATGTTCCTTAATAATGGATAAAACTGTCAAGTGGAAACCGGAAACTTATTATTTGCACTTAATATTGGGCAGCGATTATTAAAGTTGTCCATCCTAACATTTCATTTGAAGTAAAAATATTTGGATGTAGATTCATATGTAGCTTTGATTTAGATTTTATAGAACTTTATCTATCGTTGTATTATTCTTCCCTACGACTAACTATTTACAAATATTCTCCGATATATTTTGCATTGAGCCTACCAATGTCCTTGTTAACTTGATCTGAAGTTCTTCTCTGCCTATTTCTCAACCTATTTATACTGGTAATACGGAAATGGTTCGGCTTTTCGAAAAAGGAAATAGTTCGACCTTTTGTCAATAGGATTAATGGGTTTTTTAACTACGTGTATTTTCTTTTTTGGTAAGTCGAACTATTTCCACCATACCTTTATGCTACGTGTTGTTCCATATTTAGATTATAGATGGCAATAGAATTCGAATCACATTCAAGTCAGTAGTTCGATATGCTTCTACGAGTTGAGTAGGGCGATACTATTAGGATAATATAAGTGGAGGTAAGGGACACTAAGGAGACGATAAGAATACTGGTGTGGAGTACCAGCTGAGATATTGGGCTGGTAGGAATGGGAAACAAGCAGGAATTGTGGTTGGAAGAGAAGGATGCATGAGTTGGTCTCATGTTGATGGATTGAGTAATAGAGGTGGATGGTGGGAAGGAGTGGGGAATATATATCCATAATCAAATAAGAAAAACATAGATAAAATAAACATTTTGAAACAGATTTAGAATTCATGTAGCCTATCTATTAGACAATCATTCTCAAGCTATTCTGTCTCAAAAGGAGTTAACACTATTATGTAAATGGGAAATTCTCTGAAAACTAACTAAGAACGTAAATATGCAGAAAGTCAAAAGTTATAATTAAGTTTTGTAATCGATGAATATCTGAAGATCACCACTACTCACAGAACCTCTACCACCAGATCTTTGTCTCCACATCTCCACCTCCTCACTGTCTGTGTAAGGAACGTAGCTGATACGAGTGCCTTGTGTTTCGTAGTAATTCAGTATTCCACGTCCGAACTTGTTCCATACATCCTTCATGATCTTCTGATTGGACAGCTGTTTGGAAGTGTTCATTTTGTCAGTAGGCAGAGTCCAGTTCCATTCACTGCCACATTTATCCTTAAACTCTCCCCACGTCATCTCACCACGTAGTGACGTCACACGAGTGTAGTTCTTGTAGTCATCACACATGAACAAGACTGCAGTGTTATCTTTGTCTTTATTCCAGACCTTACCTCCCATTGATGAGATCTGATGTCCTGTTTTGATTTGACACTTACCTTCATTTGTGTGAACTTCTCTCTCACAGAACTTACCACAACTAGGACACTGAGAAGGACATCCGAATATTTTCTTTTGGCATTCAGTTTTGAAAGGTTCGACCATTCCTTTAAATTCATTCTTCCCTATTTCGATGCGAAAATTTTCTAGAACAACTTGAAACTGCTTAATGTAGTCATAAATGTTCAAGATTAATTGTGTAGAATCAAACATTCCAGTTTTCTCAAGTTTCTCAAATGTTTCTAACTCAAGGATTGGTTCTATTGGCTTAGAACACAAAACGAAAGAATCAGAAACCGTAACCTTTATCCCGTCTATTTCAAATCCACCAAAGTGTTTTATAAACTTTCCCAGAGGAACTTTCGGGTCAAGGTACATTTTGAGGTAATGTGTCACAGCTTTGAAGGGTAGTTTCTTAATTTTAGGATCATTGAGGTCATGGACGTTTAGTTCAGCTAACTCGAAATTTCGGTCAGAATTGAAACATTGAAAATTACCTCTTGCGTTTTTTTCCAATTCAGAAATGAATTGATCTATTACACTTTTGATGTTAGTCATTTCGTTGTCAAAATTGTTTTTCATTTTCTCTGAGATGTTTGAGTAAAGTAGCAATTCCAACTCATCCCATTTTTCATGGAAAAGTCTCTGTAATATGGCATTTCTATTGCAAATAAACTGTACTACGAAATTGTTAACATCCGTGACTTCTCTAACAGACTTCTTTGCAAGTTCTTTCTGAAGTAAATCATTAGCTAGAGAGAGTAAGCTAGCATGAGATAATGAATCTTCTCTTTTCTCGAAGAATGTCTTTACATTTGTTTGCACGAAGGATTTCAAAGCATTTTCAATCATTCCAATATATTTAATAGCGTAGATATAAATTTTTACACCACTTTTTGATATTTTATCCCGATTCAACCTCTCACTACCTACAATAATTTCATGTTCTTCAATTGTCTTTATGAAATATTGAAGATGATCACGTTTTTTTGATTCCTTCTTACATTGATTTTCTCGCATTTTTGTTTGTTTTTTCTCCCAGAGGTACTTGAATGCATAGGCAAAGACTAAGCTAGACAAAGTTCTCTCAGCAGTGTTAGATAAAGCAGCTAAGATGTATTCAATCTCATAGTTGAGTAGTTTTATCCTGAAGTACAATGCATGAATAATCTGTTTCACAACTGCATGAGTGACACTAGCATTAGTTTTTAGTAATGCTATGACGTCAGATGAAATGTCGTTGATGAACTTCTCCCATGTGCTAGTCTTCATATCATCTGGATTTCTCAGTATAGATGTCAGTATTGCTACTTGAGTATTAGAATTATGTTTCCAAATAATATCGGAATGGTCCACTAATCCAGAGCAATATTTTATGAGACCATGGCAGTCATCTGGAATCCATTTTAAAGGATTTAACGCTTTAACAGTGTAAAAACTATTCCAAATCTTTTTCTCCATCTTGTATAAAGAATCTTGACATAAGTAATCATATTTTGATCTTCCGTTGTATGGTATCATTTCCTTAATCGGAGAATGATACTCATTCAGAGGATAGACAAGCTTTTCTGATTGATCTAACTTGAATGGGCTATGAAATCTATATAATAATTCTTCTTTGATATTTTCAATAAGAGAGTTCATATCGAAATTCAGGTTACTGAACAGAGAATGAATGGCTTGCTTGGTTTCCATTGTGCTACATTCGATCCCAAAAAGGGAGTACAAATCTGAAAAATTTGCTTGGCATTCACGTAGTTCTTCTTCATTGTCTTCAATACCGAAAGTTTTATTCCAAATATTTTCAAACTCTTCTACTTGTTGCTCCTTACTTAAGTTCAAATATTTGTCTACATTCTCGATAATGTATTTTTCAAAATGGTCCTCAGAAATATGGATCTCTGTCAATCTAGAACTGATTTCAACCTTAACCTCATCTTCATCACTAGGGTCGCATGGGACACTAATATCTCCTGTATTGGGATTGGAACTAAGTTTTGTCGGTATTTCTAAACCTAGACTCAATTGTTCATTTTCCATTTCAGCTGCCATTAGACCAGTTTCAGAATTAAGTTAATCTAACAAAATATTTGTAGTTTATAGAATGTTCGTTGGGACCTGGATCTGATTGTTGATTCAGTACGAAGAGACCTTGGAAGCTTTTCTTTGAGTCTTTCTGAGAAAGTAAGCACTATTTGCAACAAAGAAGTTTCAGAGTGCAAAAAATCTAAAATAATATTAATGGAGAATAAATTAGCATTAAAAGTAAGCCTAGAAATAATAAAGCATTTGGGGATTCGAGCATGAGTACGAGAGTGGTCGATGCATGATAATTAAAATATAGACCTGATCCCCCCAATTAGGCAATGATTATCAAACTTTGTCTCTTCTGATATTTTCAAATATACATCTGTGCACGTCCCTTAATACTGCACCTAAAATATGAATATTCACAAATATATTTAGGGACCGTTCATACGTCAGATAACGCATCTAAGGGAGATAGAGAATAGCAAGTTTGACAGTTCTACCATTGTATATTACAAAATAGTTAAAAAGCGTGACATAAGGAGAAGGGTGTATAAAATTAGAGAATTTGCGTTACATAATTATCCTTCAAACGAACCCTTTAGGTACATAGTTCCTGATAAGATTTAAAGTTAAAAAAGTTGATTTATCTACCTCCTGAATCAATGTTGATATGGTCTCAGGGAGTTTACAATCTGGGTGAGGAGCTAAACCTACTGATAGTTGCTGACTGCTGCGTAAGTCAGGATGCAGCCTAATCCGATTATTTAAATGCTGTGCCAACTAAAATTGCACAAATTAGCATTGAGTACCACAACTCTATCATAGAAACGGAATGGAATTACAGACCCTAAAACTGGGATGGCTATCCTTCTAGTTAAACGTTTGAAGTGGGTCGTTTTAAATTAGTCTAACAGTACAAAATGTTCCTTTTAATAATGGATACAACTTGTCAAGTGGAAACCGGAAAACTTATTATTTGCACTTATTATTGGGCAATGATTATTAAAGTTGTTCACCCTAACATTTCATTTGAAGTAAAAATATTTGGATGTAGATTCATATGTAGCTATTTTGATTTTGATTTTACAGAACTTTCTCTATCGTTGTATTATTCTTCCCTACAACTAAATATTTGCACATATTCTACGATATATTTTGCATTGAGCCTATCCTTATATTAAATTTCTCTCTTGTTAACTTGATTAGAAGCGCTTCTCTCACTGTGCTTATTTCTCAACCTACGTGTTGTTTCATATTTAGATTATGGATGACAATAGAATTCTAATCACATTCAAGTTCAGTAGTTCGATATGCTTCTACGAGTTTAGTAGAGCGATACTATTGGGATAATATAGGTGGAGGTAAGAGACACTAAGGAGACGATAAGAATACGGGTGTGGAGTACCAGCTGAGATATTGGGCTGGCAGGAATGGGGAGCAAGCGGGAATTGTAGTTGGAAGAGGAGAGGGATGCATGAGTTGGTCTCATGTTGATGGATTGAGTGACAGAGGTGGATGATGGGAAGGAGTGGGTGATATACATTCATAATCAAATAAGAAAAACATAGATAAAATAAACATTTTGAAACAGATTTAGAATTCATGTAGCCTATCTATCTGACAATCATTCCCAAGCTATTTTGTCTCAAAAGAAGCTAACACTATTATCTAAATGAGAAATTCTCTGAAAACTAACTAAAAACGTAAATATCCTGAAAGCTAAAAATTAAGTTTTGTAATCGATGAATATCTTAAGGTCGCCGCTACTCACAGAACCTCTACCACCAGATCTTTGTCTCCACATCTCCACCTCCTCACCGTCTGTGTAAGGAACGTAGCTGATACGAGTGCCTTGTGTTTCGTAGTAATTCAGTATTCCACGTCCGAACTTGTTCCATACATCCTTCATGATCTTCTGATTGGACAGCTGTTTGGAAGTGTTCATCTTGTCAGTAGGCAGAGTCCAGTTCCATTCACTGCAGCATTTACCCTTAAACCCTCCCACGTCATCTCACCACGTAGTGACGTCACATGAGTGTAGTTCTTGTAGTCATCACACATGAACAAGACTGCTGTGTTATCTTTGTCTGCATTCCAGACCTTACCTCCCATTGATGAGATCTGATGTCCTGTTCTGATTTGACACTTACCTTCATTTGTGTGAACTTCTCTCTCACAGAACTTACCACAACTAGGACACTGAGAAGGACATCCAAATATTTTCTTTTGGCATTCAGCTTTGAAAGGTTCGATCATTCCTTTGAATTCATTCTGCCCTATTTCGATGCGAAAATTTTCTAGAACAACTTGAAACTGCTTAATGTAGTCATAAATGTTCAAGTTTAATTCTGTTGAATTGAACATTCCAGTTTTCTCAAGTTTCTCAAATGTTTCTAACTTTAGGACTGGTTCTGTAGGCTTAGAACACAAAACGGAAGAGTCAGAAACCGTAACCTTTATCCCGTCTATTTCAAATCCACCAAAAATGTGTTTCACAAACTTTCCCAGAGTGACTTTCGGGTCAAGGTACATTTTGAGGTAATGTGTCATAGCTTTGAAGGGAAGTTTCTTAATTTTAGGATTATTGGGGTCATGGACGTTTAGCTTAGCTAATTCGAAATTTCGGTCAGAATTGAAACATTGAAAATTACCTTTTGCGTTTTTTTCCAAGTTTGAAATGAATTGATCCATTACACTTTTGATGTTAGTCATTTCGCGGTCAAATTTATTTCTAATTTTCTGTGAGATGTTTGAGTAAAGCAACAATACCAATTCATCCCATTTTTCTTGGAACAGTCTCTGTATTACGGTATTTCTATTGCAAATAAACTGTACTACGAAATTGTTAACATCCGTGACTTCTTTAACAGACTTCTTTGCAAGTTCTTTCTGAAGTAAATTATTAGCTAGAGAGAGTAAGCTCGCATGGGATAATGAATCATTTCTTTTCTCAAAGAATGTCTTTACATTCGATTGCACGAAGGATTTTAGAGTATGAGTAACCAATTCAATATAGTGGAGAGCGCATTTGGAAATATTTAGATCACTTTTTGTTGTCAAATCTCTATTTAATCTTATTCTCCCATGAATTATCTTATGTTCTCTACTTTTTCTGTCACCAAGATATCCTTTTATAGCTTGTGGCTCAGAGGTAGTTCGCATTTTTTCAGTAAATTCTCTTTCATGACTGTATACTATATGATCTTTCAATAATTTAGTAGCAATTCCTCTGAGTTTATTACTGCAAATTAACTCTTCAAGATTTTTGTACCTGATGGTGTCCTGATACTTTATAATGGTGTCCCAGATAACACCTGCCATATCCAACCACTCACTCATGTTCTGGAAAGGAGCCCTGTCATCACATGGCATATGATCTAGTTGATCTATAATAGCTAGTCTTAGATTAGTGCATTTGTCTGCAAATGCAATTGTTGGAGAGAGTTTGATAACATTAGAGTCGAATAGTTTTGCATCAGGTTTGTTCATTTGTTGTGAATTAAAAGCAGAAGGTAAAATGAATAAATTTTCTCTTGAAACTTGTATTAAGTCTGATATTTTAACTCCATTCTCCATGAGACCAGATTCAGAATTGAGTTTCTCCATGAGGAGATTGATAGCAACGAGATGTTTGTTAGGATCTGGATCTGCTTGTTGGTTCAGAACGAAGAAGATCTTAGGAGCTTTCACTTTACTAACTTTTAGTCTATCTAGAGAGTAAGCACAGATTTGCAACAGATTCTGCATTTCACTTCCGATATCTCCTTTAACGTTAATTATGACGACTTGAGATACGGATAAACAGAATAAAACCATCGTCCTGTCAAAGTGGATCATAGAAGTGTCCTTGATGTTATCCCTCTCAATAGCATCCAGTCCCTCTGTGTCGAGGATTAGGAAGGATTGAGAGAGGTTGACAGGTCTATCCAGTTTGGAAAGAGATGCATAGATTCCTTTCGTCGCCTGCCAGCACTTGAATTTACAACCGAAACAATAGTTTAGAAGCGTTGATTTTCCAGAACTCTGAGGACCGAATATACTCACTACAATTGGAGCTGGTTTTATTTTTATATATTGACCTGTGTTTATCTTTTTGAGGGATTCTTCCTGTTTAGAATAGAAATTGGACAAAAGTGAATCGATGTCTTTATTAAAGAATCTCAGATTATCTCCATCGATGAGTTCGAATGCCTCACCACTTCCAACATGTTTGCTAAAGTTCGCTGCAAGCAATTGTTTGTATTTTTCTTTGTCTTTATCTTCAGTATTCTGTCCATATCTCTGAGAGAGCAGAGATTCTCTCCACAAGATTTCTAGAGTATATTTGTCGTTCTTTTGCTCTTTCACTGTATTTGTTGATGTATCTTCTTCTTGTTTACTAATAGTCAATGCCTTCGAAAGATGCAAAAGTTCTCGTGATAATTTCCACAAGATTAATATGGAATTATCTCTCCTAAGTATTTCATTGAAACACATTACAATATTTCCTCTTGAGATGTTGTTCAATCTTTCACTAAATTCCTCACAAACAGCATTCAGCTCATCTATTCCATCTTGATCTGTCTCGCAAAAAGCTTTATGGTACGCACTCATGTATTCAACGAAAGTAGGATAGTAACTTAAGAAACTGAAATCAATTCTGTTTGCATCAAGGAAATAATTAGTTGTATTCTTGATGAGTTGTTTATCTGTTTGAATAACTTTGACAATATCATAATCCAAATCAAGCATTATATCTTCTATAAGTTGGCTTTGAATTAATCTTGGTTGTTCTATTTTCAAGTGTAATATCTGATGTCCTATTTCTTTCAAGGATTTTATCACTGAGTGATACTTGATATCTTTTCTAGTCAAATTAGGAATAAGAATTACGGTCAGTGACTCACTAATAACAGACACTTGCATGCTGTCGCCTTCGTAGTCTCTTATAAAGAGATAAATATGCTTGACTTTATCAATCTGAGTTAACTGTTTGCGAATTTCTTGTTTATTGTTTCTATAATCGTTATAACAGACATGTATTAGAGCTACGTCTAGATGAGAACACAGAACTTGAATCACACTTAAGTCTGAATAACCGTGACAGTCTATGTAAGCACGTCTCATGGATTCTGAATGGGATCTGTACGATTCTCCAAGAAGATTCTTAGTTATTTGTATGTCAATAGAACCACGGTGGAAGGCACTACTCTGAGGACTTCCTTTCAAGAAATCTGTTTCGAATATTAAATCTAGAAGTGTGGACTTACCAACTATATTCCAGCTAGCTCTCCCTAATCCGAATGAAATCAATCCATTGTACTGTTCCAGACAGTACCACAGCTCTTTACAGATCTCGAATTCTACTTCGCAGGATTTACTTTGTGGATGCTTGAGTTTAGGATAGTACAGAGGAACTGGATTACTGAACGAGTAATGCTCGATGCATAATCCTCTCAGTACAGGATCTGAAAGTTGAAAGACTAAATGGAATACATCGTGTGTAGTAAGGATGATTTCACTAACATTCGCGATTATTCGAGCTATGTCTTCGAATGGTAGACTGCATTTCAGATAGTAGAAGACTAGAGGTAACAACTCTATCAATATGTCCTGCGATTTCTTAGACTTTGGAATAATCTGCGCTCTTTTAATTATTTCATCAAATGATATAGTTATTATTGTTCTGTAATCGTCAAAAGAAAATGAGTTAGTTCCATAAGCATTAGCGAGTTCACGTATTTGTTTTTCTTGAAGTTCTCTGTGATGCTTAACTTCAATAGGATGTACAGAGTATCTGTTTAAGTAACTGTTAATCGCAGACTCTGGTATATTCAACTTCACCCTCAGTTGTTCAGTGCTATCATTGCTGCTTTGTTTGATGCTCATAATATCACCAATAGTTAAGTTAAGATCAAAATGTAAGATGTCTTCAGAGTCCTTGTATTTCTTAAAATACGTTCTCAAAGTATTGTTTTCAGAATCATTTTTCTTGTTTAGAATGCGATACAGCTGATCTTGAAAATCAGGGTTCTTGGTCCTTATTTTCTCTCGTAAAGTAGAGATAGACATTTGACCACAGTGTCTGTTTATAATCTCAAAAACTAACCTTCCTTCTTCTCCAGAAAATGTCATGAATGTTCTTTCAATGTAGTTTTGAACCTTCTTTGTAGATACCTGTAATAAATTCGCTATCTCCCTTACAGATTTACTCTCGTATCCTTCGTCGATGAATTTCTGTTGTTTCTCATTCAAGGGTAACATCTCAAAATATTTTGATACCAACTCTTCATCTATTTCACAGAAAAGTGCGATATCTTCATGACTCTCTACTTCTGGATTCTCTTCCAAGCATTTTCTGATCTTCTTCGCATTGGCGGTATTAAGGACACATTCTTCGACTTTTTTTGATGATTTCAAAACATCTATCACTCGGTTGGCGGTCTCTTTGGAAACTTTCAACTTTTTTGATAAAAGAAGTGATTTTTCCAGATATTTTTCGCCTTGCTCGATTAAAAACTCAATTTGATCTTGTTTCAAGCCAAGAGCTGACAAAGTATTGTCCAAGCTTGATTCTTGAATGTTTTGATCTACTTGTACGTCAGTCAATTCAGATGCTCCACCAGCCGATAACTCTAAATCGAGGCATGATTGTTCCTTTTTCACTCCAGTTGCCATTAGACCAGGTCCTGGATCAGATTGTTGATTCAGTACGAAGAGACCTTGGAAGCTTTATTTTGAGTCTAACTGAGAAAGTGAACACGATATGCGACAAAAAATTGTGGAAAAATATAAACTAATATTAATGAAAATAAGATTAACATTGGAAATTATCAAACGTATAGAAGGATTCGTGTTCCTTGAATCCGAAAGTAGAAAGCGTGCTAAAAGCGTGACATAGGGACAATGGTCTCTAGTCTCAGATTATTTACGTCACGTGACTTTGAACAAACCTTTCAGTTTCCAGTTTGACATTACTATTCTAAAACTAATCTCAAGACAAAGGCATAGACAGGATGCAGCCTAACCCACAAATTAAAAAGCTGTAACAACTACAGTAGAACTCGGATAAGACGTACCTCTCCGGGAAGCGGAAAAAGTACGTACTATCCGTAATACGTACTAACCGAGTTGATATTACATAGGAATCTATATATTAGTTCAATTTTGATTCAGAGAAATTAGTACGTACTAAGCTGAAGTACGTCTTATGATAACCCGAGTATTTACTAACCGAGTTCTACTGTACGTAAATTGCACAATTTTGAGTATCACAACTCTATCACGAAACGGAATGGAATTACAGACCCTAAATTGTGATGGGTGTCCCTCTGGTAAAGAGTTTGAAGTGGGTCGTTTTAAACTAGTCAAACAGTACAAAATGGTCCTAAATAATGGATTAGATTCTTCAAGAATAGTCCAGTGATAACCGAACAAACTTCTTACTGTCTCGAATCCTTGTTTATTGATAATAGTAATATTCTCAGATACATTTTGCATTGAGCCTATCCTTATATCAAATTTCTCTCTTATTAGACTTGATCTGAAGCTCTTCTTTCACTATCTTATTTCTCAACCTATTCATATGTATTATGTATATTTAGACTCTATATACAGTATTCCACTAATATTATCTAAGGTCAGCATAATATCATGAAAATGAGTCAGTTTGATCTGTTATACTACAAGTAACTTATATAGTTAAGCAGAGTGATGCTGTTAGGATGTAGTGGATAGTGCGATGAAGTGGGACCAGGGATGACATTGCAGTACCTCATTTTGGGACGGTCTGGCGATGTTATATTACATTTCAAAACGACTTTATAAATAAATCATCATCTGCTTGGGTAGTCAGTGGTTATAGTTTATGAACACCAAGGCTTAGGTCACGGATTCTAACCTCGTTCTAGTCATTCGCATCTGCTCTCAATTACTTTGCTTCGGTAATGTAATCTGAGCCTAGACTGTTGCGAACCTTAGTGAGCTGAAAGCACTAAGGATGTCATCTCGCTAAAAGGTAAAGTTAGGTGCTATCTTTCTTGGATACTAATAGCCGAGTTTTCTCAGTAAACAAGCTATCATCTACATATACACATACAGTGCACCCTCGCTAATCCGAACCTCGCTAATCCGAACCCTCGCTAATCCGAACACTTCATTCTTAAAATCCGAACACCCAAAATATAATTTTATTCGCCTCTATGATTTGAATAAACGTTTATATACTTGAATTTATCATTAAGATTGAGAAACCTCGTTAAATAAGCAATAATAGCGAAATAATATCCTTAATATTCTAACAATACAAATTTATTATAATTAATGCCCTATTGAATTAATGTTATTTCACTAATCGGAACAAATTCACTAATCCGAACGATTTTTTCGAACATTGGAACAGAGCTGTTCGGATTAGCGAGGGTGTACTGTACTGCATATATCTCAGTCAGTAACTATCAGTAGGTTTAGCACGTCACCCTGATTGTGAACCCCTGAGAACATATTAGCATGGATTCGTGGGATAAATAAATCTATTTAACTTTTTTACGGGGAGTACAGCGAGCGCCGTACCACTTTTCAGAGATGTTTCAAGGAAGTTAAACGACATCGTAGTCCCAATATTTAGAATGGTAGACTTAAGGAAATGTCAATAATAATCCTCAGGTATAGTCCAAACTGGGAGGGGAGATGGTAAAAATATGATGAGGTGCGGCGCTGCCAGAACTCATGAATCAATGAGTTAAAAGTGGATCCCAAGCGAAGTGCATTTTTAATATCTCGTCGTACTTTTCAAAAGGGTGTGCCGCGCCTGAAGGGGAGCGATATACATCCATAATCAAATAAGAAAAACATAGATAAATAAACATTTTGAAACAGATTTAGAATTCATGTAGCCTATCTATCTGACAATCATTCTCAAGCTATTCTGTCTCAAAAGAAGCTAACACTATTATGTAAATGGGAAATTCTCCGAAAAACTAACTAAGAACGTAAATATGCTGAAATTCAACATTTAAGTTTTGTAATCGATGAATATCTGAAGATCGCCGCTACTCACAGAACCTCTACCACCAGATCTTTGTCTCCACATCTCCACCTCCTCACTGTCTGTGTAAGGGACGTAGCTGATACGAGTGCCTTGTGTTTCGTAGTAATTCAGTATTCCACGTCCGAACTTGTTCCATACATCCTTCATGATCTTCTGATTGGACAGCTGTTTGGAAGTGTTCATCTCGTCAGTAGGCAGATTCCAGTTCCATTCACTGCAACATTTATCTTTAAACTCTCCCCACGTCATCTCACCACATGGTAACGTCACACGAGTGTAGTTCTTGTAGTCATCACACATGAACAAGACTGCTGTGTTATCTTTGTCTGCATTCCATACCTTACCTCCCATTGATGAGATCTGATGTCCTGTTTTGATCTGACACTTACCTTCATTTGTGTGAACTTCTCTCTCACAGAACTTACCGCAACTAGGACACTGAGAACGACATCCGAATATTCTCCTTTGGAATTCAGTTTTGAAAGGTTCGATCATTCCTTTAAATTCATTTTGCCCTATTTCGATGCGAAAATCTTCTAGAACAACTTGAAACTGCATAATGTAATCATAAATGTTCAAGTTTAATTCTGTAGAATCAAACATTCCAGTTTTCTCAAGTTTCTCAAATGTTTCTAACTCTAGGACTGGTTCTACCGGCATAGAACACAAAACGGAAGAATCAGAAACCGTAACCTTTATCCCGTCTATTTCAAATCCACCAAAGTGTTTTACAAACTTTCCCAGAGTGACTTTCGGGTCAAGGTACATTTTGAGGTAATGTGTCATAGCTTTGAAGGGAAGTTTCTTAATTTTAGGATCATTGAGGTCATGGTTTTTTGGTTCAGCTAATTCGAAATTTCGGTCAGAATTTAAACATTGGAAATCACTTTTGCGTTTCTTTCTAATTCAGAAATTAATAGATTAATTACACTTTTGATATTCGCTATTTCGTTGTCAAAATTGTTTTTAATTTTCTCTGAGATGTTTGAGTAAAGTTGCAACTCCAACTCATCCCATTTTTCATGGAAAAGTCTTTGTAATACGGCATTTCTATTGCAAATAAACTGTACTACGAAATTGTTAGCATCCGTGACTTCTCTAACAGAATTCTTTGTAAGTTCTTTCTGAAGTAAATCATTAGCTAGAGAGAGTAAGCTAGAATGGGATAATGAATCTTTTCTTTTCTCGAAGAATGTCTTCACATTCGATTGCACAAAGGACTTCAAAGCCGTTTCAATCATTCCAATATAATTAATAGCGTAGATAGAAATTTTTACACCACTTTTTGATATTTTATCCCGATTCAATCTCTCACTCCCTACTATAATTTCATGTTCTTCTATTGTCTTTATGAAATATTGGAGAAGATCACGTTTTTTTGAGTCCTTCTTAGATTGATTTTCTTGCCTTTTTGCTAGTTTTTTCTCCCAGAGGGACTTGAATGCATAGGCAAATACTAAGCTAGACAAAGTTCTCTCAGCAGTGTTAGATAAACCAGCTTGTATGTATCCAATCTCATAGTTGAGTAGATTTATCCTGAAGTACAATGCATGAATAATCTGTTTCACAACCGCATGAGTGACATCAGGATTAGCTTCTAGTAATGTTATGACGTCAGATGAAATGTCGTTGATGAACTTCTCCCATGTACTGGTCTTCATATCATCTGGATTTCTCAGTATAGATGTCAGTAAAGTTACTAGAATTTTATAATTAGGTTTCCAAATAATATCAGGGTGGTTCTCTAACCCAGAGCAAAATGTTATGAGACCATGGCAATCATTAGGAATCCATTTTAAAGGATTTAACGTTGTACTTGTAGTAAAGTACATGCTACGCCATTTTTTTTCTATATTGTTGTACAAAGAATCTTGGCATAAGTAATCATATTTTGGTCTTCCGTTGTATGGCATCATCGCCTTAATCGGAGAATGATACTCATTCAGAGGATAGATTAGCCTTTCTGATTGATGGAACTCGAATGGGTTATGAAATCTAGATAATAATTCTTGTTTGATATTTTCAATAAGAGAATTCATATCGAAATTCAGGTTATTGAACATAGAATAAATCGTTTGCTTGGTTTCCATCGTAGTGCATTCGATTCCAAAAAGAGAGTATAAATCTGAAAAATTTGCTTGGCGTTCACGTAATTCTTCTTCATGGTCTTCAATACCGAAAGTCCTATTCCAAATATTTTCAAACTCGTTTTCTTTTTGCTTATCACTTAATTCCAAATATTTGTCGACATTCTCGATAATCGCTTTTTGAAAATGGTCCATACTTTCAGAAATATGTATCTCTGTCAACCTAGAACTGATTGCTTCTTTAACCTCGTCTTCATCACTAGGGTCGCATGGGACACTAATATCTTCTGTATTGGGATTGGAACTAAGTTTTGTCGGTATTTCTAAACCTAGACACAATTGTTCATTTTCCATTTGAGTTGCCATTAGACCAGTTTCAGAATTAAGTTACTCTAACAAAGATTTATAGTTTATAAAATGTTCGTTGGGACCTGGATCTGATTGTTGATTCAGTACGAAGAGACCTTTGAAGCTTACTTTGAGAAAGTAAGCACAATTTGTAACAAAGAAGTTCAGAGTGTAAAAAATTTAGGAACCGTTCATACGTTAGATAACGCATCTAAGGGAGATAGAGAATAGCAAGTTTGACAGTCCTACCATTGTATATTACAAAATAGTTAAAAAGCGTGACATAGGGAGAAGGGTGTATAAAATTAGAGAATTTGCGTTACATAATTATCCTTTAAACGAACCCTTTAGGTACTGATTTGTGTTGATAGTTCCTGATAAGATTAATGGAACCTCGTTTGACAGAATTAGTGGAAAAAACAGAAACAAGTTTCCCATTGAACATATATAATATTCAAATTTGTTTCCATATTCAGATTATATAATTATTAATAATTAATTTAAATTAATAAATAATTTCTGATACATTGCCTCCTCAATTCGGGATAGTAGGGTTAACAGTGTCGAACAACGGGGTAATAACAATAATAAGGTTGGGAACCGCTGGCTTAAATGGTTGGAGAGAGAAATTAATAATTTACCTATAGTTTCTCAATATTATCGTCGCTGAAATTAATTTAGAGCACAAATTACTTACTAGGAATTTGGAAAGTCAGTTTTCTTCAAAACTGACTTCCAATTCCCAGTAAATTCCAAATAAGTTTTGATTGCTTCCGTAAATCTGCGAACGTAAAAAGAGAATTATTATTTATACAGTTGAATTACTTTTGATACTTGTTAAACCGTGTTTAAAAGCTGTAACCACCAACAGATACTCTTTTAGAGACACAGTATGTGTATCGTACATTAAACATTATTGTATCTTGGTAATATATACTTATGAAATTAGATACATTAATTAAAATAGACCCATAACATGACTCTGATAGAACTATGTTATAAGCTAGCATAGAGTTAATTCAGTGCTTTATAAAACTTCTACAAACTTCATACAAAACTAAATACAGGTAAGTTGAGCTCTATGCTCTGGGTGTCTATCCGATGCCCTTACTATATATAAATGAGATATGTTTTTATTATTCAGATTTTTTGCTTAAACCCAATTTTATAATTTTTATCATTTTATTAATAACTTTTACTCCTACAAATTCTATTGAACAATATAAATGTTGAATTGAGAAATAGTAAATGAGTACTTACTTAGGTAATGGAGAAATCTTTCGACTTTTTATCATTAGGATTAATTAACGTTAGTTTTTAATGTCAACTATTTCCACCATACCCATTCTTATAACAAATTTTATCCATTATTTGTGTTTTCCTAGTTGTACTGACCAAATATATTAATACGGTTACTTACATAATTCATATTTTGCAATTCAAAATGTGACTCTTAGCTGCCAATCATTCTCATTCATTATCATTCTTAGTCCACGAAGTAATCCTCAATTAGTAAATTAAATATGTACATTGAAAACGATATCTAAGATATAAATCATGTGAATAGCCTTTCTACCAAATTTCTAATATTTTATTATTGAATTCATACAACTGACAATCGTATATAACTCAGTTTTAAATCAACATACTTCAAGTGAGTTTATTCTAACATAAGTAAATGTTACATTTTGTGCTAAGCGATGTATTAAGTTAATGTCTAAAATCTGGAAGATTCCAGCAAGTTTTAAACGTTGCGCATTATTTTAGTTTATTTCTATTATCATTTGTTTTAGAAAGTGGTCCCTACGTTTGGAAAAGCTCAATATCGTGCACGGTTGGGGTTTAATTAATTAAAACCAACACAATTAGACACTTTGGGGATATATTTATAATCATTACTTACATCTTTATTTGTTATAGTAAATTATTCTAGATTTTCGTGAGTTAAGAAACAGTCGGACTAAATAGAGTACATCATGTCCGTTTTTCCATTCCTATACTATAGCCATCAAACAATTCATTTTGATGTTAAACACGTTATTAATGAATATAAATGCATCCCCAAAGTATCAAATTTTTGTTTTTAATCAATCAAATCCAGCCTGTACATGTTTTTGAGTTTTTTTCCAACCGTCGGGACCATTTTTTAATACAAATTCCGAAGGAAACAAACTAAATGAATGCGCGACCTTATTAGAGGGTCTCTGAGAAATATGTTTTCGCGGAGAAACTGAAGAGATTGAAACAGCGAAACATATTATCACACTGCTAGATTATCATGACCGTATAAAGTGGCTAAGGGCACCTCGAAAGTATCCTGTGTATTGCGGTCTCTCTTGCGGTTATAGCTTCGGATTTATATCGAACATGGCCTCTAAGCTAGCTTCCTATCTCCGCTCTAGTGGCTGCGTATGCCCGGTGTACTACAGCTAAAGAGGCTTACCAACAATCACCTAGCTTAACCCTATCGCTCTCAGTTGTGCGACCGTCCTCACTCGAAGTCGGCTCTTCAGTAGCTCCGGCGCCTTTCCAGGTGTACAATTGCTATCCTCCCCAACTCTCTATATCCGAAGTCTAGGTCTAGGTTTAGGGGAATGTTCTTCTCAACGAGAGCAGTCTACTTTGACCAAAAGCTTCTTCGCTTCTTTAGTCTGTATTTACTCCGGTGCCTCCAGACACGTAACTAGTATAAGAAATTCAGGGGCAAGAACAACTTTGGGAGAGCAATCGCCCCCTCGTAGCTACGTGCCAGGGCCCCTCTAGCCATTCTCGCAGAGGTGGCTGTACGTTCAGAGGGAGCTGAGATTCTGAGACAAGAAAATGTTACAAGCTAATATAATTGTTGTCTTAACTTCAATACTAAATCTTTCATCGGATTAGAAAATCGTCCACGTTCTCTCCAGCCTGCCAATCTGTCTTGCGTAACTTCGTAGCGCTCTATGAGGGTTCTTGTGTGGATCAATCTGCTTGATTAGCACTTCAAACGCAGCCTCAAGGTCAACCGCTTCACTGTTCTCCCCCACCGCCTCTCACATCAACTTCCTTTCTGCGTAGCTACAGTTTTATCATAGACCACTTTTTTTAGGGTTGAATTTATGACGAAATTTGCACTTTAGATATCAAAAATATTCTTTAAATTGTCGAATCGATACCTCTGTCAATATTCTTCTACAAGCGTGCTTCGCTTGCTTGCTTGCGCTGCGCGGCTTGCAGACACTGCGTGCCCGCAGATTTACCCAGTGGGCGCATGGGGATATTAGAGAAACAATACGTCGCTTTCTTGTTTTATACTAAGTACGCTGGATTGTCATTTGTCTACGATTACATTTATGAAATCAGAACTGTGCAGAAATTTTGTTTCGTGATAAATATAATTTACTTCGTATTAAGTCAACTAATCCTGAGAATGTTGCTAAGAAAATTGTATGTATTTGTACGAGGCATAGATAAAGTTGGGGCGCTAAAGTCCCCCCCCCACTAGACAAAAGTTATCACGCCCCTAGTATAATCTAACAATTTAATAATAAGGCACTTCTTTCATATCCGAACGAGTGTCAGATTCTATTGCGCATCTTTTTTCTAATAAATGTGATATAGTACATACTAGTTTACATATATTATTTAACCTAATCATATGCTGTTGTTTTTATGTCTAGCATGGCCGAATTTCCCCCTAATAGAGATATAACTGACATGGAAGATGATTTTTTTCATATTGAGATCTCCACAGAACATGATGCAAGCCTCAATGTACTCAATGGAAGTAATCGTACTAATTTAACCGCCACGCATAGTGATACAGATAGTAGCATGTTATGTAAAGAAGGAAATGATGAGTTTAACCTTACTAGTCCTGCAAAAGTAAATTCATCAGAATTGAATTTAAACGATCCTCCAATTACTCACCAGAACACATCTACATCAGGAATACTGTTAGCTTTATCTTCACCACATAAACTACCAGGAAAAATCACAAAGGTATTAACTGACAAAGCATTTACAAATTTGAAAAATTTCAAAAAAGATTCAGCACTAGAAGTCACTCCCAAAATTTGTAAAACTATTAAGGAATGTTTGAAAGATTTCCCCAATCTAGATAGTTATCAAGACATCGCATCAAGATGTAAAGTTGACCAAAATTTAGTATTAAAATATTTAGATAAGAACTTGACCATGGATGATATTATCGTTATTAAGCAAAATAGCAAACATAGCGTGGAGGAACTGAGCAATAAGTTGGGCAAAAACGAGTCAGTCATAACTGAATATATCCACCAGTATACCGTACATCATGTTGAACATAAATATCATACAGAGCTTCAAGAAAAACGGATAAAAGACATTTCTAAGGCCTTTGAAAATAGCAGTTTCTCTCCGACAGATTACAAAACAATAGTAACTCACTCATTTGATCCTCTTATTAATGAGATTAAGAATGGGGAAAAATCCAAGAAATTTCAAAATTTGATAGAAAAGTTGTTACCCTTGATATTCTATTATATCAGGTGTAGTCTTCCTTTTGAAGACATAATTCAAATAATAACGAATGTGAGTGGTATCTCTCTAACGTCACACGACTTATTTCATGGCATTTTCCAGTTGTCAGATCCTGTACTACAAGGAATATGTATTGAAGACTATTCATTCAGTAATCCAGTTCCTCTCTACTATCCCAGACTCAAACCTCCACAGAGTAAATTCAAGGGCGTAGAATTCGAGATCTGTAAAGAGCTGTGGTACTGTCTGGAACAGTACAATGGATTGATTTCATTCGGATTAGGGAGAGCCAGCTGGAATACTGTTGGTAAGTCCACACTTCTAGATTTAATATTCGAAACAGATTTCGAGAAGGGAAATCCTCAGAACAGCGCATTTCACTTCCGCTCAATCGATATTCAACTAACTAAGAATCTTTTTGGTGAATCCAATTCAGAATCCACCAAATGGGCTTACATAGACTGTCACAGTTGTTCAGACTTAAGTGTGATTCAAGCTCTGTGTTCTCATCTAGACGTAGCTCTAATACATGTCTGTTATAACGATTACAAAAACAATAAAGCTGTACTAGACTGTCAATTAACTATGCTTAAGTTAAAACATGTCTATATTTTTCTAAGGGATTGTGACTGTGATGTTGACACTATTGAAATTACACGATTATATGATGCTGATATGACATACATTTTTATCCCTGATCTAACAAGAATGGAAATTCCATTCATCAATTCTTTAAAGAAAATTGGTTATGAAATAATGCATTTGAACATTAAAGAACCCCAATTTATCCAAAGTCAGTTCATTTATGAAACAATTCAACATTTAAAAGATCCTGCAGCAGAAGATATACAGATGGACTGTGAACTAATCGAAAATATCACACAACCGTTGTGCAATTCAAATAAAACAAATTCCAGTTTATTCAATTTTTATCCTATTTTCGTTGAATACATGAGTGCTTACCATCAAGCTTCTCATGAATTAGACCAAGATGCCGTAGATGCACTCAACTCTACTTGTAAGAAACTGGATAAAAAATTGAAAGATACAAGAATAGGGGATTTCGTGATGTTTTTCAACTATATTTTATCAAGACCAAATTCAATTTTAATTTTGCGGAAATTATCACGAGAACTTAGTCGAATACATCCTTCAGAACTCGAAACTGCAGTTGTTCCTGGAAAAGAAGAAAAAAATAATGAATATACACTTTGGATGTTATGGAGGGAAATTTTACTGTCTTATAAATATGGTCGAAACAATCCAGTTAATTCCAACTTCTATGATGAAGTGTTTGCATCAAACTACAGCCAACATGTTGAGAGTGGAGAGGCCTTCGAACTTATTGATGGAGATAACTTACGATTTTTTAATAAAGAAATTAATGTTCTTCTGACTCAACATTACGAAAAACAGACCGAATTATTAGATCAAATAAACAGAGATAAAACAGTAAAGATAAAACCAGCTCCCATTGTAGTGAGCATATTGGGTCCTCAGAGTTCTGGCAAATCAACGCTTCTAAACTATTGTTTCGGTTGTAAATTCCTAACAAGTGCTGGCAGGTGTACGAGAGGAATCTATGCATCTCTTTCCAAACTGGATAGACCTGTCAACCTTTCTCAATCCTTCCTAATCCTCGACACAGAGGGACTGGATGCTATTGAGAGAGAGAACATCAAAGACACTTCTATGATCCACTTTGACAGGACGATGGTTCTATTCTGCTTATCCGTGTCTCAAGTCGTCATAATTAATATTAAAGGAGACATTGGAAGTGAAATGCAGAATCTGTTGCAAATCTGTGCTTACTCTCTAGATAGACTTAAAGTAAGTAAAGTGAAAGCTCCTAAGATATTCTTCGTTCTGAACCAACAAGCAGATCCAGATCCTAACAAACATCTCGATGCTATCAATCTCCTCATGGAGAAACTCAATTCTGAATTTGGTCTTATGGAGAATGGAGTTAAAATATCAGACTTAATACAAGTTTCAAGAGAAAATTTATTTATTTTACCTTCTGCCTTTAATTCACAACAAATGAACAAACCTGATGCAAAACTATTCGACTCTAATGTTATCAAACTCTCTCCAACAATTGCATTTGCAGACAAATGCACTAATCTAAGACTGGCCATTATAGATAAACTAGACCATATGCCAGTAGATGACAGAGCTCCTTTCCAGAGCATGAGTGAGTGGCTGGAGATGGCAGGTGTTATCTGGGACACCATCATAAAGTATCAAGATATCGTCAAATGCAGAGAAACGTATCTAGAATTGAAACGTAAGGAAATAGGGAAACTAGACAAGACAGTAATATATTTTATACATATATTTCTACACAATAGTCGAAAGAAATTCAAATTATTCACCAGTGAACTCTGTTTAGAAATATATTCAATGACTCTAAACCTTAAACCTGATATCATATTGAGCAAGCAAATGTCTAAATTTGATGAAGTATTTGACAAACATAAATGTTTGTGTTTAGCTGAATTTTCTTGTAATGATCATGGTCAACATGATTATATTTCAGAAATTACAGAAAGGATGCCTAATAGGCCAGCTTTATACTTATTAGAGTCGATTGACTTCATCAGAAAGGAGTATGAGGATTTAATTAAACGACACATCAAGTCATGTTTGAATTTGCACAAAGAAATGAAAGAATTTCAAAAGTCGATTTCGGAAAATGCTGAAAGATATTTGAATTGCAATATTAAAGATTTCAAAGATGCCTTTAGCGAAATATGGAGAAAATCATTTGGTAATGAGGATGAAAAGGATATAAATAAAGAGGATGAGCTTCATTTATCTAGTTTGTATCCTCTATTTGAGTTGAATTTTACAGCTATGGAAGAGAAGGAAGTGATTTTTCGCCTGTTTAATACGCATGAGTTTCGCATGGATGGAATTATTTACTCAATTAAGAGAGATATTCTCAGTAGGTTCGGCTCACCATCTCAATCACTGCACTTCATTGATACATTAGAAGGCCATCATGTGCCTATTAATGACATGGTGCCATACAAGGGAGAATCTAACTATAGCTACCTCTGTCCAAGTTCTCTGTATATAACAACAAAGGGTAGGTACAGTTCCAAAACCAGCATAGTTCCAAGGGAATTCATCCCTCCAACATGTCATGGGTTATTACAATCTTGTTCTGGTTATTACAATCAAGAAGAAATCATTTGGAACCCCAAAAAGAACACTCAAATAAATATTTTAATATCTAGCTTGGTAGATAGCACTTTTGCAAAATTTATCAATGATATTTCATCTGATACACTAGAAATACTGAAATCTCCTCATACTTTTTTAGCACAAAAGATCACTGACATGTTGTGTTTCAGGATAAGATTGTTCAACTATGAGATTGGATTCGTTCACGCACGTCTCTCTAGAGCTGCTGCAAGAGCTTTGTCTACTCTCGTCTTCGCGCATGCGTTTAAGCATCATTGTGAAAATAATTCTCAAATCAGCTATGATATAAGGAAGAAAATGGATCAAAAGAAAAGTGAGATCTTTGAAACATTTTCAAAGAATCTTGGAAACATAAACAGAGAAAAGTGGAATCGAGATTGGCTGGCAAAACGAGATAAAGAAAAATCTCAAAAATTCGCCCTTGAATATATCGATTTGGTTAAGAAAGAACTGAGATCATTTGTAAACCAGAAGATGGAAACATTATTTGAAGATAGAAGAGAGTCACTATCTCATGAGAGCTTACTCTCTCTAGCTCATGAATTATTCCTCAAAGAACTTGCGAAGGAACCTAGCAAAGAAGTTACAGATGTTGATAATTTCGTTGTGCAGTTTATCTGTAACAGAAATATCGTACTAGAGAAACTTTATCAAGAGAAGTTTGATGAATTAGAATTACTAATTCATACCTCAATCAAAGAGAGCTTGAAAACTTTTCACAAAGAAAATTTCAACATCAAAGGTGTATTAAATATACTCTTTTCAGAATTACAAAAAATCGCTTTTAGCAAAGGGAGTATTGAGGGCTTCGATTCAGATAATAATTTCGCACTCTTTGAACGGGACAAACTCAATCCAAATGATAGCGCAGTCAAGAAACTACCGTTCAGAGCAATGGTCCAGTTTCTGGAAATGTACTTGGATCCTAAGTTACCTCAGGGAAAGTTCATGAAGCAAATCTTCAGTGGATTCGAGATAGACGGCCTGAAGGTAGTAGTGTCTGATAACTATGCTTTGTGCTCCAAACCAATTGAGCCCATCTTAGACGAAGACACGTTCCAAAAACTTGTCAACACAGGAATGTTCAATTCTACAGAGCTAATTTTCAATATTTACGAATATGTTAAACAGTTTCAGGAAGTTATCAATGGTTTCGAGATCGAGTTGAGACAGAATGAATTCCACGAAATGGCTGCGTCTCTGAGAAACGAGTTCCAAAAGAAAATATTCGGATGTCCTTCCCAGTGTCCTAGTTGTGGTAAGTTCTGTGAGAGAGAAGTTCACACAAATGAAGGTAAGTGTCAAATCAAAACAGGACATCAGATCTCATCAATGGGAGGTAAGGTCTGGAATGCAGACAAAGATAACACAGCAGTCTTGTTCATGTGTGATGACTACAAGAACTACACTCATGTGACGTCACCATGTGGTGAGATGGAGTGGGGATGGTTTAAAGATAAATGTGGCAGTGAATGGAACTGGAATCTGCCTACTGACGAGATGAACACTTCCAAACAGCTGTCCAATCAGAAGATCATGAAGGATGTATGGAACAAGTTCGGACGCGGAATACTGAATTACTACGAAACACAAGGCACTCGTATCAGCTACGTTCCTTACACAGACAGTGAGGAGGTGGAGATGAAGAAGAGACTTGGACAAGCCAACCAATCAGGTGGTAGAGGTTCTGTGAGTAGCGGTGAGATATTCATCGATTACAAGGATTAATCTCGAATTTTAATTTTGGTATTTACTGGATTATTTATGTTAGGAGGATTCCTCATCATGGATAATAGTATCACATAGCTTAGTTTTGTACAGAATAACACCATGAAGATGTATTGTAATATAGGTGCTTGAGTCCAAAATGTGTTTTTTATTGTTGTTGTTGTTTACTTTTGTATATTTTTACTGCATTTAAGGGTAAATGCCCTCACCCTCTCCGTGACCACCCCGCTCTATCTATGGATTATCTTCGAATATAAGGGGTGTAGGTGTGTCACGAAAAATGATATGATGACGTTGCAATCACTCTAGGAGGTCTTTGCAAATATGTTTATTGGGCTTCACTCCATACCTATTTAGGTTCTAGTTAGTAAATCCCGCTTATTCGAACCACTTGTACTACCCAAATATCATTTTGTCACTAATGTAATGTATTGTTCTAGTGACTAATTCGTCCGCCAACTTAACCAATAAAATCTACTCCCCTGGACCAATATTGGTTGCCAAAACTGGTCCTTTGAACCAAAAATGCCGTGACAGGCACTCGAGCTTCCCAACTCCCTCGGGTTCGGACCTATGCATACTTACCATTCGTCTTGTTACAATGGGTTGAAACATTCCATTTGGGTTGAAACGCAACTATGGACTCAACAGTAAGTTCGCTCATCCGAAAATCTTTTTTGGATACAGTCGAAACCGGGTTTTTCTAACTATCATTTTATTCTGACTTTTTACGGTGTAAGGAATTCCAAATTGACCAGTATTTTCCATCGGTTTATTATAACTGTTATATTGACTGAGTTAATACTTTAGTTTCGTACCACCCATGGTGTTAAAATCATTGTAGGACTTCAGTCTCTCTTACACTATATATTATCTAGGTTATTAGTCTTGTTATTGTATGCCTAACTTAATTTAGTTATTCTCTTCTCTTCTATAATCACTCGACCATTGTCACAACTAAGGGTACAAATTGATGACCCAACATAACTATCGGTTTATTCTAACTATCGGGTTTTTCTGATTATTCTTACCTGAAAAGAAATGGTTAGAAAAAGTTTGGACTTTACAAGTATAACTAAGGCCTGGTCTGGACCAGTTCTGTTTGCTTTAACTGGTTTCGAATCAAGAACAATGTCTTCACTCTTCATGATGCATCACGTATCTATCTTAACTGTAGAATGCCCAGCATTTATATGGCTTCAGCGCCATATAAAATGACTGGGAGACATCTGTGATATCTTTGTCCCCTCTGGGCATTCTACGGTTAAATAACATAATACATTCATTTAAATACAAATTTTGATTACTCTTTTCAATGCCGCGGCTGAAGAGCTGTACAGTGATACATCCCCATTGCTCCAAGCCTCCAACATCTTTATACTGGAATGCCTCCTAATTAGGGTTTTTAATCCCGGTCTAAAATTCCAATCCCGGGATTTCGGGATTGACAAATTCTGAATCCCGGGATCCCGGGATTAGTAATTTTCAAGAATTGGTATGCTAGTATTTGTATATATAACGTGCATATAACGAGACTATTTTTGAATTACGGAAATTGTTTACTACATGAATTCACTGAGCTAATTTCCCACATAGAGAACGCTTGAAATATTTCCAAATGGGTGCACCTACAAAATTTTGCAAACGATTTTCTCAGCCATCATATAGATATTGTAAATTTGAAGTGTAAGAGTCACATACAAACACTTTTATAATACATCAGAAAGGTCCTTGCAAGTTCAATTTGACCATATTATTAGTATCACAACTTTGTATAGTATATTAATCAAAGTGTGTTATATATATTGAATCACTAGTTCATCCAATTATGGGAAACCCTGTATTTACAAACCAATAGACATTACAACAAATGTGTGATATACGTATAAACTGCATTAATCATCAGTCCCGGGATTGAAAAATGAATCCCGGGATTCAATCCCGGGCTAAAACAAGCCGGGATCCCGGGATCGGGAATCCCGGGATTAAAAACCCTACTCCTAATACAGTAGAACTCGGTTAGTACGTACCCCTCCGGGAAGAGGAAAAAAGTACGTACTATCCGGAAGTACGTGCTAACAGAGTTGATATTACATAGGAATCTATATAATAAATTATTTCTGGGAAAGAGAAATGAGTACTAACCGAGTTCTACTGTATTATATCTAAACATAAGTAGTCAGTCCAATGCCTGACTTTTTATACATTATCAAAGTTAGATATAAGTCTGTGCTTATGAGAATGTTGCTTACGTATCAGTTGAGCAAACACTTTCAATATAATCAACGACAAGACATAGTATACAAAGAAATTATAAGATAAAGATATAAATTGTAGTCGAATATAATACCAAGATCTAGGATAACAGGTCATGAACATCCCAGATTATGAATCACTGCAGCATCTCACTGTACTGAGTAATAGCACTGGATCAGGACCAGGAGAGTTTAAATGTGCCAGTTGTGTCGTAGTACAACAAGACACTGGACATATTTATGTAGCAGATAATCGTAACCATCGGATTCAAGTATTCGCTCAGACAGGGAAGTTCATTCAACAGTTTTCAAATCAATATTTGAAAAGACCATGGGGTATCTTAATACAACAGAAAAACCTATATGTTACAGACAATGAAAATTATGCTGTATTTCTGTTTTCACTCCCAGATTTCGAGTTCATAAAGCAGATTGGAAAATTTGGATCTAAAGAAGGAGAGTTTAACTATCAAATCGACAAATCGCAATGTCGCAAAACCGACAAATCTACGTAACAGACGAATTCAACAATAGAATTCATATTTTTGATGAAAATCTTGTTTTTAAACAGCTGTTTCACCATCCGACAATGTTTCGTCCAGTTGATGTGAAGTTCTCAACCAATCAAATGTTTGTGTTGAGTATGATAGACAATCCTTGTATCCATATTTTCACACTCTCAGGAGAAAAATCACATTGGTTGATCAGCAGAGGATATAAAAGGCAAGTTAGAGCAGGTTTATTCTTCTGTCTCGACGCTCGTAATAACATTATCATTAGTGACTACTCAGCTCATAATATCAAGGTATTCTCTCCTGAAGGAGAACTCCTGCACACTATTAGAGGAGAGGGAGAAGTACCAGGGATGTTGTATCTTCCCACTGGAATCGCAATACTCAACGGCAATACCTTGGTGTCTGCATCTGAAAGTAAGGATTTTCCTCTAATAACATTCTCGCCTTAATCCTCTTCTCTTGTCTAAAACTGTTTTGTTATAACTTGATTGTAATGTAAATTCATTTTATGTGTGATATAACTAAGATCGATTAAAAATACTAAGTGAATTGTACTCAGAAATAAATACGATGGGGATGCTGCATTTGTCAGAATCTTGAAGTTGTCATTAGTCAGAATTTCCTTACTGGCGTTTGTCAGAATCGGTTTGATCGAGTTCTGACTTTCGATTCTGACAAAGTCAGAACTCGATACAACTTATTCTGACAAACGCCAGTAAAGGAAATTCTGACTAATGACAACTTCAAGATTCTGACAAATGCCGGTTCCCAATACGACCCAGACTGTTAACGCATCTCTTCCAATATACCAGACAGTAAACCTTCCTCTAATGTGTTAAAAGTAAATCATACATAATGTGACGAATTAACAACTACACTATGACTATGTTTAAGTAGATAGAATTTGTAAAGCAAACGTTGAGTTTTCAGAAACAGAGACTAGCTTTTCATTCTGGAGTATAGCTATGCCAGTAGGATGGTAGAACATCCCTGGTTTATCCCCTTCCTTCCCTATAATATCTAGAAGCTGACCTTCCGGAGAGAAAACTTTAAGACGATGAACTGAGTAGTCACTGATGATGATATTGTTATCAGCATCCAAACAGAAGAAATAAGCTCTTCGCACTTGCATTCCAAACCCTCTCGTTATAATGGATCGTAATTTCTCTCCTGATAGAGTGAATATATGGACACACGTACTATCTATACAATTTAACACCAACATTTCATTATGTGTGAACTTTATATCGATTGGTCGAGTTAGCGAAGTGTTGAGTATTCTACTTTGGAATTTGAGGTTAAAATCGAGTATTTGTATTCGGTTATTATATTCATCTGCTACGTATATAAGCTGTGTGGGGGAAACAGAAAGTTGTCTCGGGCAATTAAACTCTTCATCCCCACAACCTTCAGTGCCAACTCTTTCTACCATCTTGAGATCTGGTAGAGTGAACATAAATATGCCCTGGCGTCCACAATCGGAGATATATAATCTATCTTGGAAGATAAGACTCCCCCAGGGCCAAAGTAGATGCTTTGAGCCGAAGTTCTTCAAGAAATTTCCCGCCCTAGAGAATATCATAACACGACTGTTCTCCATATCAGCTATGTAGATAGTTCCAGTATCTTTATGGACACTAATCCCTTTGGGAGATAGAAACTTTTCGCTACATTTCTCTCCACTAACAACGAGGTATTGAAACATTGAGTAGTTTGGTGTTTCCGCTGCCTTCTCATCTTTATGAATCTCATTCCTATGATCCGCACTGGTAGTTAGGATTCTTTTACTATTTTCTATGCCTAATGGATTCAAGGTGGGATCGCCATTAGTAAGACTTGTCGCCATTAATCCTGTCTGCTATTTATAAATAAATTACTTTGTGAAGTTAGAATTTAGAATTAGTTGTAATATTCATTTGAATTCTTGGTCTAATCAATAGGCTTTCATTATTGTTCATCTTGAGCCTAGTTACTGTTTATATCCATTGCTATTTCCAACTGTGGATCTCTCTTCTCTAAACAAAACAAGTTTTCGAAGACATTTTACCATTTCGATGCAGTTAGAAGTTATTTCTGTTTTGTAGTGAAAGTAAAATTAATTCCATTAAAACTTAAGTTTATATATTGGATCTGAGCTACCTTAAAGGAAATTTTATTATAGAACGAAATAAAGAATGGCAGTTGACACCAAGGAATTATCTAGGAGCGCGAGACGCTCCTTTTGGCGTAAGATTTTAAGCTGAAAACTGTTTAGGAGCGTGAAAATCCAGAATAATACCCAATTTAGCCAATATTATGATGATATTTACCGATTTCGGCGCATTAAAATTTAGAAATTTTAGATTAGGAGCGTATCTCTGGAAGACTGTATAATACCCTGGTTGACACTGATAGTGCAACTCAAAACTTTCGTAGAATCGAGGAGTCAGGGAATATTTTGTTAATTTCATTATGTTTACGAATAGTGTTTTGCCTACAAGTAAAAGTATTGGGTGGTTAGCTGTAGGATTTTAATTATACGAATAGCATGGCCTTGACCTGTTCAACTTAATCGATTGCATTGATTTATCGGCGAATTTTCTTATTTTTCATCAAAAACTGGATAGTACAACAACGTACATTGAATTCAGATATTAGCAACTTGCATTTTGTTACAAAAATGTAGCTATAAAGGAAACAAAATTAAATACAGTAGAACGTCAGTTATCCGAATGGGTTGGGACCGCGGGGGTTCGGATAACTGAAGTTGTTATGTGATTCTATAGAAAAGTTGGTCAGTAGCACTAAGTAGTCATAATGATGAATATGGATAGAATACTTATTAGTTTATGTAGGTATCATCAATAGTATATAAAATGATGGCAGTGTAATAATTTCAATTATCAACTCAGGATGCATCATTTATACATTTATTATACTTTAGTTTGGTCAACCAAGGGGTTCGGATAACTGACGTTCTACTACTGTACTCTCAAGACTTGAAAATTAGTTGCTCATAGGTAAACTCGATTCAGTTCACAAGAGAATGCAGCTATATCTGTAACGCACAAGGAGATAACAACACATCTCATCTTCGTAGATGCGTAGAATTAAATTTGTCAATAACTAACGGGGATAATTGTGCCGTAGAATAAAGGGAATTCTCATTTATATATAGTAAGGGCATCGGATAGACACCCAGAGCATAGAGCTCAGCTTACCTGTATTTAGTTTTTGTATGAAGTTTGTAGAAGTTTTATAAAGCACTGAATTTACTCTATGCTAACTTATAACATAGTTCTATCAGAGTTATGTTATGGGTCTGTTATAATATAGCTATCCTCTTACAGTTTCAATGCAGTTGATTGGTTGCACAGTTGTAGAAGTCTTTTGTCTTCAGTATACATTACACATTAGGTGGCCATATTATATTTGGTAATACGTATATTCCATTCGAGTAATTCCAACTGGGAGTAACGGAAGGGTACCCTAACAGCATTCGGTTGGTAACCAAATATCAGTATTCGTATTCGGTTGAACGGGACGCCGGAATAAGACCAACGCAGAGATAGGAATTAGACCAACGTTTGAGGTAGGAATAAGACCAACGCAGAGATAGGAATTAGACCAATGCGGAGGTAGGAATTAGACCAACGTTTGAGGTAGGAATTAGATCACTTTTTAACAGTTATTAAACATGTTGATTTAGAATTGAAAACAGTGCAACCATACAAAATTTGCTCCTAACTCAAAAGGCTTACTTTCACTTTGCTCTTATAATGTTTCCGACATAAAATGCCTGCTTTCGCTCTCATTTGGCCACATTCTTTTCTGATAATGTCACTATACCCCCCACAGGGAACTGAACGTTGGTCTAATTCCTAGCATCAGGCTAGTTGGTCATATTCCTACCTAAATGTTGGTCTTATTCCGCTGCCCCGTCTAATTCCTACCACTGCGTTGGTCTTGTTCCTAACTTTACAATAACGTTGGTCTAATTCCTAGCATCAGGCTAGTTGGTATTATTCCTACCTTATTCCGCTCTTATTCCGCTCCCCCGGTTGAACTACGTAACTGAATATTATCAGTATTCGTATATGGTTAGGGAATATTCATGAACATTTATATCCGGTTCAATCAGTTTCAACTTATTATCACTATTCGTATTCGGTTAGAGCAGTGTTTCTTAACCTTTTTAGACTTCCGCACCCCTTCAGCTTTCGAAATCAAATCTCGCACCCCTTTTTAATATAAAGGTAGCGTCATTACGTCTATTCAATAAAATGCATTGACTTCCACATTTTATGATTTGGGCATGCCTAATTTCCGGGATGGGACGGGACCGTCCCAGAAAATCTAGATACCTAATTTCCGGGACGGATCCCGTCCCGTCCTGGAAATTAGGGATCTAGATTTTCCGGGACGGTCCCGTCCCGTTTCGGAAATTAGGCATGCCCATATGATTTTGAAAAAGCACTTCAAGAATACAATAAAATTTGCTAAAGCTAAACAATGCACTTCATTGAGTAGGCAAAATGGAACAAATTTGTTATTCCTCAGTAAATATTTATCAAGTGGCTATACTTTCTCGCACTCCCCAGAATCGTCCCTCCCCCCAGGGGGTGCGTGCACCCCCGGTTGAGAACCACTGGGTTAGAGTAACCGAATATTATCAGTATTTGTATTCGGTTAGGGAGCTATTCATGAATACTGATATTAAGTTCAATCGGTTTCAACCTTGGTAATAACCAAAATTATACTTATAAAAGCAAAAATAAGTAAAATAAACTGAATCATTATATAATTATTATAGAAAATATATTGATATTCAGCATCAATTTCACACCAAAATTAGGCGGGCCCATTTTGTATTACAATCACTAACACGTGGGCTCCATAATAAAGTGTTTGAAAAGAGTCGCGGGCCATCAAATTTAGTCTCGCTGTTATAGGCCATTGCACTTTCAAATGAAGTTATCTGTTTATCCTCAGAATACCCGGAAATAAGATGGATATTTTCAGGAAATCGTGTCGCCATTAGCAAATCTAATCTAAATGGATTTAAGTTTTCCAATCGTGTAGTTATTATATTTAATCGTGTAGTTAATATATTCACACTTACAGTTGCTACGTACTACTAAATGAAACATATCAAATGTACGAGTCTCTATAGTAATTGTAATTCAATATATTATAACAGACCCATAACATTACTCTGATAGAACTATGTTATAAGCTAGCATAGAGTTAATTCAGTGCTTTATAAAACTTCTACAAACTTCATACAAAAACTAAATACAGGTAAGTTGAGCTCTATGCTCTGGGTGTCTATCCGATGCCCTTACTATATATATAAATGAGAATATAGCAAATAATTATACTCCTTCCATTTCATATTTGTTTCAATATTACCTACATTCCTATTGAACTTCCACGCTACTTACAACAAACATTTTTGTGCTTATAGTGCCTTAAGTCATATAATTCGCTCTAGTGACTGGTCCAAATTATATTTGATCGCATACTAAATTCAAATTACGTACCTCTGATCGCTAATTTACTAATATATCTCTAAACATACTAGTCCAGTGTTTACATATTCAATACATCAAGCGAGCTCGATGTATCCATAATTCACATTGTGATGTTTTACTAAGTTTAATACACAAAATTCCTACGTGTTAATTAAAATGACTCTCCACAACTTGTCCTAAGATTAGCTTGCCTTCTTTCGGATAATTCCCACTTTATCCACTCACGTCTCTTCATCAGGGTTGGGTTTTGTCCGTCCAAAACGAGGTATTTAAAATATTTTAGCGCATGCGCTAAAATAAACAGCGCATGCGCTAAAATATTTTAAATATATGACAAGTATGTATATTTCATATTGCATTTTGTAAAATGTCATGGAAAGTGTTGTGTTGTGTTGTGTTGTGTTGTGTTGTGTTGTGTTGTGTTGTGTCGTGTCGTGTCGTGTCGTGTCGTGTCGTGTCGTGTCGTGTCGTGTCGTGTCGTGTCGTGTCGTGTCGTGTCGTGTCGTGTCGTGTCGTGTCGTGTCGTGTCGTGTCGTGTCGTGTCGTGTCGTGTCGTGTCGTGTCGTGTCGTGTCGTGTCGTGTCGTGTGTCATATATTTAAAATATTTTAAATATATGAAACACTACAGTGTTTTAGCGCATGCGCTAAAATGAAAACAGCGCATGCGCTAAAATATTTTAAATATATGTCCAAAACAGGTTTTGGACAGGGCAGTGGAGAAAACCTGGTTATATAACCTGGACAAAACTTGGACAAAACGTTTTGAAAAGGTTTTGTCCAGTTTTGTCCACCCAAGAGGTTTTGGACAGGACGGTTTTAACCTGGTTAAAACCTGCCAACCCTGCTCTTCATAGTATTCAGCTCAGATTTCAAACTCGCCACTTCCATTTGCAATTCGTGATTCTTGATTTCAGCCATGTCCATATGTTTCATCATAAATCCCACTTTATGAGACAGAAGGTCTCTCCTCATTAGTCGAACTTCATCCGTATTTAGTATAAGGATACTCTACCTCAGCCAATGGGCATTCAGTATTATGAAGAGGTAATTGCTTTCTTGGAAACTTTTTCTCACACCTTTCAGTACAATTAATTGGATATTCATCGCATAATGTTTCATGCTCACTGAGATCTTTAGCTTTCCCTACCAACCCACAATATTTACACTCTACCTTTCGCATTGGACAAATATTCTGTTTGTGTACTCTTATAGACCTCTGGAAACAACATTTTTACAGTTCCAACACTGAAAAAGGAAATCTTTATTACATTTCTTAAAGTGAGTTTCAACCTTGAGAGTTTTTCTTTCCATTTCAATCCTTGAGGAGAGGGCATTTTACTTCCAATTTATTCACACAATTCTCAACTAAGTTGACTGTATTCAGCTGTTACGGAGTCTCACTACACAGCTGACAAGTCGTTTCTCCAATCACGATGCTAGCTTTCCTCATTACGCCCTCACAAACAAACAAATACAAATTTCTCTCTCTAGTTCGGTCAAGTTTTGAGCGAGATACTCCCTCCTATGCCCATAATACCCAACCTCACCCCTTCACACCTCTTCACGTAGAGGATATCAACCACACTGTCTGGTACAGTATCAACTTCTTTATTTGCCATTATTAGAAGAATCTTGGAATAAGGAGCAAACTGTGTTGGTGTTTTGGTGCTAGATAACGAGTTTATGGTAAAGTGAGAATATATTATGAATTCTGTTAGCATGGCATTCAATATTAACTTTATTATAACAATTACAATAAAAAATTATGTAATCATTTATGTAATCATGTAATCATGTAATCGTTTTATCTCAACCAATGAATGCCTCCTGCTTGCAAATCCTGTATGGAATACTGCATGGGTGGCCAACCTATTTAGGTCAGGGGCGGGAAAGGATTATATTTCAATATGTCTAATGATTTGGAAATAATTGTGAGAGGAAGAGATTTATATTCTGGAATTCTGCGATACGTACACGTTTGAATAGTCCCATGTGTGTATAGGTAAGAGTACCGAACTTTGGGATGATGAATCAATTGAGGGAGAAGTCAACATTCTCGGCTTCGCCCCTGTGTATGCACCAGGAACCATCGAAATCTACGCTTATAAACATATCACAGTAGAACCTGCTATAACAGTCAGTCACTTAAAACAGTCCTCTCTTTCCCATTACCATTAACCACTATATAACGACTACCTCTACGAAACAGCCATTTTTTGCGGTGGCAGTTATAGATTGGTTTCACTGTATTGTTCCACCAAGTAGAACTGCAGGGGACTACATACTATCAGGAATTCTTAATTTTCTATTAGAACGCTTGTCTCTTACGCATACCTTTATCCGAATGTAAATATACTTTCCTCATATAACGTAGTATGTTATAAGCCTCAATCATACATGCCAACTTGAGCCATGATAAAAGTGGGACGCGATAGAAAAGTATCATGCATGGACTCAAAAAAAAGTGGGACATAATGGGGGAATTTCATGTAAAAGCGGGACACTCGTGAAAATTAGCCCATAATTGAGATAAAAAAGCGGGACAGTTGGCATCAGAGTATTATACAGCCCCCCAGAGATACGCTCCTAGTCCCAAACACATACATTTCAACACCTAAATAGATAAGTATCATTATAACAAGGGTGAATTGGGTAATTTCTAAATTTTCGCGCTCCTAAACACTTTCGGGCTTAAGACCATACGCCTAATGTAGCGTCTCACGCTCCTAGACAACCCATTGGTTGGAATGTATGCTCAATTACGAATTCCTTAGTTGGAACTTAGAATTAGAAATGTCTTCTCTCAAGACGGAACTCTGTCAGTTCAGTCAGTACAGACTGCATCCTGGACACGGAAAGAAGTTTGCGAAGGTAGATGGGAAGATCTTCAACTTCGTAAACAGGAAGTGTGCTCGCTGCTACTTCATGAAGCGGAATCCGAGAGACACACCTTGGACTATCCTCTACCGACGCAAGCACAAGAAAGGACAGATAGCAGAGGTGGGTAACGATTGGATGCGTGATATACTCCCCTTTTGGGACATAACTAATTTACGGAATTGAACGGAACGGTTCCGGATATTATAAATGCCTAATACGGGATACTCCGTAAATTAGGCATTTATAATATCCGGAATGGAATATTCCGGAACCGTTCCGTCAAGTTCCGTAGATTAGGTATGTCCCCCCTTACCATCTGATATTATTGATTTCCCCTTAACATTTGGGGGATCGAGTTATATTTTTAGTTTGCCTAATATACTATGTATAGTGGCCCACTTCTGAAATGAGTGCCTCCCTTTTTTAGTTTTTTCCTTTTTTTTTTCGGGAATACCATAAGTATGAGAGAAATGAAGTTTGGACAGAAGGTGTTAAACGTTTATCGGCAGACGAAGTAACGATTTTTTATCCCAAAGTCTATCAAATACAGTCAACTCCGCTTAATCGGGACAAAATATCCGGGACCAAAGTGTCCCGATTAAGCGGAGTCACCTGTAATATCAGTCCAGTCAGAGTGCGACACACTCGGCCAAGATTTCAACCCAATAACTGTGCTGCGTCCAAATTTCAGTTGATTCACTCTGTGTCCAGACTCTGACTCCACGAGAGTGTTTCAGGGTTTGGAGTCCTCCTTTTTTTGGGAGAAATCCGAGGTGACTTTAGCCGAGAAACCGGCAACCTTTTGAATGAAGTGTGCCAGTTTACCTATAATGTCAATATATTTATGACCTTGTGTGGCAGTGGCATGCCTGCCTAGAGTAACCGACCCCTGAATATACATGAATGTCGATCTGTCGACCCACATATATTTCAACTCCGCGTGCCATCAATTTAGGCTCTCGTACCATAGGTTGCCGATCCCTGGGCTAGACCATGTTTTTAAAAGACAATATTGGCGTAAGATTATACCACGATTTTTGACAGTTCATATTTTTCGTTGGTTAACACCACTGTTAAGCTGAGTTTCATCCTTCAAATAACTGCTCTAGGTTGGATGGAGTATTAGAGTTCTTATGTATTTGTTTCTAAAATTAGAACTAACCGCCTTACTCTAAATTTAGGTATCCAAAAAGCGCACGAGGAAGACAGTGAAGTACCAAAGAGCGATTCAAGGCAGTACTTTAGAGAAAATCCTCCAACTCCGCAACCAATCTTCTCAGGTCAGGAAACTGCAGAGAGAACAAGCGCTGAAAGTCGCGAAAGAAAAGATGCAAGCAAAAAAAGCGGTGAAACAGGCCGATAAAAAACCTAAAAAGGATGGAAAGAGTAAAGACAAGAAAGGAGGGAAGCAGCCTAAGAAACAGATGGCACAGAAGAATGTGAAGAAACAGATGCGGCAGAATTAGTAGTGATTAGAAGGTATTTATAGGCAGTGATGGGTAATTCTGTGTTAAATTTTAGTAAATGCTAGTGAGTATTAGTAAGTGATTTAGTGTATTGGGAGGATAGACTGTATAGTAGCTAGTTAGTTCTCAATTGGCTGGTTTAACTCAATCAAAGGCAGACATCAAATCAATTTCGTTACTCACAGACTAAGAGTTGATTATATTTACGAATATGTTTAAACTAGTGATCTTCAAACTTTTTCGAAGATAACATTTTGAAAGCTGTACCCCCATGCTATTAATAATAATACTTTGAGATTTTGAAAGCCGGTGTACCTCCATAGAAGCCTAGCATACCCAGTTTGAAGACCACTGGTTTAGACTTCTGAGTTCATTTATGACGTAATTAGGCAGATTTCAGAATAGCGATTGGATCTTCGCTTTTAGGTTGTTTGGTATTTCTGCTTCATTCCTCTATTAAAACTTTCGTCTTTCACTCTGAGGAAACTAGTCAAATTAGACGATTTTAAAATTTCATTTTCCAATTTGAATTTATATATGTTACCGTTATATCGATCAAATCAGTTATTATGTTTGTATTACATAGAAATCTATATTATAGATGGATTTTTGGTTTAGAGAAATGAGTTCGTACTAAAACGAAGAACTTATTATCCGAGTACTAACCGAGGAATGGCGCACATTTCGTCACGCGGAATTTTGTCCCCAAATGCCCAATTTGCACCTACTTATTTCTCAATAAAAAGCCCTCATTTTCACCCTTTTTAAAAAATATACTCCACTCCAAAAGTCTCAATTTCCGTTCCTTATTAGTACCCGTTTATTTTAGTCTCTAATGAGAAGAATTTTTCGGGGACAAAAATTCCAGGGACGCTACTCATTATCCGGTAACTTATGTTCAGGAGACAAAATGTCTTTGTGACGAAATGTCCGTTTACCCTAACTGAGTTCTACTGTATTATCTGAGTACTAACCGAGTTCTACTGTATATAGAACCTAATATAATCTCCCAAACGTATTATCTGCCTAGTTGGCTACTAGCAATGGATTCCAATCTCTTCGAACCGTCTCTAGAGACAGTTAGAGCGATTATAATCCTCGACAATAACGGAGAGAGAGTCCTGTCTCGTTACTTTAAAGACACAGCACACCCTAGCTACAAAGAACAGAGAACATTTGAGGAAAAGATTTTCAAGAAAACTAAAAAAATCGACTCTGAGATAATTCTCCTGGATGGAATGACTGTCGTGTATCGGAGTAGCATTGATGTGTTATTCTATGTGTTGGGCAGTGTGCACGAGAATGAGTTGATGTTAATGTCAGTACTAAACACACTCTTCGAGTCACTCAACTTAGTTTTGAAGCGAAACTTAGAGAAAAAGGCACTCATTAACAATCTAAATGTTCTCCTCATGATATTGGACGAGGTTTGTAACAATGGGATTATCCTAGAAGCTGACAGCTCATTGGTCGCCCAGAGAGTGAGTGTAGGGAAGCAGGAAGAGACGAGTTACAAGGAATTTCTGACAGAGCAGAGTTTAGGACATGTGTTGCAGACTGCTAAAGAGACTTTGAAGTGGAGTATAATGAAGAATTGATTATTTGTGTGTGCTCTTGTTCAAGTATTTAGATTCAGTTGATAGAGTGGTGTATGTCAAATTTCATTGGTTGTTCTGTTTAATGCCTATCTTCGTTATTAGAGATATACGGTACAATAGTACCTGAATACAGGGGGGGGGGGTTATTTGCATCTTTGGCCTCTCGGTTTTGCAAAATTTATGGGTCTGACATTGGTTGAAGTATTAAAATATCGAATTAAAGAAAATCTTGATTGTAGTGCATACTTGCCAGCTATCCGTTGTTGGCGGGACGTCCCACTTTTTTGGGCTAATTTTCTTGTGTGTCCCGTTTTTATATGAAATTTCCCCATTATGTCTTTCTTTTTGAGTCTATGTATAATATTTTCTATTGCTTCCCGCCATGTCCTACGAAATTCAACGCTGCGTCCCGCTTTTATCAAGGCTCAGGTTGGCATGTATGGTAGTGTGTTCACTGAGCTGGGGTAATTTCATCCGTTCATGAGTTGTGACCAGTTTTTAATCTATCAGAAAGAATTACCAGATTTTTTTAAACTACAGTGGAACCTCCATAATCCAACATTCAATGGGAGACGAAAAAAATGTCGGATTAGCAAATTGTCGGATTATAGAGGTAAAATAACCTCCATAATCCGACATTTTTTGATAACGAATAATTTGTCGGATTATACAGGTCGAATTTGCATTACTGGAAAATCATTAAATTGTCGGATTCCGGAATAGCGAGGTGTCGGATTATGGAGGTTGTTTTCTATAGAAAAACGATCCGTGAACAGAAATAATGTCGGTTTAGAGAAATGTCGGATAACGGAGGTTCCACTGTATTTGTAAAGATAATTTTAATAAACTGAATACTAATTGTCGTTAATCGTCGAACTAAATATTTGGAATTTCTTCATGGAGAATGAGTTCGCCTTCTTCATCAAAGTTCTTAACTCCCTTTCCATCTCCACTCACTCTGACTTTCGGAAACGAGAAATTGGGAGTGATTGGGTTGTCTAGTGCATCATCTAAAAGTTGCTCGATGTTCTTAGGAGTAATGTACGAATCTGCGATTTCGTATTCTCTCTCCATCCCCGTTTTCTCTATTATTTCCTTCTCCGCTCTCTCAACCTTCTCCACTTTCTCTTCTTCGGCCTTGCGGGCTTTATATTCATCTACGTTCTCCTGATGCATTGCCTAGAATAATTATAAAATGATACGAAATTTCGAATTGAATAGAAAGAATTATCTTTTCTATTCACATATACTCTGATCAATTCATAATTTCATACCAACTGTCCCGTTTTGGGCGGGACGTCCCGCTTTTTTCACTCTTCTATTGAGCTAATTTTCTCGAGTGTCCCGCTTTTACACGAAATTTCCCCATTATGTCCCGCTTTTTTGTATTCTATGTATAATATCTTTATATTGCGTCCCGCCATGTCCCGCGAAATTCAACGCTGCGTCCCGCTTTTATCATGACTCAAGTTGACATGTATGTAATTTATACTTAAAATGTTATACTCCAGTGATTTTAAACTTCGTAGTATAAGTTGAATTATATAGATATAGATATATACTTTTATAAGATCTTTTGTCCCTGAATTATGTATTTTAATTAGAATTTTAAAATTTAAATTTTCAAACACTACAATATTGGTATTAAAATGAGTGACCAATAGAATTGCTTACCGATAATTTCGCCTTCTGTTTTTCATTTATTTCCGCTGCGTATTTATACGCTTCCGCGAATCTAAACTCCCAGCTGAACTTCTCATCATACTCCTCTTTCTTCTTCCTCTCTTCCGCCAGCTATAAATAGAAATTATAACCCAGAATAGGCAAAACTATCGAAAATCTTACCACCGAGCACCTAGATTATTTATTTATGATTTTGGTAATGGTTGGAAAAGGGAAAAATTTGGGTTAAATGCTTATTCGAACCAATGAATAATACCAAACTCAGTATCGTCTTTTGAAGATAGCAAAATAATATATTATTTTTGGTGCGTAAATATACAGTCGACTCCGCTTAATAAGGTCACTGTTTAATCAGGCCACTTTTGGCAGGACTAGAATAGTTCTCACACACATATAAACTAATGCACAATATTTTCGGTTAATAGGGTTCTCCGCTTAACCGGGGAAAAATGTCCTCTGACCGATGTGACCCTATTAAGCGGAGTCGACTGTAGATTAATTCTCTATGGGGGCGATTCCGTTTTGAGTTTTCCAACTTGGGGTAGGATTTGAATTATAATTAACTATAGTATCATTAATAAACATCCTTCATAAAATACAAATACAGATATTTACATCAAATCTATATACACTTACAAAAGCTCTTGTCTCCATTTTGCACTGCCATCTCAACTCAGCCAGTTTAGATTTGTAAACTCTCCATATTTCATCTTTTTCAGGATCCACCTTGAAGCTTATATACCTCATGGGATATCTGTTGCCTAACAACAGTACCGGTGTCTTGGAATGCACTGCTTTATACAATCTAAACATTCTAAACGTTAGGTTAGATATTGTTTAGAGAAATGACGACTCAAATATTAGAAAACTACTTGGATAGTGAGTTATTCGTTAGGAAGGATATCCATGGTTAAAATGAGTTTAAAATGTGTTGTTTGAAGGTATAAGACATCTACCTTCAGATCTACAGAGAAACTTTGGGTTAATGTCAGAGTTGGACAAAAAGGTGGAGAGTGAGTGTTTGTTTAATTAATAATTTGTAATGTAAAGTTGTATTTTGGTTTATTATATTTCAAATTGAATAACTTCCCAATAGTGGGATGGAGAAATTTTGACAATTTTTCATTTCAGTATTATTCACTTACAAACTTTGAAAATGCACAAAGTAATCTACCTCTCTTTAAAAAGAGGCGTTAAACCAATCAGTTATTGTGTAACTTTTGATAGAATTACAGAAGGCAGTAGATGTTCTCTCAGAGGAGTACAGAAGAGATTCCAAGGATTTAGATGAAAAGTCCAAATCTAGAGTATTGCGGCAGATAAGACAGCACTACAACACCATTAGAAAGTGCTCTGATGACAAAGTTGAGCTAGCTTATGGCACTTACGAGCTGGTGAGTGTAATGAGTATAAGTTCCCCATCCATGGTGAATATTTACAAATACTTGCCACTAGAATTAATTTAAAATAACGAAATGCTCGAATGCTCGATATCTTCATTTTAATTAGTCCGGATAATATATGACATACAGTCGACTCCGCTTGATTAATAGAGTCACATCGGTCAGAGGACATTTTGCCCCGATTAAGCGGAGAACCCTATTAACCGAAAATATTTTGTATTAGCTTCTATGTGTGAGAGCCAGGGCCGGCGACAGAATTTACGGGGCCCCTAGTAAGATTTCTGGCCGGCCCCCTCCATTATTCTATTAGTGAAAACTGAAACAAAGGAACTCATATTGTGATACAAGCTTATTATGTACATACAAGACACAATTACAATGGACATTTTAAATCCTAAAGAAACTATTTTACTTTAACTTTTTTACTTATTGTGAAAATGGACTTTATCTTGTGTATAATTGTAGCCATATAGAGTTCACACCTTTCCCACAAATATGTACAAACATAAGGTCGAATGTATGAATTCTTACTCATCTAATCATCTAATCATCTAAACGAACGAATATTCGAATATTCGTTTCAGCTTTAGAATGAACACATTCAAACCTAACTGTGCCATGTACTCAGGTAGACCAGCATATCAGACATCTCGACAGTGATCTGAGCAGATACGAGCAATCTTTGAGGAAGAGAGACACTACGTTCAGTAGTGAGAGCTCTGGTGAGTAGTTATGTGGTAGATAACGGTACCTGTTTGAGTGTGGAACATAACTATGTGTTTGTTTAGTTGCTAAGAAGAGATCTCTATCCGAGTCGAGTCGTCCTAGCAAACACAGTCGAACTGCTTCTGACATCTCTATCAAGAGTACTGGTTCCAAGTAAGCTGATTTGTTTGTTGTGTGTTTGTGTTTGTTTGTTTGTTTTGTGTTTGTTTTGTGTTTGTTTGTTTGTTTGTTTATTTGTTTGTTTGTTTGTTTGTTTATTTGTTTGTTTGTTTGTTTGTTTGTTTGTTTGTTTGTTTATTTGTTTATTTGTTTGTTTGTTTATTTGTTTGTTTATTTGTTTGTTTGTTTGTTTGTTTGTTTTTGTTTGTTTGTTTGTTTGTTTATTTGTTTGTTTGTTTGTTTGTTTTTGTTTGTTTGTTTGTTTGTTTATTTGTTTGTTTGTTTGTTTGTTTGTTTGTTTGTTTGTTTGTTTGTTTTTGTTTGTTTGTTTGTTTGTTTGTTTATTTGTTTGTTTGTTTGTTTGTTTGTTTGTTTGTTTGTTTGTTTTTGTTTGTTTGTTTGTTTGTTTGTTTATTTGTTTGTTTGTTTATTTGTTTGTTTATTTGTTTATTTGTTTGTTTGTTTATTTGTTTGTTTGTTTGTTTGTTTGTTTATTTGTTTGTTTGTTTGTTTGTTTGTTTGTGTTTGTTTGTTTATTTGTGTTTGTTTGTTTGTTTGTTTATTTGTTTATTTGTTTGTTTGTTTGTTTGTTTGTTTGTTTGTTTACTTAACAATTCTCGCTAGGTCGGGAGGAGAGAAAGATTCAAAGAATGGAGACCTGGATATGCCAGTGGATCCAAATGAGCCTACATACTGTCTGTGTGAGAAGGTAAAGTAGAGATACTATATATACACATTCCAAATACCTAAGTTGGTAGTACAGCTATCACTGTTCGATATTTTACTCTCTTTGTACCACAATATGATGCAAATATTTTAAATACTTTATCAGAGTACGCCTATTTGTCACAACTATCTACTCACAGCTGGCATTCTCAGTACATAAATGAATCCATGGTTAGACTAACCGAGTAACTTATAATCACACCATAATGCCTCATAAGCAGTTTTAAGTGAAATATAAATTCGAAGATTTGTCCATAATTTTTGCATTTTAAATGGTTTCAATTGAAGTAACTGAATCAACGCTTGTCAGTGCAGAAACTACTCATTCGTTATCTGGAGTCCCTTCTGATATCAATTCGAACCCAACTCAAACCATTTTGAATGGTTTAGTTCCACAATATGATGCATTCCAACACCTCACTGTCGTTACTAGGACTGAAAAATGTAGAGGTTTGGCTGTGGATAAAAAGACTGGAAATATTTATGTAACAGACACCTCGAATAATTGCATTCGAGTGTTCACTAAAGATGGACAGTATCTAGCGAAATTTGGAAATATTTTAGTTCCTTGGGCAGTTCGCATAGATGGAGACTATTTGTATGTAACTGATATCGGACTCAACACTATGAGAGTTTATTCACTGCGAATAAGACCAGAACCGTCTGAGGTTAGAGTGAGTAGTTTGAAGATCAATAATTTCAACCCTCCAAGGGGATTCGACATATTCAATAATCTCATATATGTGGCAGATGAATATGGTGACAGAGTGCAAATTCTTACCCGCAACTTGCGTTTCTATGGAACTCTCAAAACTCGGATAATGACTCGTCCGGTTGACGTAAACTTCTCAAAAAATCTGATTTTTGTGTTGAGTTCTTTAGACAATCCATGTATCCATATTTTCGCTCTTAAGGGAAACTATATTCGCTCAATCATAACGAGAGGTGTTGGAAAGCAAGTTCTTCAATCTTATTTCTTCCTAGTGGATCACCATAATAACGTTGTAATAAGCGACTGTTCCTCTCACAATATTAAAGTATTCTCCTTTCAGGGAGACATTCTTCACACAATTGGAGGATGTGAATCTAAGGAAGGAATAGTATGGCGCCCTTATGGGATTGCAATACTCATGAACACTAAACTTATGGTTGTTTGTTCTAATAGACGGAGTAGTCTACAAATTTTTTGTTAGTAACAATCTACCCAATATATTAACAATGAAAATATTTTATATATTAAAACGCTAGGATTTTTTTTGTTTTTTTGTTTGTTTGTCCGAATTGATTGAGGTATTGGCAAGTCGTAGAGATATGAAAATTGGCATGTAGGTGTTAAATGTGATTAGTCTACGATTAAGTTCTAAGATCTAAGCGAAATTTTCACACCTCTGCAAAAAATGGAATACTTTTTCACACCCTTTCTATACAATATACGTATATGGTTTCACTCAAAAAAAGTACTTAAGTACAAGTACATATACTCACAAAATTCTATTTAAGTACCAAAGTACTTAACTTGAACCCAACCCTGATAGCTTCGCATCTATATTATAAATTATTTGTTTACTTTTGTTTACAATTGATACATAAAGTAAACAAATTACAAAAATAGGCTAGAGACTATACTGGTAATACATTCTTAAGGTATAACTTGTATGGTTAACGTTTTTTGCTAATCATCCACACTGCCTGAACAAAAGTATTCGTACACCCCATAATTCCCCATACAAATAGTTATAATACTGATTTATTTAGCGAGTCAAGGTATTTAATTGGTAAGAGATACGCTTAATTTAACTTCAAATTCGAATTCTCCATATTCGAATTACTCACTTTTTAATCTTTCAACTTGTTTACACTCCCACAAGGTTAAAATTTTTCAAACTGCGCCACCTCATACCACCAATGCCATCATATACAATGGTGATCCCTCGCGACATGTGGCATAGGAAAGCAAATGCTGAAAATACTTAATCTTGAAGAAGAGTAACTAAGTTAAATCTTATAAAGTGGGTAATTTGAATGTGGAGAATTCGAATTTGAAGTCAAATTAAGCGTATCTCTCACCATTAAATACATTGACTCGCTAAATAAATCAGTATTATAACTATTTGTATGGGGAATTATGGGGTGTACGAATACTTTTGTTCAGGCAGTGTATTTACTCAATGGACTTTGGTCTTATCCCTGGTCCAAATTTTTGAATCATGAGTTGGCCTTATATAACGAAGGTCGCGCATATTCTAATATAGTGATTATTATCCATATTCCATTATACAGGTATCATACGGTCAAATGATTGGCTGCGACAACCCAGATGTAAGTACTGTTAATAGTTACAAACTTTGTTATTTATTCTAATTTAAACTCAGTTCTATTTAGTGCACGATTGAATGGTTTCATTTCGAATGTGTGAAACTCACTTCACAACCAACTGGACAATGGTATGTGCCCCGAGCTATTTATAGACTCAAATAGTTAGAGAATTAGCGGTGTTCCATAATCTGAAAATTGTCAAAAGCCATACAAGTTTGGGGTAGTTACTATAAATAGAAAATCCCAGGTGCAAAATAGTTAACCAATCAACTTCCTTATATCGAAATAGCTGTTGATATAAGAGAGTAGGAAGGAATAAAGTTCTATTTTCCCTCATCGCTATTTTCATGACCTTTATGGATTTTATAAATTATCTAGAACAAATAATTATTTTTGTTATTTTTAAATACAGTCGACTCCGCTTAATAGGGCCACATCGGTCAGAAGACATTTTGCCCCGATTAAGCGGAGGACCCTATTAACCGAAAATATTTTGTATTAGCTTATATGTGTGAGAGCTATTCCGGTCCTGCCAAAAGTGACCCAATTAAGCGGCTGACCCGATTAAACAGTGGCTCTATTAAGCGGAGTCGACTGTAATACAATTTCACGTTCATTCTATTTATAGGTTTTGCCCCAAATGCAGAAAATGAGGTAGACACCTAAAAATATCTCAGAAGTAACGAAGACACTTAGAACTAAAAAAAATAAAATTAGCATTTTAATTCCTAAATTGTTGTTATTATTATTTACACTGTGAATGCCAACAGAATTATTAAACAAATAATTCCCAGCAACCAGACTTAACACCTCTAGATAACAATGTTGTCCACTATAGCACTATTTTATTCCATTGGAATTCCCAACAGAATTATGTGGGATGAGAGTAGAAATGCAATTCCTAGGGCAGTGGTGGGAAATTTTCAAACTCTCTAATATGTGTTAGTAATTGTAATACAAATGAGCCCGCCTAATTTTTGCGGGAAATTTATGCTAAATATAAATATATTTCTGACATCATAATATAATTGTAGCTAACGATTCAATGTATTTTACTTAGTTTTTGCTTTTATAATTTTGTTTTAGCTTCCAAATATCTCTTTGATTAACAATTTATATTTGTTCTAAATTTAGCTTTTGACATTTATAGTATATGGATGCCCGCAAGACATGCAATTCCAAAGGTAACTCAGGTTATAACGGAAGCATTCATGCCAACCTCTGCAAGGAAAAAAGCGGGATATGAGTAGTATTTAGCGGGATATTGGGCTATTTATAGTATATTTGTATTAGTCCTATACATTGAAAAGCGGGACAATTCCTCTTTTGGAACATTTTCGCGGGACTTTCAACATATGTCCGAAAAAGCGGGACGTCCCGCCAAAAACGGATAGTAGGCAAGTATGCGAAATTATATAGAGATACTGAGAGCTAAGTTACACCAGATTTCACTGTACTTTGGTGCTTACAGGAATTAATGAAGCACTCGTAGTATCCTTGGTTCTAACTCTCCTATCTCATCCAAGCGTTTTATTTAATTTGTGTTGGTTGGTTAGGAGTTAACCATTGCTGCAGAAAAGTTATAATTTTAGAATTTTAAACCTTTAATCTCGAAAAAAATCGATTTTTAAGTTTAGGAAATTTAAAATCTCTAAAAAAGACGATTGGCCATCATTTGTCATCAAACAAAGATTAAAGATTAGTTCTGTCATTTCTGATCCACAGTCTTTGGGAAGAATTTTAACTGTCTAATACCGGCGGAACGAATCAAGATAGCAGCTAACTTCGTTTTCCCGCACTTTTATATATAATCATTATCTCGTGTGAATGTACTACTGAATGTACTGAGAGAGATTGATTGGATGAGTTCCCACCAATGGATTGTCTAGGAGCGCGAGACGCTCCTTTAGGCGTATGATTTTAAGCCCGAAAGTGTTTAAGAGCGTGAAAATCTAGAACATTCCCCAATTGACCATATATTATAGTGTTATTTATTGATTTAAGCGTATGGAAATTTATGGGTTTGAGACTAGGAGCGTATCCCTGGTTCCCACCAGATGATTTAAGGCGAAAATTTTAAAAAGTCAAATATTCATTTTTAGCGGAATTTGAGGAAAACATTTTTGTATTTTGAATCGGTCGTTAAACTTCAACATTTGAGAGTTTGAAACACAATTGGGATTCTTGAATGATTTGATCTGGGTTGAATCCCAGTTTTAAAGGATTAAAATTGTACTTTTAACTTCTTCTAAAAATGTCCGTAAAGACTTACTTATCCCATTAGACCATAAATTCTATAGAAATCTTAGAAAACTGCAAAAGAATTATTTCATCTGGTTGAGATCAGAAAAATCCACCAGGCTTCCGTACGCCGTTTCATGAATGTGTTTTACAATTAATTAGTTAGTTAATGGCATTCCATTTAAGAACCCCAGCTAATGACTAATACTTGTTTCCTAAAGTCATTCATGTTATGCTGGCGTTCTGGAATCTTAAGAGGATAAATTTGCGTATTAAGTGAGGATCCAAAGGTTAGAAACTTGGTTTTAAATTTGAATGATACGAAAACCTAAGTTTCTCCATTCTATTATTGACATCTTGCAATCCGATTTTTAAGTTTTCTCCTTTCCTACTAACTACCTCGCTATTGGTCGAATCTTGATACTATTTTTAGTAATGGGTTACAGGGTCTGTCATTGGGATCATTGGACTGGTTTCAACCGACACTTTTTTGTCAAAATTTGGACCCAACAGGACAACTTAAACCCGGTGGCATTGATTCTTGCTAGGATGCGAACGGATTGAGTATTAATTATTAAACAATTTTGTGAGATTTGTAAGTTGTAAGCTTGTAAGTAGAGTAATGGATAGATAATGGACTGTGTGACCTCATTCTACACTTCCATGTTGTGCCGACCACTTTCTGTTTATAGCTAAATCATTGTTCTCTAAGATTTATGAAAGGAAATTAGTAGAGTAATGATAGCATGATCACTTCTCTATATGAGTAATTTGCAGCTGAGGTCAGAGCTATTGAAAGTGTCGCTGATTGCTGAATCAAATGTTAGGAGGTGGCTATTCCTTATGACACGAATAGTGGTTTAACCTTTAAAAGCAGGTGACCAATCAAACACGCTTAATGTTGAATGGCCCAATTGTTTTGTCCAATATCAGTTTTGGCTCATTTGTAATGGTAAACCACATTTTCCCCCCAAAGCTTCACTATCAGTTACAATTGGATCCATGTGCTATTTCTGTATGGATCCAATGCTAATAAATGTAGCTGGTATTCATTGTGATTTGTCACGTTAATAGCCAATGAAATTACAACAAAATCAAAACGCTTTTTATAGTCATATAATCTTACTCATATGGATAAATTAACATGTTTTAACCATTGGGTAATTTCAGATGACAGAAATCAGAATTGTGTCATCTAATCAAACTTTTTTTAAATGAATATTTTCTAGAAAATGGTCTACTTGTGTGAATTTTAATGGAATCATTTTGTGATTTCACAGCACAAACAAATTGAATGGAGAAGAGCATATCTATGTAGGGTTCTTAATTAAAATTTAATTTGATAATGTTCCTGGCTGATGAAAGTTGTTTCGGCTGATTTATCACCTGCAATATTGAATCCATATGGTTGACCATGCATAGTTTTCTGTTGATTCGTTGCTTTGATGAAACTCGCTAAATTATACTCCAACTTTTTCAAAGGTCACCACACATAACATATCGAATCATTAGCGAAAATGATACAACTTTACCAAAGCTACAAATGTATGTAACAGTTTATTTAAGGGTTTTTTTCTAATAAGTTTTTCGTATTTTTCTGATTTTTTTCATAAAATACCTTTTATTTTCATTACTCAACATACAGTAGTCTCCGAATGACATATTGGGGACATGGTTTTGTCCGTTGTAGAAGAGAGATTTCCGCTTATCGGAGAGTGCTTGAATATAACCCACGCCTATGATAAGTTCATTCCGTTCTACGGGGGTTGTCAGCTTTTTGGAGTGTCCATTTTGAGAGACTCCACTGTATATAAAACTCTCTATTCTATTCAATATGAATGTTTTAATACAAATCATATTGCCACACATTAATACTTAGAAGTTTGCTGTAAACTCCTTTAATATTGCACAACATCCTTTTAGTTAAAATATCCTTACAAGATTACTCAGTTATTTTATGCAGAATTACAAAATAAAATACGATATTACTTACAGTTCCGTTTGTATAATCCCCTCTGTGAAAGTGTTTAAATTCAGGTCAGTTTATGAGAATGTAATCATCTCTGCTCAATATTTAGAGGTTTACCTTATCCTAAAGAAGTACCTAATACAGTCAGGGTCGCTTATTGTGAACCACCAGGGGACCAAAAATATGTTCATAATAGAGATACTTCATGTTAAGCGAACTTGATTCAATACAATTCCTATCTGAATGAAATTGGGACCAGGAGGTTAGTTCACAATAAACGAATTTTCATATTAAGCGGGTTCATAATAAACGACCCTGATTGTATATAGTTAGCTGGTATTATTAGTAATTGTAGCTTCATTTTTGCCATTTTTGGTGATCATACATGCTAACCTCCTCTGCAAGGAAAAAAGCGGGATATAAGTAGTATTTTACCGGGACATTGAACTATTTAGCGGGACATATATATTTGTATTAGTCCTACAAACTCAAAAGCGGTACAATTTCATTTTTTGGAACGTTTTCGCAGGACATTTCTTTCAGCATATGTCCGAAAAAGCGGGACGTCCCGCCAAAAATGGGACAGTTGGCAAGTATGGGTGACAAAAATAGCACCCCTTTTGGGAACTATTCAAGGCCAGCTGATATTCGAGTATATACGGTACATTAAAATAACTTCGATTCTAAAGAATTCTGATAAGACAATTGCTCCTGAACTCTTGCTACATCTTATCGGGACATGACCACATTAACATTCTTCACTATGTTTGAAACCAAAAAAGTTGTATTGAAGAAACCATCAATAAATATGATACAACCTTAAAACTAAACTTAATTAGATCGAATTTATTAAAGTTAATATAGCAGCTTTTGCTGAAATTTTCTTTGTCATAATACTGTGGTTTGGTGCTGATCAGAAAAACACACTAACATTCCAATGTAGCGTGTTCACAACCTAGCAACAGATCTATAGATTATATATTTGATATTGTGTCATATGTTCTAATCCATTCATTACTTTCCTCAAAAGAAAGTACACTTGTTTAGGTCCGAGAGTTTGTGTTAGAGTGTGATACTAGAAAATTCTATGATATTCTACGTAGATTCTAAATTATTCAATTTAGAATATTTTGTTCTGAATATTAGCTATGTTATTCCTGTGTATCCGAAACCAATGACATCTCGAGTTACTTTTAGAATGCGATACTATTTTTAGCACCGAATGAAGTTTACTCAAAATCGTAATATTAGTATTAAAACTTCAAAGTAACCACTAACAGCAAAGTGATTCTAAATTTAGAAAATAATTTAGATTTCCAAGTAAGGACATAATCCATTGTGAACAGATCCAATCGAAATGTCCGTGCCAACATGATTTGTCTGCTACAATTAACGGACAGTTTCGTAACTCAATACACCTGGGGATTTGTAATGAGAAGTTAAGTTCAATCAAAGAAAGTTCTTTAGTACGAGTATTGCATCACATTGTACATAATGCGATATGATGATGGTAGAAGAGGCTTTGGTACTCGTGACGAAATACTAAATGAGATGAAAGTACAGCTTACTTTCATGTCCTTACCTTTAAAACAAACCACAAATCGATCTTTTGAACTTAATAACTTGAGGTTTACACCGTTTTCTCCAATCGGACAATTCGCCCTATACTGGAAAGTCATTTAATATCATTGCTTGCGTGTTATAGTTCCGCCCTCCTATATCATCATTAACTCAACTTAGGTTTGGTTGAGTTCACATAATGATGATTATGAATGAGATATAAATATTACGCAATATTGAATTACTTATTGGATCTGATTGATGTTGTGGATTGTGATGTACTACACGGGTATAATTCTTATTCGTGTGATCTATTCACTATGTTGATTATGTAAAGCTGAATTGAATTTCCACACGAGTTCCTTTATATAGTTATCTAATCACAAATCATTACAAATGGCGGATGTTTGAGTAAAACAATTTTACAGTAGTTTTAAACATGAATAAAAATCATTTAAAAATGTCAGTCGACAGACTGATAGTGCAGCTCCTTTAAGTAACTTGACTCGTAGGGCATTTGCATAAAATACACCCTTAGTTGCGTTTTAAACAATTTTCTCCATGTCAACCAATCAGATTTCAAGTTTAGGGAGTCATTGTGATTCATTTATATGCATTGAGTTAGGTATAATCCCATTAGCCAATAAAATCAAAGCCAACTTTCATGTTAAATCCCTGGATTCTGATTGGTCATACATTTTGAGACCTTTAAAATTTTCCAGAATTTGGACCCAGGTTCAAATCTAAAATTCTGAAATGTATATATAATCAATCACCGAACACAAATTTCATTGGACAGATATTTATTTATTTATTTCCGTTCCTTATATATGTTAGTAATTTGAGGCACATAATGTAGCTCTATCTTCTGTGTCGTCACGGTTTGTATGATAAGAAGTGTGTCATACTGATACAACGAGTTAGCCTACACAATGTTACAATATAAATATGACACTATACCACGATTCTGAGTTTTGAAGAAGATAAGGATTAAAAATATTTAAAAATATCCTACCTCCCACGAGTTCATCTCGTTAATAGAACTTTATATCCAAAAATCAATTTTGATATCTCATTGAATATTGACGACATCCATACCCTAGCTTTCAGGTGGATTTTAAAAACAACAATCTATGAATATTGTTGCAATAACATCTTGTCCTATCGGCTAGTCTTACGCAGAAATCTAGTCAATTCGTTTGAATGTGTTTTTGAAGTTAAATTGTTGATGAATTTGAAAAAAGGATTTTGAATATATTGATAGAATTACCATCTGTTTAACCCGCACATTTTATTGGTCTACCAAAACAACATGCATGTTTATATGCATATTTGAAATATTTGCATGCGGTATATTTCAAAAATCCTGGAAACTTAACTGAATAGAATACATGAATATGATTGGCTACTCTTTTAACCTCAGAGAACGGAAAAATGTAGTTATAGAACACTTTAGTTCTAATCTGGCTTTAGTATCGATTGATTGGTTGATTCTTCGAAACTGAATGACCAATCAAATCTGTATTAGAACTATATTAGATAATCCGTTCAGCTGCACGTGAATGATCAATTCTGATACGCTGAAGGAAATGCTCCTTATTTGGACCAGGAATGTTGCTAACTCATTTCCTGTTAGGTCATTTTAGGCGGGGAAGCCGGATATATTCGAAGTACAAACTATAAATAGAATGTTCCCCAATGATTTTTCTTAAAAAGTGTCTATACTATGAGAAAAGTAAAATATCCTGAGTTTGAAAAAAAAACAAATGCTCCTTTTTGTACATTCGTCGGAAAAAACTCGACTACTTTGTAATGGAGTTGGAGTTACATGGAGGGGAGAGCTGCATTTGTCCGAATTTTGTAGTTTGCATCTGTCCAATTAGAGTATGCATTTTTCTGAAGAAAGGTGTGTGTGTAGAGGCCTTTTAGGTGAGGCATCTGCTCCCCTTTGGGACCATTGAGGCATTTGGTCGGGGAATATATTGTCATGCTAGGATTTTGCAGTTTTTAGGAGTGATGTTTATTTGCAAACTATGAAATTCGGACAAATGCATACTTCAAAATTCGGACAAATACATACTTCAAAATTCGGATAAATGCATGCGTCCTACATGGAGTTACTAATAATAATAAAAAATGTTTACATAAGCCAAGCGACCAAAAAAATGGACAAAACCCAGAGTAAAAAAGTGAATTCGACTGTATTGTTTTTGAGAATATTTGAGCATAAAATCTCCTGAATTGAATTTTGGATAAATTATGATGTATCAGACTTCAAAGAGAATGCTTAAGTCATGAACATGTATTGCGAGAATTTTTCACAATTGACGTAAACTATCATTGAAATACCTTATTAATGGGTGGAGCAGTTTGAGAGCAATTCTGAAGACAACCTTCACATCCATAATGAAACCCTATTATATTAGCTCAAATACGCGGCACTAATTTGATTAAGGAGATTACGTGATGACTAATTATGCATGTATAACGACCAATGAAATCTACCTTTTAGTGCTAAAAGTGTCTTTTCTATTAATGAATATCGTCACTCTCTGTTAAATGAGTCTAACCCACTCGTTTTAGAAAGGTTTATCCGAAGTCATTCCTCATCAAACTAGAATAGCTTTATCAGAAAATGACTTGTGTGGATTTCTATCGATGGGCGGAGACTTTAATGTAAAGTGAATCACTGGAATTTTAATTATGCAATCAATACTTATAAACTCTGATCAACCCAATGGCAGATTTGTGTAATTATAGTTAATTGTAATAGAATCGATTTAGATACAATAATCCATGCAAGATAAAATATCAGGATCCGCCCTTTTGAATTTTTTGAATTCTTTCCCCTAAAGGTCAAATTTCAAGGGATTAAAATTCATAGAAACGAATGCCAATTAAATTTTTTTATACTTACGTGGTAACTTATAGCTAAAACTATCAGTTCAATTTCTAGAATCCGAATTTTATCAGTGGAATAAAGTGGAATAAGGAATTGGAACTAATTTCATTAGTTCCAATTCCTTAGTCTCAGAAATTTCCAAAATGATCATATCCTGTTTCGTATTAAATGGGTGGGCATTTTTATTAGCTAATCATCTCTTTACAAGGATGATGTCGGCACCAAATATAAACTAAATTTATATCAAATTGACTATACAAATATATGCGCAAGAGTTTTTGGAAAATAATGCAACGTTATTGATTGGTTGCCTCGTGCTACTTCCGTGCTATTATCTAATATTTTCAATTAACGTTAGAGACAGTTGAGTAGGCAGATATGTTCTGATTCCGACTGTGATGTTTTGGTGATTTGTTGTTTAGGAATTCGTGATATAACATGACAACATTCGGAAATATTTGCAGAGTAGTAGCTTGTACTTGAACTAGACTTATTATACAACCGTAATGTAACATTAATAGTGTTTCGTTCGTTAGTTCTTTGAGTTATTTTGAAGGAATATAATCACTTTTCTCTCTTCTCATAGGATAATTTATGAGGTCAAAGTCATGATCTTGATCTAATATAAAAATTTTGTAAAAGAGATCAAAATTAAGATCGAGACATAATTATTCCAGTCATTCAGCTTTTTACCCTAGTTACCAATGTTTATTTTGGAATGCAGCCTTGTTACATAGTGCAGCCAAGACGTCCGGCTATAATGTTTGAGGTTGGCAAGTAATGAGGTATATTCATATAATATTTCTATGTAAACAAAGCCCACTGAGAAGAGTTCAAGAGAGTGGAATTCTCAATGAACTCTGTAAACAGTCTAGCCGTATTCCTTTCCTACAGCCACAAATCTTAATTTTCACTTTTGAGACGATGTGGTGAATTGAGTTGAATAATTTCTGTGCAAAAAAGGTTCAAGACATAAAGTCGAAGTCGGTTTTTTTTTCATTCGGTCATTTTTTTATCGCTAGGACTCTGTAAAACATATTTTATTCTGATTAGTAACTCCACCACAAAATAGTCAGGTTTTGGCGCAAAGGCTATAAAACTAAATTGACCAAAAAACCGATGAAATTAGTATTGAATTACTATGAATAAACAATTTATGCAACGATTGGTGACAATAAAACCCGATGAAACCAAAAAAAAATCAGATTTTGACTGTATAGCATAATTTATGTAAGGTCAGGGTTGTGATCTCTTACATACTTCTCAATAACCTGTATGGATAGCTATAATATCCATTAAGTGAATTTATGTCAGAGATGTTGTATATTACCCTAGTGGTAACTCGTATGCTAACCTACATTAAACTTCCGTAAATAATTATTCTACGATTGACCACAAAGTTGGTGATTGGTTATTTAACATTAGATTGCCGACTGAATAATGGTAGAATTTTCAGAAGTTATTTCGAAAGAGCTTTTGAATCTGTAAAATCAGTTTCGATGTATTTAAATATTAATAACGTGTAGAACCCAATTAAAATACAATTATGTGGTTAATACTGATACGATCGCATTCTATCATACTCCTGAACCTTGATAAATATTAAGCTTATAACTCATTCACATTGTGTACAATATCACGAGTTTATAAATAGATTTCTTCCCCTAGGGGGACAGAGTGGGTCTCCAGCAGGCTTTCATCCAGGCGTACTGGGCGCGCCTAGAGGCGCGTATTTGATCTCATGGATCATAATTAGGCGTGTGATTTTTGGGGCTAGGCGCGCGGTATACGCCTACTTAGGCGCGTGGCTTAAAACATATATAAAAATGCTATATAAAAATGAGTCTAGGCGCGTAGAGAAATGGTGACGTCCATTTAGGCGTATGACCTTGGAATGCTGGATGAAAACCTGGTCTCCAGGGGGGGGACAAACTACAAGACAGATTTTCTGTAATCCCCCAGTGGGAGCTGACAGTATTCGTCTCATAATATCCCCAGATTCCTCAAATTTAGACAAAATAAATGCATATTTTTGAAAAATTTAGTTTATTGATGGAAAATGAAATACTAGAAATTATAAATAAATTTTCTTGGGTGGGAGAGGTTTCCAGGGGAAATTGTCCCTCTTTGCCCCCTCCCGTGGGTATCTCGGTGGACACCAAAAAAGACAAATTTGTAACAATCCCATACTTGCCAACTGTCCCGTTTTTGGCGGAATGTCCCGCTTTTTCACTCTTCTATTGAGCTAATTTTATCGAGTGTCCCGCTTTTACATGAAATTTCCCCATTATGTCCCGCTTTTTTTAATTCTATGTATAATACTTTTCTATTGCATCCCGCCATGTCCCGCGAAATTCAACGCTGCGTCCCGCTTTTATCATGGCTCAGGTTGGCATGTATGTAATCCATTGTATATTTCTCCGAGAGAACGAAACACTGAATATATAATTCAACACATTGTTTCCCACCATTTTACATACATTGCTATGTAACTAAATACGTACATTATAACTTGTTTGAACCGATATCACAAGTATTTATGAATATATCATTGAGATATCTGCACTCTGCAATGGTAAATGGTTACAATGTACGCAGGCCATATGTTACCTCAGGTGCTTCTTTCGACATATATGTGATAAGCAATGGAATTGCTTCATAATGTACAGTCGACTCCGCTTAATAGGGTCACTGCTTAATCGGGCCACTTTTGGCAGGACTGGAATAGCTCTCACTCATAGAAGCTAATACCAAATATTTTCGGTTGATAAGGTCTTCCGATTAATCAGGACAAAATGTCCTCTGACCGATGTGACCCTATTAAGCGGAGTTTACTGTATATCCCGAGGATTACTTGGGGTCAAAGGTATAAATAGAAATGACCCAGCTTTCAATTTCATTTTCAGTTTACTTTCAATTAACTTTCACTTTCAATTCAACATTCCTGGACGTGCTCGGGATATACTCACACAGTAAAAATATAATGTAACATTCGGAATTATCTGAGTTATAAAAATCAGATAATTGATTGGTTCCCATGAACCAATGAATTTTAATCTTAATAGTTCACAACTCACTTTTCCAGCTGTATTATAAAGTAGTAAATTTGATTGGTAAATACAATTTGTCACCTTTTTGGTGTGAAAATTTATCCTAATTAGATATTCGAATTCATTTGAAGAAAATTTTTTATTGACATACATGTCAATTTTCCCGTTTCTAACACCTCCCAGTTCCTCAATCAATAAACACAAACAAACAGAATCTAATAGTTTTAACATTTATATAAACAGAATAATTTGTTAAAAGCTTTTAACTATTTCAATTAACCAAATAATTAAATAAGAAATAAATACTACTGACTTGTCGCATTATGTAACAACGAGGGCTATTTAGCTTCTATACTAAACTCATCACTGAAGAGAACTAATTAGTATTTCTCACAAGTCTGGCATTACTGCTCAGTTTTTGCAGACAGATTTAGAGACAATTAACAAAAGTAAGTCACTACATCGTTGCTCGAGTGGAATGGATGGTCATGCAACTATATTTCGTCTCAGACATAACACAAACGTGTAAATTTATTGGTTGTCGCCAATTCTAAGCATTTGAAAAGATTATATTTCTTACACTTCCTGATATAATAGTGATAACATTATTGTTCAATTCAACTTTTTTTAATAGTTATAAAGCATTCTTTTCTTTCCGCAAATTTGGCAGTATCACCAACATATATCAAATACGTCTTACACGTTATCTAAAGGTATTTACCAACAGACAACTGTATTTACTACCTTTCACGTGGGCTGTGGTTTTTGGAGGAGGAAACCATAAAAAGTATGGTCATTACTTTAAATAGATTTATCCCGAAGTATATACAGTCGACTCCGCTTAATAGGGCCACTGTTTAATCGGGTCAGCCGCTTAATCGGGCCACTTTTGGCAGGACCGGAATAGCTCTCACACATAGAAGCTAATAAAAAATATTTTCGGTTAATAGGGTCCTCCGCTTAATCGGGGCAAAATGTCCTCTGACCGATGTGGCCCTATTAAGCGGAGTCGACTGTATATATAGTACGTATATGGAATATTTTGTGAAATGTTTTAAGAACTTATTTGTGATATTTGACAGATAAAAATATGTTTTTGGAACTAATTACTTGTAGGTTAGGACTTCAATTAATTAAGGTGAAAGTTCGTATAATCTAAGCTATAATGGGATGAATATATGCAGAGAAATTGCTGAAGGAATCTACGTAGCATCTCTCGTATTGCACAACACATGATACATAAGCTTATCAACTTCCAACTGTTAGATTGTTTTGACAATGAACTTGTTCGATGATGAAAACGTGAAACTATTTTCCCATTTTTCAACAGAGTTATTGGAAACTTTTAGTTTGCATTGATTAGGATTTTCCTGTTGAAATTCAACTCTGACATGAAAGTTATTCCTATGAAATTTCACTCTTTTCCGAAAGAAGTGTTGTTGGAGCTTGGCTGCTGCTACATTACACGTACTATGAATTGAGAACTGAGTCGAGCGAAACCATTGTCAGCTTTCTGAATATCCAGATGCAGTCATTTCGTAATCTTCTAATTGCACGGGTTCTATCATGGTAATCCCAGGTTTAATCTCATGTTTTGAAAATGCTCTGTAATATTGGACTTTCTTGTAAACCTTTATGGCATCTAAATTACTATCATCTAAATTTAGATATCCCAGGAGTTCTAGAATGTACAACTAATATTGATTCGTTTATGCTATATTTGGATTTGAGGGTAGTTCCCAGGATTAATTGCAATTTTATCAGTCACAATACAGGTTTGTAGGTAAATTTATTATAACAGTAATATTTATGATTGGAAATATCTGGCACAAATTCAAGTAAGAAAACTGGCTGTAATACCCATAAGGTTATTTTAGCACTAATACTGGTTATCTTACTGACTACATACTTCAAGGTTAGTAAATTACTTAAATTCTGTTAGAATGTTCTATTCTTTTGGATCATGTAGTTACCTCATTCAGACATAAGTATATTTTATGTAGCGAATAGAAATTACCGGACCGCAACGGAATGACATTGTAAGAAACTTTTACGTTAATTCCCTACAGTAAGTAGGTTATGGTAGAGAGATCACTGGAAGGATCATCGCCAGATGTTAACGATGATATTCCAGGAAATGTTGATGTGTTTAATTAATTTATCATCCACACTTCTCTGTTCTTTTCTGCAAACAATTAAAGCTAATATTTGTTCTGATCCTTATTCGTATTCCTAAATATGACAATATATCTAAAGCGTTTTAACTTTTGATGGAAAACATCCCCCAAATTTGAGAATGTGATGGGAAATATTTTGACAAGATTATCATTTCAAAAGTCAAGATCTAGAATATCACTTTTGATAATATCACGTCAAAACAGATGTGCAAACATCATCATTTGCTGACGATGATTCTGCTAAATTCATATAATTGAGAAAGGTAGAGATGTAGCTGGTGGAAATCCTTTTGAAAGAAAGTCTAAGAGAAATCAGATTATCTGTGTCAACTTTCTACTGCAATCTTCTACATTTGTTTCACAGTAAAAAGCATTTAATATTAATAGATTAACATCAGTAGTAGCATAGCAACCTATTTCTACTTCAGGAATTTCCTTATGTATAGAATGACGCACAAGAATACTTTCAAAAGAAGAGATAAAATTTCCAGATCGAATGAATGAGAATGTATTAGACAAACGTATATGGCATATCCAATTAGAAATGGACATATCAAGATAATCGAAGCCAATTCCCTATCTCTGTTACGCTGAAACTAGGTAGATACTTAAGAAGTGAATAGATATTTGTATTTCTGGTTATTAGACATTCAACACATCTTAATTGGTAGAGAAGCTGAACTAATCTGGTGTACAGGTTGACGTATAGTGTCGATTTGCGATGAATAAACGTTTTAGACTTAAATTCATTTTAAAATGTTCAATGAAGGTTCTTCGGAGATAAGTATGACAATCATTTTTATTGTAATATGACAAAAATTGTTGATTTTTTAATATCAAAACTGTAAATACATTCAATAGGAATGTTATTGGGTGGTGAGGTTTGCAAGAATTAATAAAATACGTACAGTCGACCTGCTTAATAGGGTCACATCGGTCAGGGGATATTTTGACCTGATTAAGCGGAGAACTCTATTAACCGAAAATATTTTTGTATTAACCTCTATGTGTGAGAGCTATTCTGGTCCTGCCAAAAGTGGCCCTATTAAGCGGCTGACCCATTTAAACAGTGACCCTATTAAGCGGAGTCGACTGTACACATTTAACCATTATGGTCACAAGTACATAATAAATCTTTAATACGGAAATTAAACTGATTATGTAAAGAATAAGCAGGGCTGGGGTTGGTTAACCGATGTAAATATTAATTTGTATAAATATGTATTTGTCGACTAATATTTAACCTGATATTGAAAAATTTACAATCTTCAGTGGTCTCAAAATATACTATATGGTTAGAAAAATTGTAATAATATTGTAATAGCAAAATTTTAGAAGTAATATTCATGAATCTTCAACGAAAAACAATGAAATTAGTCTAAATATTCAGAAAATAAAGCAGATCGGCTAACCAATCCAAGATTTTCTTAACCGTTAACCGTGATTGCCTGCGGTTAACCGGTTAACCGCATCCAGGCTTGGAATAAGATGCATTTTGCTAAGTAATTTGCCTTTGACGTTAATGCTCGCCATCATATGTTACATTTTATTTATTCAATGAGTTTCAATAGATTGGTTTAGTTAGTTGAAAGCACTAATGACGAGGTTAACTCGACTGAATTCTCGGGTTAATTATACTGTATTAGTGTGAATAATATTAATAAATTGAGAATTATGACTATCATACATATGCTATTTCGGGACACTATTAAGAAGATATTGTCATAAAATGGTATATCAACATTTCGAATACAAATAGAGTCGACTCCGATTAATAGGGTCACATCGGTCAGAGGGCATTTGCCCCGATTAAGCGGAGAACCCTATTAACCGAAAATATGTTGTATTAGCTTCTATGTGTGAGAGCTATTCCGGTCCTGCCAAAAGTGGCCCGATTAAACAGTGACCATATAAAGCGGAGTCGACTGTATTATGATCAGTATCATTTCTGCACTTTGATATGTTGCATTAGTAGTTTTAATGCAAATTCGCTGAGAAGAGCGGAGATAGCTCTTATAACATGAAACGCACGGATAATTGAATTTGCGTCATTCAAAATGTAAGATTAAGATAGATGTATCCCAATTTCTGTTAGATTAGAAATCAATTCAAAATCATTGGAAAATAACTAAGTTTCTCGAAATCTGATTGGTTCACTGGCTGCTATTCAATATTTAATTAGAAATAAATAATCACGAAAAATCCAATATAATCAAATGCAAATACTGGAGTAAGCAGAGTTAAATATTAATGAAAGTTCGGTGAAGTCATTCTAATCTAATTTAATTTCATTATTCTGCATGTAAATGTTTATCATTGCGATATCGGTTCAATCTTGTTTAGTAAATCTTATTTCTAATGAAAAGCGTGTTGATATAATTGCATGATAAACTTGGTATCCAATTTCAATGATAGATAATTTGAGACATTTCATCTGTGTCCAGATCTGTGTCCAGAACTTAAAATTGATTCAATGAATTTATTAAACGGATTGATATGCGCAATTACAGAGTACTTTCCCAGATTGTATGATATACTTGTCTGTTCGTTATTAATATTATAAGAAATCAGCTTGGAATGTTTTAATATTAATATTCTGGTATTGCGTAGTATCCTGTCTACATAAGAACTGAGTAAATTCTATTGAAAGCTTTTATCATGCTAATGCTAGCTTAATCTCTTTTTCATGCAATATAATGGTGATTTGATCACCACAATTATTTTTTAAAGAACTTGCAAAATTTTTAGTGTAGCTCCTATTATAAGAGATGTCATTTGACATGGATGCAGGCTGTATGACGTCCGTGTGCCCATATGTCCGTAAGATATTCTTGAAAAATCTACTGAATCGATTTTTACTAAACGTGGAAAAGACATTCCTTTTATCGTGTAGACTTATACCTTAGGTAACGATTATTCATATGTTCACACCTTGCCTCAAAATGTCCTGAAATTGTAGAGTTGTAATATTCAGCTGAGTACTACAACTCTCATTTTTATTGGCTAATAGGAATTGGACATAAATTAATGAATATAAATAAACGAAATGACTCCTTAAACTTGAAATCTGATTGGTCGACAAAAATTATTGACGATATAGTTTAAATTATGCTAATAAAATAGTCATTTTAAAAACCTTAATTCATTTACGAAAGAAACGAGAACTCAATGGTACAGCAGATTTAAACGTTCCCACTTAGAATGCTCGAAAATGAAGGATTTATAGAGATCCATATTTTCCGTCCTTCGAATGACTTACTAGAGTTGTACTTTTGAGTTAGCTACTCTAAGGGTCCGAATAAACGGGGGGAGAGGGTTGAAATAGGCGGGGGATTGGAAAAATTGGTAATTTAATAAACGGGGAGTTAATTAATGAATGTTCAGATAAGAACTGAAGTATTATCAGAATGTTCGCTAAAAATTTCCACTTCAACAGTCCAGAGAAAGTTACGAGGGGCGAGCTATCATTGTGAAAATCAATCGAATTTTGGGTAAACATTTTGAGCAATTCTTTTTGACCAGCAGTGTACAACGATCAGATTAGCTAGGATCCGAATAGAAAGTTCGAAATTATTCAGATGGAAATAGCTGACACAAAATATCAGTAAAAGGTTTGTTGGATAAAATTAAAATACGAAATTTAATAAATGGGGGGGGGGGGGGGGGGTTGGAATAAGCGAGGGGGTAGAGGAAAATTCAAAAAATAATAAGTGAGGGGGGGACGTTTATTCGGAGTAGTCATAATTATTTTCCTAATCTTACAGTTCAAAAATCGATAATAAAGTTGTGTAGAGAGTAGAAACACATTTCGACCTGATAAAACGTGTGGTAGTAAGTTATTTGTTCTACTACCCAGAATCTCGCTGATTTCATGGTTAATTTTACGTCTAAATGTCTAGCTAATATTCTAGAAAAGAATATTAAACGTCGGCTTCATGCTACCAATGTCTCACCAACTTGAAATTCACCCAAAGAGTAGAAAATTTCTTTCTAGTAATACGTAGTAGTAATAATAATGATTAGCTATAATATACCACTACAACTATCAACCAAAATAATCTACCAGAAAAACAGACTAACTGAGGACACAGAAATTAATAAACATTTGCTTTCTCTGGACTTTAAACTTAAATTGATAACGTTTCAGCGAAAATATACTTTCAATGACTCGGGTTAAATAATGATATCTTCTTCCGAAAATAATATTGATTGGAGAGTTTAGTGTTAGGAAATTTAATATTTGGACTAACTTTGTAGAACACAAAATAAGATCGAATTAATGTTATCGAATCATTACTACTAAAACCTTCTCATTCTACTCAAATTTCTTCTCAAATGACTTTAAATTAATTTAAATTTGAAAATTCTTATAAATTAGAGTGTTTACTTGAACTGGGAGTAGTAATTAATATCTTCTACGACAAAGATTGGGCAATTCAACGAGTGATGAAATAAATTTATAAGAAATGGGGTCATATTTCAGTGAAAATATTACTACTATATTGCAGGCTCATATTGTGAGAAATACTAATTGTATATGACTAATTAATCTGTAAACAATTTAAATAAATAAATTCCACTCATACCTTCCATATCAAAAGAGTTATAACAACTTCTGTTCTTCTTTGATGTCTTAACCCATACATTTCACAATGTCTAATTAGGAGACTTTGATTATATACTCAGATTCCAAACACAGAATACCACTATCACTTATTTACAAAGGAACCTATAAGGTCTAATTCTGGGCAGAATATATGCCACAATTGATAATTTTGTCTAATTGATTCTCTACAAAACATTTCGAATTGTGTTGTCTACTCTCAGCAAATAAGTCTATGGAAGTTTAATGCTATAGTAGGCAGATTCTGATTGGCCAAAATGATTGCTGAGTTAATTTTTTCATTAGTAAAAAAATTGTCTGAAGAGTTGTTTACTCTCTCAAAGTTTGAAAATGAGAAAAACAAGATGTCTGCTATAAAACAATTATAAATATTATCATCAAAATATGTCTGACAAAATTCAATTGCATTTATTTATTGAACTTCTAAACTTTGAATATATTGAAAATTGAGTAAAAAATTCTCAAAAATAATAATCCTTCACAATCAAAATTAGTTAGTGGAATTATTACCTGTTTTTTCCAGTTATAGTTATAATTTCGAACTCAAAAAAAAATCATTTGTAATCAAGTTAAAACTGAGAGATATGCTGGCATCATCTCTTCATACTTAGAGGAAATATTCTTAATTGGTCATCACAGCGTCACAAAATGGAACTAATTTATTTGATAAAATAATTGTTTGTACCTACTCACATACCACAACGGATCTCCATGAAAATATCTTAGACAAGTTACCATATCAAAGATCCATTGGATTTAGACTATCTTCTAAAGCAGGATTAAACTCCTACGACGGTCGTCTAATCCAAATGGATGCACTAATTATGCAAATGCATTATAATGAGAAGCACAGTTGATGCTTTTAGAGTATTAATGAATACCAAGAGAACCCAATTCACACATTCCTAAAATAGATTTCAGACACAAAAGCACCATATGGCATCAACTAACCAATAGAATAGAAGGTTTACGCGATGTCCCACTGGTGAGGCCATTTCACGACTACGGCCATACGGAGTGTCAAACTCCCTTTTCATTGGTTCGAATAGAATGCAAGTATTTGTAGATGAACCTGGGTTATTTCAGAAATGCTTATTATGTTTAATTAGAGAAGAATAGAGGAAATATTTAGACTTTAGCATAGAATGCCCAGAGGGGACAGTGTCCCCGATATCGCGGATGTCTCCCAGCCATTTTATATGGCACTGAAGCCATATAAATGCTGGGCATTGTACAGTTAAGCGAAGAAAATTTGAATTAATAATAATTAATCGTTATAATTATGCATTTCAAAAGCTAAAAGGTTTTTCGAAATAAAATATAGATTTGGTAATGCGGAAATGGTTCGACTTTTCGAAAAAGGAAATAGTTCGACATTTTATCATTAAAAAAGGAAATAGTTCGAAAAATAAACACCATTCATCAATGGTGTTTATTTTTCGAACTATTTCCATTTTTGGAAAGTCGAACTATTTCCACCATACCATAGATTGATTTTGCTTAGTACCCTTGACGAAAGCTCCATTATTCCGTATGTCAGCCCCCAATAATAATAAAGCGATTATAAATGGAACTTTCCACATTCCTTTCAGATTAGTTATATCATAATGTGGTTGTGTATTAATGACGTTCAGCTAGATTTCACAGGCTAGTGTTTTCAAGGTTCAAAAGGACATCAATCATAACACATTTATCTCAAATGACCTCAACATCTTAGATTCGCTCTCCAATTGACCAATAAACTCGCAATCTCGCAGCAAGAGTCAAATATTTGTATCGTTGATACGTGTACTACTATAGTAATAGCAAATTTGAATTATGAATTTTCTTGTTAATTCCAAATTTAAAAGCAATTTGTATTATCTACGAGGATGTTTTGTTGGAAGAATCGATAAGATTCTGCAAATTACTCAGTTGCAACGGTAGAAGTGAACTATGTAGTGTGAAATTCATCTTTAATTAGATTTTAATTCGGAAATATTTCATTCAGAACAATGATAGAACAGGGTAGACTAGTTGACTTTTAAAAATTCGCTATAGAGCTTTTTTGATTGGTTAATAATACATCAATGTTAACTTGATAGTCTCGCCGTCTAATAAATGCCCAGATGTCCATTTGTGAATAATCTTGCTCCGCTTTGTAAAATTTAAATACTTCATGACATAAATGATAAGACAGATCAGATATCTTTACGAATGAGCTCCATTAGAATTACAGATCACGTCAATGAACTAAATATCGTAAACTTAAGTTGAAATGAAAGTTTAAAAACTTCGAAAATAATTTCAACTACGATCAGACTTAACGAAGAATGACGGAGTTAAATGCTCAATACAAATTATTAGGTGGGATTTTCTTCAAAAATACCCGGCAGTTTCTGTTAAATTGATTTCAAAGCTAATTTTTAACAGTTTTAAATATCGTTAAATAACCCAAGACGCTCTAACACCAGACCATATTTAGTAAAGTATACCTGATCATATGAAATTGAATTGTGATGCTAAGAGATTATAATGGAATTCTAATAAAATATTCATGAATCCAAGCCACATACGGTACACCACCACCTGTAACATCTGTTTTGAAATATATGGTCTGTTTCATGATACATCATTTGGCTTTTGTATAGCAAATGACTTAGCACTTTGTTAGGAAATATTTACGAATAGTGCGAGATATCTCATTCGATTTATCTGGGATATCATTCTATTATACCGAGTCTTAATTAATCCATGAATAAAGAATGAATATTTCAATTATTTGAATCTTGAATTAGAACTTTTTCATGTTTGCTATCAAGATATTTCGAGAAAACAGAACATCTAAAAAAATAATATATGTATGTTCATAAGAAATTTTATGTATTGTTGGCAATAAATTTTCCTTTTGGAATCTTCTATTCAAGTGATAGCCAGATCAAATCGCAACTTGTAGAATTTCATCTTTGAAATTGCAAAACTAGATTTTGTTAGAATCTCGAAAGTGATCGTTTTTGATATGAATTTGCATAAATTCTATGCATAAAATCAGCATCAAAACGTGTTTCATTTACGTCGATATTTTTATCAAAATTAAAAAGGTGTTGCCAAAATATTGAAATTAAAAGTATTTATTTACAATGGCTGATTTGATTGCACATTCCAACATTTTAACACGTTGCTAAGATTTAGAGAATCAATTACTACATCATGCAAATATAATCTCAAATTTGATTATTCAGAAAATCTAAATTTGGAAATTTCGTAAAAGATTGATTGGCCATATCCGTTATATGGCGCCAAATACCAAATCACATTCGATTCAAAGGATTTTAAATTCTATTTTGAATTATTTTTTTTAAATTTGGGAAAATATTTATATTATGTGGGATTCATTGAATTTAAAAATAGATATCATTTTCTGCCGGAAAAGTTATCCATTTCCAAACATATTTATGTATCCACTCCCTAACTACCCTCCAATTAAAAATATTTCAATCGAAAATAATTATTGTTTGATAATTTTAATGATCTCAACTCGCATAAATGATAAATCACGTCGGAAAAATGATAAATATTTACACAAATTAATCTGTACAGTCTTCTGAAAATTATTGAAGCGAATTTCTGTCTCTACTCGCTAGTCTCTCTCTCTGTCTAAACAGCTGAATGCAGAGCGTCCATCCAAGCTTTCTTATCAAAGTCGGACTGACACTGTAGTGTGACCGAATTAATTATCTTGGCTTTTGAGCTGAACCGGATTTGGTTGCGAACGAGGTTGGTCATTGTTCGGCGACGGAATGAACCGGTCTTGAAGTCCGACTCGGGAATACTTTCAAACTCTAAATCGTCCAGAGCGATTGGTTGTCTGTAAACTTGGTGTAGCGTCCCGTGTTTGGTAAAGGAGCCGCGTGCGATTAAAAACGCTTTGTCGAAGAGAAAAACGGTTAATCTGGAGTTATGCCTATTTTTCATTTCCCCCATGAAGAGTAGCGTCTTTGATTGGTCGATTTCAGGAATGAGTTGGGAATCAGCGACGAATTGCAGAGATCTTTTCATCAAGTCGCATTTGGCGAAACCAGTGTGTTGGTCGATCAAACGAATCAATTCTTCGAACTGTGAAATAACAGAATCCAAAATTGGGTCCCTAGACTCAGTCAGTCGAGCGATTTCTTTGAGGAGGATTGGGTACTTCATGAGTCGAGAGCGAGGCGAATCCAAGAAAGTCCAAAAGTCAATCTTCCTCATCAATTCATTCTCCCTTCCTTTCTGGAGGTATTCACAGAAAGCTGGTTTGGATTTCTTCACTTCCACGAGTTCTTTCGCGAACACCAAATTTGGGCAATATCGTAGATAAATATGATGCATCATCGGAACCCAATCCAAAAAGGGTGTTGCGACCTCCCCGAAAGTCCCATCAATGCTCTTCACTTGCTGCAATCGCAAGACTAAGTTCGAATGGATTGAAACTAATTCTTCGATGTTCTTGAATATAGTTCCATATTCCTCCTGATTCACAATCTCTAACTCCAGCATTGGATGTGCATAGGCAGTCACCATCATTTCTAAATCTTGAACGTACTCAACTTCTGTCCTGTAGAGTGTGTAGATAGCTTCTTGGAGTTTAATCTCTTTCTTGGAGTACCAACTGTAAGGTTCGGTTACTGTTTCAATCCAGTTATTCGCGATCAAAACATTACGGTCGAGGATGGACCTCCGGGTACGTTGAGGCGTGTGATGTGCCGACAGTTTGGGCGGGAGAATCACGACCTTGTTCCTGTCTCGTAGACTAAAAGACCGTTTTAATGCTGGAGCATCGATTGCTTTTGAAACTCTGTTTACAATACTAAAAGGTTTTCTAGCTTTTTTGCTCTCATTAACCACTTCAAGTTCAACCTGGTCATTTAGTTTCCGCTTGCGGGCTGATTTCTGCTTTCGGTCCATTGGGATTGCCTTCGGGGGAAAGTTCTCGATGCCAGGGAAAACCTCAGGGAGGGGGTGGAACATTTTTGTCGGTCCAGTCATATCCGGTACTACTTGAATTTCTTCCGGAATTTCAAAATGAACGAAAAATAAATCGTTATAACAATCAGACATTTTGTATGTGATTTGTAAGTAAGTAAGTTTTATAGTACAGTTGTATAATCCATTTGTATTTATATACTATCCTATTTTCTACCAGTTTGTACTGATAGAGAATTGGACCAAGAATGATGGGACACAAGGCTACCAATCAGAATTAGGCGGGGAAAAAGAATTGAACTTGTAATAGGATCGTATTTCATTTGAGATGTGGAATGATCGAATTGTGACACTTGTGACAGGAACTCGTGTCGGTATTGGAGGTTAATTATGCTAGACACTAATCAGGTATCAAATTCAGATTTGAATCACAAGAGAAAGGATTTATGAATTTATACAAGAAAAAGATTTAGGTTAGAAGTGGCCATGCCTAATTTCCGGGACGGGACGGTATCCCGTCCCCGAAATTAGGTACCTTTTCTGTCCCGTCCCGGAGATTAGGCATCTTGACTCGTCCCGTCCCGGAAATTAGGCATGCCCGTTAGAAGTTAGTATATATTTTTAGTTTGCCTACTATACTATAGTATAGTGGCCAACTCCTGATTTAAATGATAAAATTGGGTGGAGTCATTAAATCCCAGAATAGATAGCAATATGTCATAGTCGAAGTCAGGTTTTTCCCCCGGAATATTTTGTCCATCGTTTTTTGTCGCTAAGCCTCTGTAGACATTTTATTATTAGTAGTAACTTATTACAAAATAGTCGTTCTTTTGTCACCAAGGATATGAAATCATTGGATAAAATTATTTCGACCGTATTTCGTGAGTAAATGTTATGAAAATGATATACTACACACTGTTAGCCATAGGCGCCAAGTTTTGGAAAATAGAATAAAACCTGTGGGGGCCAAGATCGAGCGACGGTAAGGAGAGTCTTAGGGGGCTTGCCTCCCAGAAAATGTTTCAAATCTTATATGCTCAAATATCGATATACAGCTATTGTTGTTTCCTAGGGAAAATAAATAAAAAGTACAAACATACTAAGCATTAGTTGATTTGTGTTGCTCAGAAGAAACTGGGTCATTAAAGACGCTTCAGTGATTATAATTATATCATCCGAAACTAATTCTAAAAAACAGTTTTATCAAAAAATATTCTATAAAAGTACAAACTTACTAAGCATTAGTTGATTTGTGATTTTATTCAAAAGAAACTGGATTCATTCTGAGAAATGTGAACATGAGTTACTCAGGATAAGGGAACCATTTGAATGAGTGCATCTTTCTAAGCTACGTATAGAAAAAATTTCAGTTCAATTTACTTTTGATAATCAGGACCATGGATCAGAACTCAAACATTGCACTGGATCTGCAAGTGACAGTGCAATGTTGCTGTATTTGTACCAGGGATAAGTGATCATTTTATACAACGTTCAACTCATTGATAAGCGAGTGAGCGAAGCGCTTGTAAATAATTAAATATGTGTGGAAATTGACAAATAACATGTAAATAATATGTATAGGGTGTAACAAAGTGTTGTCACCTTTGAATACAAGCTCTAATTAATAGGTCAACAAAAATTTGATAATGGGAAAGGAAAAGTGTATTTCGCAAATGGTGTGATGTCACAAAATATAGTAATGCGTGATAGCTAACGACAGAGTTTTGTATTTGATTTCTATTGGTTCGATATCAATCAAGCATAATGATGAATAATCTAGGATGACAACACTTTGTTACACCCTGTATAAGAATATAAAATTTATATTTCGAGAAATAGTAATGAGAGTTTTTGAAAATTGAAATTCGAGTTGATCGTTAAAACATTCAAGTGCTCATCTCTCTACACTAAGCGGACAAAAGTATATCAACACTTGATTCTTTCCCATACAAATAATACTAAATCGGATTTTTTAATGAAGGGCAATATGTTCAAATTCAAAGAGATACTAAAAATCTGATTTCAGATTCGAAATCTACACATTCGAATTAGTCATAGTTGGACAAAACTAATAAATTACTCAACTCAATGAACAATCTTATCAGCCTGAGCCACCATAAGTAATTCATTGCCATCATGTATTGTGGTCAAAAAGGGTGTATGTGGCATAAGGTGGCACTGATTGATAGTTACAAAAGTTAGGAATTAATGATTAATTAGAAAAATTAACATGTGACTGATTTGAATGCGTGTTATTCGAATCTGGAATTCGATTAGCTGTATCCCATACCGTTTAGAAGTAACCCTCTTCATGAATAGACACATTTAGTATTATTTGTATGGGAAAGAATCAAGCGTTGAAATACTTTTGTCCGCTTAGTGTATAATATCACGTAGAAGCTCTCCATCTGGATAAAAGCATTTGATTCGTTGACCTACCCAATCCTCTTAATGATGATATTCTCCATCAGAATCTAGTCAGAAAGTAAGCTCTGGCAACTTGCATTTCAGCTCCCTGGTTAATGATGGAATTGATTGTCTGTGGTTTCAAATGGCTTATACAGATCCACAGTTGTAACAGCGACAGAACTCCATGCAGGGTTACCAGATGTCTTCACTCAAAATATAGGACAAATTCTCTATGCTAAGTTCTATTCTCAAGATAGAATAGTTCTAAATATATCCCTTAAATCTAAACATTGAATGGGAAGGTCGTAACAGTATAAGGAAAATAATCTAAGAAATTGATACGAATAACGTAAGTGAAATATAACCGATTCAGTAATATTTTTCATTTGAGCCAATTTTCTTTAACACAGCTTGATTAATGACAAATAAGATAAAAAAGGACAAAAAGGACAGAATCAAAAAACAGGACGGGTTGTACAAAAACAGGACTGTCCTTTATAAAATAGGACATCTGGTAACCCTGCTCCATGAGGGTGTATTACATGGGCATGCCTAATTTCCGGGACGGGACGGGACCATCAGGTACCTAATTTCCGGGACGGGACGAGTTAAGATGCCTAATCTCCGGGACGAGACAGAGAAGGTACCTAATTTCAGGGACGGGACGGGTTAAGATAACTAATTCCTGGGACGGATTCCGTCCCGTCCCGGAAATTAGGTATCTAGATTTTCCGGGACGGTCCCGTCCCGGAAATTAGGCATGCCCATATTACATAGGGATTATGGAGTTGACTGCTGCTGCAGAGTAAGGGTGCTATTTGGGAACTGGTGAAGGGTTCCACTGGATATAAAATAAAGTTTATTAAAATATGCATATTCTATTCTACCAAACATAAGATTAACATTTCGAGGAAACTTAGCACAACGGAATCACTCAGTATGTGCATTGGCCCACTGGGTATTTGCTATCAGGTGCTAGAGAGGGTTTAATCCTTGGGCATTAGGATCTTTCGATCCATGATCGAAAGATCCAGATCGCGATCCTATTTTTGAGGATCGACTAATGCCCTATAATTAATCCCCACTGGGGATATATCCTTTATAGATTTCAGGTGAACTAAACCACCCATAAAATTGATTACATTACCACCCCAACAACGCACATATACAAGAAGGGAATGCCCTCAAGCAAGTGACCAATTGCTTTAGGACATTCATTAAATCGTAGAATCATTTGAGGAATCATTTACGACCGTCCAATATCCCTCTTACCATGTGTACATGTTAAAGGTGTATATGAATTTTCGCAACCACACTTAATAATGAACCATTAGGCCAAGTGTGAGAATATACGTATATATATATGTGAGGAGTTCAACTGAATGTCTGATTTCAAATGGCTTCTCGACATAAGGAAACAGAACTCTGGGCTCTAGCAGCAACCGAAATGCCTGAATCGATAGGTGGCGTAGATAAAAGAGTGAGAGTGGATCCCATGAATGTACCACCTTATAATTGGACCTGCTTTCTGTCAATCACAGCACATGATGGGAGCACGTGGAAGGGCAGTGGATTTAAGATCTATTTGAAGGATGTAAACTACACGGCAGTTATCACATGTGGACATTGCACATTCGTCAAAGGTCAATTAGCTAAACAAATTTCAGTGACTTTTCCCGGTCAAAGTCCAGTCACAGTCGAAACAAAGGATTTGTACGCATCGCCAGAATACATTGATAAACGTAATCCTGACTATGATTACGGTCTGATTTTACTACCAGGGAATAGCGACGTTGGGTTCGGTTGGTCGGCTATAGTCCCAGATAATGAAATGGTTGACCGTAACGTGACTAGTTGTGGCTATCCTGGAGATAAGTCCCCTGGTACTATTATAAACATTTTAAACTTCAATTTGTGTTTATTATATTCAGTGGAACTTGCCAATAACATGCGCCCAATTCTCAAGGGGCTATGACACAACTATCATCAAAAAATGATGACTCATCACCCTGTTATGACGTCATCATTACGCATCATAATTTAAAAAATTGACAAATTTGGTGAATTTTCGAGCGATGTCGATTATAGCAGTAGGGCAGACATATTTAGAGATGTTATCTCCCTTAAAATTAATCAATGTGGCCCTAGGCGCCCAAAGGACGCCTAGGCTCACATTGATTCATTACAAAGGAGATAACATCTCTAAATACGTCTGTGTAAGAACAAAAAAGATGGCAATGACGTCATAATTCCATGATGAGTCGACATTTTGGTCTGAGGTCAGAACTTAGTGGAATTATTCGTTAACTTTTGTTTACAATATCTATATAAAGGAAAAATTTCCCAAAATAGGTTAGATTGAGTAACTACAGGCGCCCGCAGGGTGACTCTGCGGACACGCAGTGTTCGCAAGCCGCGCAGCGCAAGCAAGCGAAGCGCGCTTGTATATAAATATATATACATTAATTGAGTTTTAATAGTAAGGATTATTATTATTATTTATGTTTAGAAATACAATCAACATATTTACATTATTAAATTCAATTTGTGTTTATATATATTCAGTGGAACTAAAATGGCTGTTATAGTACAAAGGTAGCTGTCATTATATACATTTAGCATCATGTTGCCAGAGAACAGACATAACTAAGAGAATTAAAGTTATTTAATGATAAATATAACCAAAACTTTAACAACTGTTATGAATAAGGAGGTATTTAAAATATTTTAGCGCATGCGCTAAAACACTAGTGTTTCATATATTTAAAATATTTTAAATATATGAAACACTACAGTGTTTTAGCGCATGCGCTAAAATGAAAACAGCGCATGCGCTAAAATAAACAGCGCATGCGCTAAAGTAAAACAGCGCATGCGCTAAAATATTTTAAATATATGGAATAAGTAATTACAGCTTGAGGTATCAATTCTCAAATCAAGCACATAAATTGATCCGACAACAGATATGAAACAGACGTGCTTAATGTAATAATTAACAAAAAGCGTGCTTCGCTTGCGCGGCTTTTGGACACTGCATGTCCACAGAGTCACTCTGCGGGCGCCTGGAGTTACTCAATCTAACCTATTATGGGTGGATTGGGCTACTTAGGCGGCCCACCCTGCTCATTGACCCACCGGCCCATTAGGCATCTGCCTGGTGTCCTGATGGCACAATCCGCTCCTGACCACCATACACCTAAGTATCTAATGAATGGTGTTTCACATCATTCTTACAGATACCACACTGTAAAAAATAAGTTCGAATTGAAGGTCACAAAGACTATTGCTAAAAATTATAGGTAACAAAACCTAAAATAGCTGATACATTTCGGACGATTTGAAGACAGACGACATAAATAGCCTATCAGTTCTGGTATGGATGGATCTCACTATAGAATGATCTCATGATCAAGTTTGTCGTTATCATCAGATATTCATTTTTGCACATTGATAAAGACAATTATTTTCTAATTTAGTTATCTAAATTCCATTGTTGGAAGTACAAAGAAGTTTTATTAAGGTTAAATGAACTGAAGTTCATTTAACCTTATTCTTCATAATACTGGCAATTAACCACACCATTTTTTTATTACATTTTTTATTACATGAATATTACATATATTACATATATATATTACTATATATATTATATTACATATATATATTATATTAATATATATTATATTACATGAACGATACAATGAATGGTCAGAGTGGAAGTCCGGTTTACACATGGCATGAGGGATATTGGACGGTCGTGGGCATTCAGAGTCTTGCTGGATGTCCAAACTCAGCTGTTAGGTTGATTCCTGAAATGATCCTACGATTCTATGAACGAATGAATGCCCTCAAGCAAGTGACAATACGTTCCCATGCATTCCCTGATGTGTTTATGCGTTGTGATGGTAGTGGGGTAGTCAAATATATGGGTAGTGGCGGTGGTATAGTTAACTGCCAATACAAACCAGCGAAAACCTATGAGGGGTATTATATATACCCGGTGGGGATGAACCCTTCACTAGCACCACCTGATAGGAAATACCCAGTCCACATACTGAGCGCTCGTTGGAAGAACGTGTATATACGGATGCAAGGTGGCAATATGAAAAAACCCCATGGTTCAGGTGGAGGTGTAGTTAATTGCCAACATGGTGCGTTCTCCTTGGAGGTATTTTATCTCCGCGAAGAAGCAGAAGGAACTTCATCCTTCCAGAGTGTTCAGCATCCTCATTGCTTCCTTCGCCTAGATGGAACTGGTGTTACTAAACACACTGGTCCTGGTGGTGGTGTGGTTAATTGGCAGTATTATGAAGACCCGGATGCTCCTGCTGTAGGGTATGAACGTTTCTGCATTGCTTAGCTTCATGATAGCCATGTAACTAAGCTTGTAGTGTATTAGGGTGTGCGTGTTAGTTATTCTAGTTTCCTGCTGCTAGCATTATATTAGGTTTAGAGTACAAAGTAGGAGTGTATGAGTGTCTTCAGAAAGACCTGCTCATAGTTTAGATAATATTGACTTTGCTGTTATTTTGCTGTTACTTATATTGTGTATTGCTTAGTTTCCTAGTACCATTATTATTTTATGTTTAGTATTATAGAACTTGCGTGTCTACATTATTAAACTCGACTTGTGTTAATTATATTCAGTTGTACCTGCCAATAACGGGCGCTCAATTCTCAAGCTAGATCCACTATACTATATTCATACTTAAGTCATTTCATAAGTACTAAGCCGTGATCTGTATTCATAAGTTGGTGAAAATATAGTATTTTCGATTTGCCCATTGTATAGCTCAGGGGATCAGCTTTCGATTCGCTTATAGGATTGTTGTGATAGAACAATTATGGTGATTGGTACGTTCGACTTATATACGTGGTTTAGGTGACTGTTGAAAAATTGGGATCTCCCCATTGAAAATGGCTTAAAAATGAATTTGGTTATATTTTTTTGAATTCGTGGAATAAGATCATTACAAGGTCAAATAATTAAGAACATACATGTGATCAAGTAAACGGGAGGTGTTCAGTACAATAACCTGTGATAAAAAGTAATTATGCAACCTTACGTGGATCTTTTCCCAATTTTTCTCCATAAAAATGCGACAAAAGTGGTAGTATGCCATTTCACAATTTATTCCCAAGCTTAAAACCGTAATACTACAAATCTTATATATTAAAACTCCAAGATTTTTTTTTTTTTTTTTTTGTTTGTCCGAATTGATTGAAGAATTGGCAAGTCGTAGAGATACGAAATTTGGCATGTACGTGTCAAATGATGAATCTAGGATTAAGTTCGAAGATCTAAGCGAAATGTTCACACTTCGCCGAGATAGGTGACAAAATGTGCTGACCAATCAAATTCGATTATTTTATAATGTAAATACATTGGAATAAAATGGTACTGAACTATGCATACAATCAAAAGAAATATTTGTGATTGAAATTCATTGGTTTATGTGAACCAATCAATTATCAGGATTTTATAATGTCATTCACACGATTCTATTTCATATAAATGATTGAATACTGCTATTTTAAGTCTATAATTTGATTGCTAACAACAATTAAAGCGTGTTATATGCTACGATCAATCAATTCGATCATAAAATAACTTTTAACGACATGGACTGGAATTGATTAATTAATTATAATAATCTTAAGCAATGTGAACTTTGTGTATTCAAATTTAGCTTACATTCAAGATAGTTGTTTTTGAAATTATCAGAAAAACGTTTAAACATGTTTAAACATAAATTTAAACATGTTTAAACATGTTTAAACATGTTTAAACGTAAAATTAAACATGTTTAAACATGTTTAAACACGTTTAAACATGTTTAAACATAAAATTAAACATGTTTAAACATGTTTAAACATAAATTTAAACATGTTTAAACATGTTTAAACATAAAATTAAACATGTTTAAACATGTTTAAACATGTTTAAACACGTTTAAACATGTTTAAACAAATTTAAACATTTTTAAACATGTTTAAACATGTTTAAACACGTTTAAACATGTTTAAACATAAAATTAAACATTTTTAAACATGTTTAAACATGTTTAAACACGTTTAAACATGTTTAAACATAAAATTAAACATGTTTAAACATGTTTAAACACGTTTAAACATGTTTAAACATGTTTAAACATAAAATTAAACATGTTTAAACATGTTTAAACATAAATTTAAACATGTTTAAACATAAATTTAAACACGTTTAAACATGTTTAAACATAAATTTAAACATGTTTAAACATGTTTAAACATGTTTAAACACGTTTAAACATGTTTAAACATAAAATTAAACATGTTTAAACATGTTTAAACACGTTTAAACATGTTTAAACATGTTTAAACATAAAATTAAACATGTTTAAACATGTTTAAACATAAAATTAAACATGTTTAAACATGTTTAAACACGTTTAAACATGTTTAAACATAAATTTAAACATGTTTAAACATAAAATTAAACATGTTTAAACACGTTTAAACATGTTTAAACATAAATAAAAGTAAACAAATCTCAAAAATATGCTAGAAACTTGCTTTCAACGGTTGACATGGGGTTTTCAGAGGTGTAGATTTCGAATATCATATTTTTGAGTAAATTTGACGATCAATTGTTGACTTTTGTTTACAATAGATACATAAAGTAAATAAATCTCAAAAATATGCTAGAAACTTGCTTTCAACGGTTGACATGGGGTTTTAAGAGGTGAAGATTTCGAATATCATATTTTTGAGTAAATTTGATGATCAATTTGTATACTTTTGTTTCAATAGATACATAAAGTAAACAAATCTCAAAAATATGCTAGAAACTTGCTTTCAACGGTTGACATGGGGTTTTCAGGGGTGTAGATTTCGAATATCATATTTTTGAGTAAATTTGACGATCAATTGTTGACTTTTGTTTACAATAGATACTTAAAGTAAATAAATCTCAAAAATATGCTAGAAACTTGCTTTCAACGGTTGACATGGGGTTTTAAGAGGTGAAGATTTCGAATATCATATTTTTGAGTAAATTTGATGATCAATTTGTATACTTTTGTTTCAATAGATACATAAAGTAAACAAATCTCATAAATATGCTAGAAACTTGCTTCCAACGGTTGACATGGGGTTTTCAGGGGTGTAGATTTCGAATATCATATTTTTGAGTAAATTTGATGATCAATTTGTTTACTTTTGTTTACAATAGATGAATAAAGTAAACAAATTACAAAAATAGACTAGAGACTAGCTTCCAACGGTTGACATGGGGTTTTCAGGGGTGTAGATTTCGAATATCATATTTTTGAGTAAATTTGATGATCAATTTGTATACTTTTGTTTACAATAGATAAACAAATTACAAAAATAGACTAGAGACTAGCTTCCAACGGTTGGCATGGGGTTTTTAATGCTGTAATTTTTGAATATTATATTTTCAGATCCATATGAGAAATTATTCGCTTGTTTGCAATATTAAAGGTAAACAAATCCCAGAGATACAAAAATTGGCATGTAGGTGTCAAATGATGAATCTAGGATTAAGTTTGAAGATCTAAGCGAAATGTTCACACCTCGCCGAGATAGGTGACAAAATGTGCTGACCAATCAAATTCGATTATTTTATAATGCAAATACATTGGAATAAAATAGTAGTGACTTATGCATACAATCAAAAGAACTATTTGTGATTGAAATTCATTGGTTTATGTGAGAACCAATCAATTATCAGCCTTTTATAATGCCATTCACACGATTCTATTTCATATAAATGTTTGAATACTGCTATTTTGAGTCTATAATTTGATTGTTAACAACAATTAAAGTGTGTTATATGCTACGATCAATCAATTCGATCATAAAATAAATTTTAATGACATGGACTGGAATTGATTATTTAAGTATAATAATATTTAGCAATGTGAACTTTGTGTATTCAAATTGAGCTTACATTCAGGATTAGTTGACTTAATACGAAGTAAATTATATTTATCACGAAAAAAAATTTCTGCTACAGTTCTGATTTCATTAATGTAACCGTTGACAAATGACAATCCAGCGTACTTAGTATAAAACAAGAAAGCGAGTATTGTTTCTCTAATATCCCCAAGCGCCCACTGGGTAAATCTGCGGACACGCAGTGTCTGCAAGTCGCGTAGCGCAAGCAAGCGAAGCGCGCTTGTAAATCAATATTTATGCTGCTTTTTTATATGTAGAACTTGATAGAAGGATCAGTTATATTCTAGATTTGCTTAGAAATGAAATACAGCCTTTGGAAACTCAAAATTCATGTTTGAAGGTAGTATCCTAAACTGATGTACTTAAATCGGTTGTAGGAACCACAATAATTGTCCTATCACAGTAATTATGTATGCAAATCGAAAGCTGATCCCCTGAGCTATACAATGGATAAATCGAAAATAGGATAATTCCACTAACTTTTGAATACAGATCATGGCTGAGTACTAATAAAATAACCTAAGTATATCTTAAAGCACAGGATTTGTTTGGTTGTTTATTTGTTCGAATTGCAAACTGTAAGTATATGTGAAAATTGGTATATAAGGTGTCAAATGATGTATCCATGGTTAGAAGTATCTCTCCACAAAAGCATGCGAAACTATCGTCAACGCTCTTGCAACATCTCGTCTTGACTATTGCAACTGTCTTGTTCTTCCTCGTTGCTCATGTCTCTACTCCAGCGTCTTCAAAACAAAACAGTGCAGCCAGGCATTATTCCATAATGCATCAAGAACCATTACATTATCTCCTCTTCTTAATATAATCCCTCCACTGGCTGTCTGTAAAACATCGCATCACTTTCAAAATCCTCATCATCTTCTTATATACATTGCACATACGCCAGAGATTGTTTGAATATATAAAATTGTATACCTAATGAAGCCTGTAACAGAACTTATTTGTCACCCTGTACTTATCCAAAAACCTTTAAAATATATTTACCTCTGTTTCAATATCCTCCTTGAAAGCTACTAGATGTCTGACAAATGCAGCGCCTACGTTCGTTAAGTAAACAAATTTCAAAAATTAAGCATAATTATATTATAAAGTCGTTAAAATTCTATTAAAATATCCCTAGGTCCTAATTCCTATTAGAATGACTTCTTGTCTACGGGAATTGAAAGTCGAGGACCAAAAATGTGGTGAGTCGATGATTATTCATAAGAATTGATATGTTTTCTCACAGAGACAAGCACGTGCAAGGCATACGTCAATGCTTAGTAGCGAATAACAATGAGTCAGGTCCGGCGGAAGCAACTTTTTATTGGTCCGGCCAAAAGCAAATTTGCATATGAAAATAAGCCATAATGGCATAAAATTGGTCCGGCTTTGGCCGGACCAGTTCCGCCGGCCCTGTGAGTTGCTGCAGGATGTAATACTATAGATACCTCAACCAGCGTTAAAAAATCTATTATTTTTCATTTGAAGTTATCCCTTGGTCAACCTAGTGTCTATAATTTCAAATGGCTTCTCCAGATTTAGAAACTGTACTCCCTGCTATAGCAGCAACTGAACTGCCTGAATCGATATGTGGCATAGATAATAGAGTGAGAGTGGATCCCATAACTTCACCACCCTACAGTTGGATCTGCTTTCTGTCAATCACAGCACATGATGGAACTAGATACAAGGGCAGTGGATTTAAGATCCATTTGAAGGATGTCAACTACACGGCAGTTATGACCTGTGGACATTGCACATACGTCAAAGGCAAATTAGCTAAAAAAATTTCGGTGAATTTTCCTTGTCAAAGTCCAGTGACAGTTTACACAAAGGATTTGTACGCATCGCTTGAATATATAGGCCAAGGTGATCCTGACTATGATTACGGTCTGATTTTACTACCGGGGAATAGTGACTTTGGGTTCGGCTGGTCGGCTATAGTCCCTGATAATGAAATGGTTAACCGCATCGTGACCAATTGTGGATATCCTGCAGATAAGGACCGTGGTACTATGTGGATAACAGGCGGACCGGTTACTACAATGAATGGTCAGAGTGGAAGTCCTGTTTACACATGGTATGAGGGATATTGGACGGTCGTAGGCAATCACAGTTATGGTGGATGTCCTAACTCAGCTGTTAGGTTGATTCCTGAAATGATTCTACGATTCTATGAACGAATGAATGCCCTCAAGCAAGTGACAATACGTTCCTATGCATTCCCTGATGTATATATGCGTTGTGATGGTAGTGGCGGTGGTACAGTTAATGCCCAATACAAACCACCGAAAACCTATGAAAGGTATCACATATACCCAGTGGGGATGAACCCTTCACTAGCACCACCAGATAGGAAATACCCAGTCCACATACTGAGTGCTCGTTGGAAGAATGTATATATAAGGATGGATGGCAGAAATATGTCAAAATTTCTAGGTCCAGGTGGAGGTGTGGTTAATTGTCAATTTGGCGCGCGTAATTATGAGGTATTTTATCTCAAGGGAGAAGCAGAAGGAACTTTCTCCTTCCAGAGTGTTCAGTTTCCTCATTGCTTCCTTCGTCTAGATGGAACTGGTGTTACTAAACAAACTCGTCATGGTGGTGGTGTGGTTAATTGCCAGTATTATGAATTCCCTGATGCTCCTGTTAAACCACATGGACGTTTCTACATTGCTTAGTTTCATGAAAGAGAAGTAATTAAAAGCTTGTAGTGTATTAGTATGTGTATTATTCTAGTTTCCTGCTGCTAGCATTATATTAGGTTTAGGAGTAGAAGTATATTAGTATCTTTAGAAAGAGCTTGCTCATAGTTTATATAATATTGACTTGGCTGTTACTTGTAATGTGTATTGCTTAGTTTCTTCGTAGCATTATTATTATACGTAATGATTAGTTGTATGATAGAGTCAATATATCTACATTTTACTCGATTTGTGTTTATTATATTAAGTGGAACTTGCCAATAACATGCGCCCAATTCTCAAGCGGCTAACTACAGATAAATCCAATCTTATATCTTAAACGCAGCATTTGTTTGTTTGTTCGAATTGATTGAAGGTCAGGCAAATTGTACAAGTAAGTATCTGTGAAAATGGGGGCTCTTCATTTGTTAGAATTTTGGAGCTTTCGTTAGAATTTTCCGAGCTTCCACTTGTTAGAATAGTTAAATTTACTATATTTGAATGAAATGTAGTCAGTTTATAAAGAATAACTAATAATAGAATAGAATAGAATAAGAAAAAATATTCGATGACATGTAGGACATGATTGTCCTAGGACCTGAATTTTTTGGCTACATTCTGGACAACAATTAGCATGCCTGAATGGTAAAAAAATCCATGTAGCATTACGAGATTCAAGACATACGACACACTTAGTTTCTTCAACGGGTGTGTTAGTAACCTCTTCGTCAGAATCTTCAGAATCGCTTGAGGGAACATTGACCTCCGTGTTTATCCTGCCAATTGTATGGCTGATAGCTTTAAGATACTACCAAAGATTATATTCTCCATCGCTTAGATTTTATCAATGGATCAAATCTAAGCAATGGAGAATATAATCTTTAAAACATCCCGATTGAAATGCAAGTAACTTGTAAAATCGGCACTTGAAAATGTACATTGTTATCTAAAATTATTCTAACAAGTGAAAGCTCGGAAAATTCTAACAACAAAAGCTCCAATATTATAACAAATGAAGGCACCAAGTGAAAATTGGCATGTAAGGTGTCAAATGATGTACCCATGGTTAAATTCGAATATCTAAGAGAGATTTTCATACTCTACGCTTTTTATTCCATCTGAGAAATCTACCCCCCCTGCCATAATCCAAACTCCGTTCTTGAACTCTTAACGATGCTGCTCATCAATGACTCCTAAACTGAGTTCCTTGTAATTGATACTCGTCAACAACTCTCCAAGGTCCACATTGATAACATCTCTGTTGGCAGTTCTCTAATCTCGCCATCCAAAGAAGTGGGAACTTGGGTGCCTGGTTGGACAACAACCTATCATTGTATACTCAGATCCGTAAAGTTGCTTCTTCTTGTTTCTACTTCATCTATAGTATCCGTCGAATCAGGAAATATCTCTCCACAAAAGCATGCGAAACTATCGTCAACGCTCTTGTAACATCTCATCTTGACTATTGTAACTGTCTTGTTCTTCCTCGTTGCTCATGTCTCTACTCCAGCGTGTTCAAGGCAAAACAGTACAACCAGGCATTATTCACAAATGTATCAAGAAACATTCCATCGTCTCCTCTTCTTAATATAATCTCTCCACTGACTGTCTGTAAAACATCGCATCACTTACAAAATCTTCCTCGTAACTTATATAGTTTCTAATTCCTATTAGAATGAATTCCTGTCTACAAGAACTGAAAGTATAAGACCAAAAAGTGATGAGTCAATGATTATTCATTTTCTATATTTTCTCACATAGAGACAAACACGTGCCTAGCTTACGTTAATGCTTAGTAGCCAATAACAATAGAGTACCCGTAGGACGTAACACTATAGATACCTCCACCAGTGTTAAAATCACGCATTTCAAGTTACCTACAGTTTAACTGAGTATTTGTGATTTTAAATGGCATCCAAACTGCCTGAGAAAATATCTGACATAGACACTCGAGTGAGAGTGTATCCAATGACTTCACCACCTTACAGTTGGATCTGTTTCTTGTCAATCACAGCACAAGATGGGATTAGGTACAGAGGCACTGGGTTTAAGATCCATTTGAAGGATGTTAACTACACGGCAGTCCTCACCTGTGGACATTGCACTTTCGTCAAAGGCAAACCAGCTAAACAAATTTCAGTGACTTTTCCTGACCAAAGTCCAGTCACAGTTTACACAGAGGATCTGTACACATCGCCTGAATACATCAACAAAGGTAATCCTAACTATGACTACGGCCTGATTTTACTTCCAGGGAATAGCGATAGCGGTTTTGGTTGGTCGGCTATTGTCCCTGATAAAGAATTACATAAAAGTGTGACGAAATGTGGCTATCCTGCAGATAAGCCACGTGGCACTATGTGGATAACAGGTGGACCAGTTGATGAGTGTACATACAGACGTATTTTCTACATGAACGGTAGACGTAGTCAGAGTGGAAGTCCGGTTTACACGTGGTATGAGGGATATTGGACGGTAGTAGGCATTCAGAGTCTTGGTGGGTGTCCTAACTCAGCAGTTAGGTTGATTCCTGAAATGATTCCACGATTCTATGAACGAATGAATGGCCTCAAGCAAGTGACAATACGTTCCTTTGCATTTCCTGATGTATATATGCGTTGTGATGGCAGTAAGATGGTGACATATACGAGAAGTGGAGGTGGTACAGTTAACTGCCAATACAAACCAGCGGGGACCTATGAGGGGTATTATTTATACCCAGTGGGAATGAAATCCTCTCTAGCACCACCTGATAGTAAATACCCAGTCACTATACTGAGCGCTTGTTTCAAGAATGTGTATATACGCATGGATGGCAGTAAGATGACAAAATACAAAGGTCAAGGTGGAGGAGGTGTGGTTAATTGTCAATATGATGCGTTTACTTATGAGTCATTTTATCTTCGGAATGAAGAAGATGGAACTGTCTCCTTCCAGAGTGTTCAGTTTCCTCATTGCTTCCTCAGCCTAGATGGAACTGATGTTACTAAACACACTGATGCAGGTGGAGGTGTGGTCAATTGTCAGTATTATGATAACCCTGATGCTCCTGCTGCGTTGTGTGAACGTTTTCGTATTACTTAGTTTCTTAGCAGGAGCATAATAAGGTTTAGCTTTATATTAGTGGGTGTGTTTGGAATAACCAGTTTATTATTTGGATAATATTGACTTTGCTGTTATTCACAGTGCTTAGTTTCCTCATACTTTATTATTATGTTTGGTAGAGCGTGCATATATCAATTCTAAAGAGTCAAATACATTTATGAACATTGGACACTTCGCCTACTGAGAAGGCAAACTGCCTAAATTTTCAATGACCTTCACAGTGGAAACAAAGTATTTGAATTACGCCACCGGAATACATTGGCAAAGGAGACCCTGACTACAGACCGCTGAACAAATTACATAACAATGACGATGGAATGGGGATACAGTACAGTTTACACATGGTATGAGGGGTATTGGATAATGCGAGCCATTTACAGTTATAAATCCGCTGTTAGGTCGAATTCTACAGTGAATGCTAAGAACATATGAAAGTCCTTAACTTTACAAGAGTTTGATGTTACTTTAGATAAGCCACTAAAATGTCAGGTATGACCAAGCTCATAAACATTTAAAGAATGTACGTATATGAATGTATTGTCCTTTAAAGGACAATACACTCATATACGTACATTCCTCAAATGTTTATGAGCTTGGTCATACCTGACATTTTAGTGGCTTATCTAAAGTAGCATCAAACTCCTGCTAACTTGAATAGACAACCCACTTTGGAATTTGGTGGCCATTCGGAATGTATGTTCTACGCCTTCACTTGAAGAAGAATGGACTTTTTTGAAGCACAAATTTTTGTAGCACGTGTAGCATACCAGAATAGAAGACAAACTACTACGTAGAACTTTGAATTCCTACAAACTCATAAACAATGGTGTCGGCTAAAGTACTTAAAGGATAATTATTTATCTCAAAACTCATCGTCTATAATTTAAAATAGCAAACAAAATAAAGAATCTACAAATGCAAACTACCAAACGAGAAGTTTCATTCAAAATATATTGCGAAAATTGCATATATATTTTGTCTGCAGGCAAATGCATCGTTTGTCCGTGTTTAGAAAAGAAAAAGTAAACAAATATCAAAAATGAAACCTATATCTAAACCTGTGAAAATTCTATGAAAATCTCGCTATCGTTTCAAATTTCTATTAAAATGAATTATTGTGAAAACCAAAAATGTAACGAGTTCAAAAATCATCCATAAGATTTGATACATCTAATTTCTCTATAAGGACCAAGGAATGTTTACGTCAATCATTTATAGTGAATAACTATATCTAGTTTCCTGTATGGCATACTACTTGTAGGGTTAAAATCTAATATTTTTACTGCATTTCAAGTTACGTCTAGCTTAACCGAGTGTCTGTGATTCCAAATGGCCTCGAAAGAAAGGAAGACAGAAGACAGAGTCAAATTTGACCCCAAGACTTCACCGCCGAACAGTTGGATCTGTTACTTGTTCATGCTAACGCATGATCTTAAGCCTTTCATTTGCAATGGATTCAAGATTCATTTAAAGGATGTCAACCGCACTCTAGTTATCACCAGTGGACAGGCTCTATACCAGCGAGGTCATATGGTAAAAAATGCTACAGTGTTTGTTCCTGGGAAAGCTACAGTCACAGTTGAAACATCGGATATGTATGTAGCTCCAGAATATATTCAAGACGGAAATCCTGACTATGACTATGGAATGCTTTCACTACCAGGGACAAGTGACGAAGGATTCGGTTGGTCGGCTATCCTCTCTGATGATGAATTAAATAACCGCATCGTGAACAAATGTAGTTATCTCGAAGTAAATGATACCATGGGGATAACAGGTGGTCCGATTACCAAATATACAGACAAACGCATTTTCTACAGGAAAGATGCAACGATCGATCTGATTGGAAGTCCTATTTACACATGGGATGACGGAAATTGGACGGTAATTGGGATCAATACTGGTGCAATTCACGCCCAGTGTATAAACTATGGTGTTAGGCTAATTCCTGAAATGTTTCGACGATTCTTTCGTCAAATGCCTTTCAGAGCAGAGCTGACACTACGTTCTCATGAATTCCCTGATGTATACATGCGTTGTGATGGTAACAAAGTGATAGAACCAGTGCCAACTGGAGGTGGTATAGTTAATTGCCAATTCAAACCAGCGGAATCCTATGAGCGGTATCATATATACCCAGTTGAGATGAAACCCTCACTAGCACGTCTTGTAAAGTACTTAGTTCACATAGAGAGCACTCGTTGGGACAATGTGTTTATACGAATGAATGGCAGTGGGATGTCTGCACCTTCGCCTGTTGGTGGAGGCATCGTCAATTGTCACTATGGTGCGCAATCCTATGAGAAATTCTATCTCCGAAGAGAAGAAGGAACAACTCTCTCCTTTCAGAGTTTTGAGTTTCCACATTGCAAACTCCGCCTAGCTGGGAATGATGTCATTGAGCATACTCCTACTGGTGGGGGGAAGGTTAATTGCCAGTATTATTACGATACAGAAGGACTTGCTGGAGCTCTTGAACGCTTCTACATGGAGTCTGTTTAGTTTCCTGATAGCAATGTCATTTGGTTTAGTCGTGTGTTGGAGTGTGCTTATCTTAGAATATCTTAAGTATTATTATTTAGAGAGTATTGTCTGTTGCTATTGACATTGCTTAGATCCTTGCTGAGAGTATCATTAGTATGCTAGTAGTGTAATAGTAGGCGTATTCCCAGATATATATCAATTAAACTTAGATTTATGCTCAAGTTTTCATTTATACATAATGGAACCTTTCAAAACTAATATGCCAAGAATGGCACAAAGTGCCAGTGATGAAGTAAAAAATTTTGCTTCGTTCATTAATTGTAGCTAAATATAAACAAATCTTATATATTAAAACACTAGGACCTTTGTTTACACAATGTAAACAAATGCGAAGAAAATAGTTTTTAACAGTTGACCTCGTTTTTTATGGATGTAGATTTTGAACATCGTACGTGTTTGGGAACATATATCAAATAATATATTTATACCTAGTCCCTGTCATATATTATTGAGCTTAAAATATAACACTTCCGGATTCTACACAATAGAATATCTTAGATGGACTTTTGAAATGTAATCTCTAGAACCTGGGACAATATATTCAAATATGTACGTACATTCCTCAAATGTTTATTTGAGCTTGGTCATACCTGGTATGTTGGTGGCTTATCTAAAGTAACAATAAACTCCTTTAAACTTGAATAGACAACCCACTTTGGAATTTGGTGGTCATTCGGAATGTATGTCCTATGCCTTCACTTGAAGAAGAATGGACATTTTTGACCATAGATGGACTTTTTTGAAGCACAAATTTTGAGGTACGTGTAGCATACCAGAATTGAAGACAAACTACTACGTAGTAACTTTGAATTCCTACAAACTCATAAACAATGGTGAACTACTTGAGACGATATGTGGTAGAAGGGATAAAGGTGTCAGAATAGATTCGGTGAATTCGCCATCTCACATTTGGATCTGCCTCTTATCAATCATTTCACATGATAGGATAACCAGCCAGAACACTGGGTTTAAAATTCATTTAAAAGATATATCTCAGCTAAACCTTAGTTATAACATGTGGCCATCCCACTTACGTTAAAGGTGAACATTTAGGACAAATATTCAAAATTTCAATCGACAGACAGACATTTTTTAATAATTATCCACAAACCAAGAAAATACTAGTCTTCTCCATTTCATACTTCTTATATACTATCCTCCTTTTTACAAATGTATGCTGTAGATATTATGACTAGTTTTTCAGATAGATACAAAACTACGTGCTTGTACGCGTCAACCCTTTTTAGCAAATAACTAGAGTTGCTTGAGCGACGTCTTATAGATGGCTATATCAGCCTTAAAATCTATTATTTATCTAAGTATATTTGCAGTTACGTTTACTAGGTGCTTAAAAAATTCTTTCCGGTTGTACATTTACTAATTTATATCAAAACCGGAACAAACTATTGTGACACCCTGTACGTTGTTCAACCGAGTGTCTGTGATTTCAAATGGCTCTCAAGATAAATACGGAAACAGAACTTTCAAACATAGGAGAATCCGAATTTGCTGAGAAAATAGGTGATAGAGATGAGTGGGAGATAGACGCAAGTCACAATTGGATGGACACTTTTATCTCTTCTACTTCAAATCGTCTCAGTAGTTCTGTTTCTGTGAAATGATAAACGAAGAAAATACATTCCGAATGACCACCAAATTCAAGTTTACAGGAATTTATTCACAGCTATATCATTTATCTGAAACTTGAGCATAAATCTAAGTTTAATTGCTATATATCTGGGAATACGCCTACTATTACACTACTAGCAAACTAATGATACTCTCAGCAGGGAACTAAGCAATGTCAATAGCAACAGACAATACTCTCTAAATAATACTTAAGATATTCTAAGACAAGCACACTCCAACACACGACTAAACCAAATGACATTGCTATCAGGAAACTAAACAGACTCCATGTAGAAGCGTTCAAGATCTCCAGCAAGTTGTTCTGTATCATGATAATACTGGCAATTAACCTTCCCTCCACCATTAGGAGTATGTTCAATGACATCAGTCCCATCTAGGCGGAGTTTGCAATGTGGAAACTCAAAACTCTGAAAGGAGAGAGTTGTTCCTTCTTCTCTTCGGAGATAGAATTTCTCATAGGGACCTGCACAATGTTGACAATTAACGATGCCTCCACCAGTTAGTGAGGGTGCTGACATCCCACTGGCATCCATTCGTATATACACATTGTCCCAATGAGTGCTCTCTATGTGAACTAAGTACTTTTCAAAACGTTCAAGTGAAGGTTTCATCCTTACTGGGTATATATGATACCGCTCATAAACTTGAGCTGGTTTGAATTGGCAGTTAACTGTGCCGCCTCCACTTGGCGTACATTCTGTCACCCCACTAGCTTCACAACGCATGTATACATCAGGGAATTCTTGAGAACGTAGTGTCAGCTCTGCTCTGAAAGGCATTTGACGAAAGAATCGTCGAAACATTTCAGGAATTAGCCTAACACCATAGTTTAGACACTCGGTGTGAGTTGCACCAGTATTGATACCAATTACCGTCCAATTTCCGTCATCCCATGTGTAAATAGGACTTCCAATCAGATCGATCGTTGCATCTTTCCTGTAGAAAATGCGTTTGTCTGTATACTTGGTAATCGGACCACCTGTTTTATCCCCATGGTATCATTTACTTCGAGATAACTACATTTGTTCACGATGCGGTTATTTAATTCAGCATCAGAGAGGATAGCCGACCAACCGAACCCTTCGTCACTCGTCCCTGGTAGTGAAAGCATTCCATAGTCATAGTCAGAATCTCCGTCTTGAATATATTCGGGGGCTACATACATATCCGATGTTTCAACTGTGACTGTAGCTTTCCCGGGAACAAACACTGTAGCATTTTTTACCATATGACCTCGCTGGTATAGAGCCTGTCCACTGGTGATAACTAGAGTGCGGTTGACATCCTTTAAATGAATCTTGAATCCATTGCAAATGAAAGGCTTAAGATCATGCGTTAGCATGAACAAGTAACAGATCCAACTGTTCGGCGGTGAAGTCTTGGGGTCAAATTTGACTCTGTCTTCTGTCTTCCTTTCTTTCGAGGCCATTTGGAATCCCAGACACTCGGTTAAGCTAGACGTAACTTGAAATGCAGTAATAATATTAGATTTTAGCCTTGCAAGTAGTATATACGCCATACAGGAAACTAGTTATATTTATTCATTATAAATGATTGACGGTCTCTATAGAGAAATTTGATGTATCAAATCTTATGAATGATTTTTGAACTCGTTACATTTTTGTTTTTCACAATAATTCATTTTTATAGAAATTCTAAACGATAGCGAGATTTTTATAGAATTTTCAGGGTTAGATATATATTCGATTTTTGATATTTGTTTACTTTTTGTATCTATTGTAAACATGGACAAAAGATACATTTGTCAGTAGACAAAATATATATACAATTTTCGCAATATATTTTGAATGAACCTTCTCACTCTCGTTTGGTAGTTTGCATTTGTAGATTCTTTATTTTGTTTGCTATTTTAAATTATAAACGATGAGTTTTGAGATAAATAATTATCCTTTAAGTACTTTAGCCGACACCATTGTTTATGAGTTTGTAGGAATTCAAAGTTCTACGTAGTAGTTTGTCTTCTATTCTGGTATGCTACACGTGCTACAAAAATTTGTGCTTCAAAAAAGTCCATCTATGGTCAAAATGTCCATTCTTCTTCAAGCGAAGGCATAGAACATACATTCCGAATGACCACCAAATTCCAAAGTGGGTTGTCTATTCAAGTTAGCAGGAGTTTGATGTTACTTTAGATAAGCCACTAAAATGCCAAGTATGACTAAGCTCATAAACATTTAAAGAATGTACGTATATGAATGTATTGTCCTTTAAGGAATTTCAAATGTTCTTAGCATTCACTGTAGGATTTAACCTACCTGCGGAGTTATAGCTCTGAATGGCCAGCACTATTCAATAACCCTCATTCCGTTTGTAAACTGAATGCAGGTAACCCGCTTAATCGGGACACTGTGTTCCGATATTGTTTCCAGATTAACCTGAGTTCCGAATTAACCGATGCCTTCTTCACAGAGACAATGTCCACAGGTGTTACCTACCATTCAGCTGACTTATTTCAAACGAATCTTGAATCCACTGCTCTAGATTTTATTCCTTTCTTGCGATGCATTTAACACAAAACAGATCCAATTGTACGACGGTGACTTGGGGCCAACTCTCACCCTCTCATCTTTCCGCCTATTTCCTCATCCGGTTGGGAATATTCTATGTCTGAAAGTTCTGTTTCCGTATCTTGAGAACCATTTGAAATCACAGATGCTCCGTAAACTACGTATACATATCTTCACTATAGAACAATAATAGACTTTTACACTGATAGATAGTACGTATATAGGAAGTCGTTCGGGCGACTCTTGTTTATTTGCTACAAAGAGTTGAAGTATACAGACAAATTTAGGTATCAAATGATATGGATAATTTTTTGATTTCCATTTGACTTCCTATACATCAGCGGTTCACAACCTTTTTGCTATAATGCTATCTCGCGTTTCCCTCTGTTAAAAGTGCATCACTTTAGGACGCATGAGTATCTATCCTATGCAAAATATTACAACATCTCAGCAAATAAATGCAAGCTACTCTACAGTTATAGCATGTGGATATTCTACTTATGTTAAAAGCAAACAGATTCGATAAATATTCATAATATCGGTTGACAGACCGACATTTTTGAATGATTTCCACACCCAAGGAAAGGCTTGTTTTCTTCTTTTCATACTCCTTATATAGTATCGTCACTATGTCTGACAGATGCAGCGCCCCTGTTTGTCCCAACAAATTTAAAATCGCTTTGCCATTTCCAAAAGATTCCACCAGTTTATTCATAGGATCTATTTGCTAAGATATAATTTTATTTTGCATAAGATAGATACCCATGCGTCCTAAAGTGATGCACTTTTGCTAGAGGGAAACGCGAGATAGCATTATAGCAAAAAGGTTAAGAACCACTATAGGAGCTCAACGGGAAATACAAACCATTTTATATCATCTGAAAATCTAAATCTTTGCGACAAAACTACTTGCCTGTATACTTCAACTCTTTTAAGCAAATAACTATAGAGTTGCCTGAACAACGTCCTATCTAGTATATATCAGTGTTAATTAAAATATATTATTAGTGCAGCTCCTAGCATAGGATGTGCCTTATGTCATGATCGGTGTCGAACATAAGAAATTCTATTGGACCAAATTGCTCCAAATTTGGTCCATATATTCCTTATATGGTGGAGATTTGAACCTGGGTCCAAATTATGAAATATTTTCACACCTTACCTCAATATATGACAAATGTGGTGACCAATTAAACAGCAGGTTGGTTTTCTATTGACCAATAAGGGGTGAGGCCTCACTTAATGCATATAAACAAGTTAGATTCACACTCGAAACTTGAAATTTGATGAAATGAAAAAATGTTTAAAACTCAATTAATTTAAGGATGCATATTATGCAAATGCCCTACGAGTCACTTAATGGAGCTGCACTATCAGTCCGTCGACCGACATTATTTTTCTGTATTTGAAGTAGCGTATAGTGACTAGGGATCGACAGGTCCCCTGGTCCCGGCCAATCCGGGCCACTTCTGTCCCGGCCCCGGCCCCGGCTTAAAGTCCTGAACCTGGCCGGGGTCCAGTTGAGTTGGAAAAACATGTTGTTTACGAAGGAAACTTTATAATTGTATGACAACTACATAAATTTAGCCTATTACCTACTTGCACTAACTACCTATACTAACAAATCTGCACTAACTACCTATACTAACGAAACTAATATCTACCTATACTAACAAATATTTAAGCCGAACTTTCATCATCAATTTCTGAGTTGCGGTTTGGAAGATCAACTTCAGGAGGTGGCTGAGGTAGCTTGAACGAACCAAACCCAATGGTTCGAAGGTTGTATTTTAGAAATAACTAGGGATCGACCGGTCCCCCGGCCCCGGCTAAATTCTCCCCCCGGTCGATCACTACGAGTGACACCTGTGAATTCAAATGGTTTCTCAAGATACGGAAACAGAACTTTCAGATATAGAATATTCCCAACAGGATGAGAAAATAGGTGATAGATATGAGAGTTGAACCCAAGTCACCACCGTACAATTGGATATGTTTTGTGATCGCGAAAGGGAATAAAATCAAATTGAGAACTCTGCTAATCGGGACAAAATATCAGTGACCAGTGTCCCAATTAAGCGGAGTCACCTGTATTCATTTTTTTACATAGTATGAAGGGTGTTGGATAGTGCTTGAATTCACCAATTATTTCAAGATTATTTGGAAGTATTAAAGTCAATAACCTGGGACAATACACTCATATACGTACATTCCTCAAATGTTTATGAGCTTGGTCATACTTGACATTTTGGTGGCTTATCTAAAGTAACATCAAACTCCTGTAAACTTGAATAGACAACCCACTTTGGAATTTGGTGGTTATTCGGAATGTATGTTCTATGCCTTCGCTTGAAGAAGAATGGACATTTTTGACCATAGATGGACATTTTTTGAAGCACAAATTTTTGAAGCACGTGTAGCATACCAGAATAGAAGACAAACTACTACGTAGTAACTTTGAATTCCTACAAACTCATAAACAATGGTGTCAGCTAAAGTTGGCAATGTATTTAAAGATCCTTTATTCCCAATCTCATCGTATATCAAATGGGTAAACAAAATAAAGTTTTTCTCCAGATACACAACTACCTGAGATGATATGTGGTAGAAGAGATAAAAGTGTGAATAGATCCGATGAATTCACTATTTCACATTTGGATCTACCTCCTATCAATTACTGTACATGCTTGGACAACTAACCAGAACACTGGGTTTAAGATGCATTTAAAGGATATCCAAGATTCGGGTCGAAGTTGAAACAAACGATTCGTACGCATCGCCTGAATACTACATCGACAAATGTGATTCTGACTAAGAATATGGGATAGTTTACTTCCAGAAAATAGCGATAAGGGATTCGGCTGGTCAGAAAACACATAAATACCTCTCAGCAATTCGTGGATGTCCCTGAGATAAGAATGAAGGACGGCTGCAGCAATTCAGTTAGTGAGTTTCATAATAGCTGTTAGATTAAATATTCAGATGTTTCAACAATTCTACGAACGTTGAATGCAGTTAAACCTGTGACACTCCCTGATGTATAATACTATTGATTTAAGTTAAAATTGAAGTAGCTCAACCAATGGTTTATATAAATAGACAAATTCTGCATCTAATTTAGGGTCCCTTTTGATTTGTTCTTAGCATACTTGCCAACTGTCCCGTTTTTGGCGGGATGTCCCGCTTTTTTCACTCTTCTATTGAGCTAATTTTCGCGAGTGTCCCGCTTTTACATGAAATTTCCCAATTATGTCCCGCTTTTTTCTACTCATGTATAATACTTTTCTATTGCGTCCCGCCACGTCCCGCGAAATTTAACGCTGCGGCCCGTTTTTATCATGACTCAGGTTGGCATGTATGTGTTAGCCTCTTTCTTGTTTAGGCCTCCACTTTTGCTATGGGACACGTTAACTGTGTTTACTTAATTGATGACAGTAGTAGTCCTTATATGTATTAGAATTTGTCATTAGAAGCAATGGTTCGAAATCTAATAGAAATTTTCACATCTTTTCTATACATTTTACTGTAGTATAAGTTATTATTATCATAATAGCAGATCATTTACGACACGAGATGTATTAATGGCAACGCTGTTGAATAGAAAACTATTCTGACGGGAAATTATTTACAATTTTTGTATTGTTTAGTTGGATATACAAGCATGCAAGAAATCCACTACTCAGTTACTGTAAACAGCCAAGTATTTATATATATTGGTATTTTGTTATTTTTCCTAAGAAAATTCTTTTTATTTTAATTCCTATTAATAGTAAATGCTTTATGAAATGCACGCCAGTTCATTCCTGGAAAATCTATTGACCCAAATTATAGTAATTTGTACCATTTTACCATATTATTATTCCTTTGTGATGGAGATTATGCACTCATTTGTTTAACTAACAAGAAGTTTGAAAATTCATTCAAAATATATTGTGAAAATATTATATACATTTTGTCTGCTCACAAAAATTAAACCTATAACTAGACCTGTGAAATTCTACAAAAATATCGATATCGCTTCGAATTTCTATAAAAATTAATTATTGTCTATCTAAATTGAAATTATAAAACCAAAAATGTAACGAGTTCAAAAATGACCCATAAGATTTGATACATCAAATTTCTCTATAGGGACATAGAAAAGTGTATAGTTTACATCAATACTTTGTAGCGAATAAATATATAGTTTCCTGTCTGGCAATATACATAGCATCTACTTCCAGGGTAAAAATATATTATTTTACTGCATTTCAAGATACGTCTAGCTTAACTGAGTGTCTGTGATTTCAAATGGCCTCTAAAGAAACGGAAACAGAACTCCCAGGTATAGAAGATTCCAAACTGCCTGGGGTAATATGTGGTAAGGATGAGAGAGTGAAAGTTGTTCCCAATACTTCACCACCGTACAGTTGGATCTGTTTCGTGTTTGTTGTAACGCATGGTGGTATGCGTAACATTGCCAGTGGATTCAAGATCCATTTAAAGGATTGTAACCACACGGTAGTTCTCACATGTGGACATATCCTTTATACTAGAGGCGAGATGGTAAGCCAAGTTTCACTGATATTTCCTGGTCAAGAAGCAGTCACAGTTTACACAGATAGTTTGTACGTACCCCCCGAATACATTCGCAGCAGAAATTCTGACTATGACTATGGGGTTATTTTACTACCAGGGACGAGTGACGAAGGGTTCGGTTGGTCGGCTATCCTCTATGATGCTGAATTAACTGACCTCATCGTGAACAATTGCGGTTATAGTGATAAGCCAGTGGGTCACTTGTGGATAACAGGTGGTCCGATTACCAAGTATACAGACAGAGGCATTTACTACATGAACGATACAACGATCGGTACGAGTGGAAGTCCTGTTTACACATGGGATGACGGATATTGGACGGTAATTGGTATTCATTCTGGTGCAACTGAACTCATGTGTCCTAACCATGGTGTTAGGCTAATTCCTGAAATGATTCAACGATTCTATTTTCGTATGAAACTGATGAAAGCTGTGACGATACGTTTTCAAGCATACCCTGAGGTATATATGCGTTGTGATGGTGAAGACGTGAAAAAATCACCAAGTGGAGGTGGTACAGTTAATTGCCAATACCCCCCAGTGGAACCTGATGAGTGGTTTTACATATACCCAGTGAAGATGAAACCCTCACTAGCACCTGATGGCAAATACGTAGTCCACTTAGAGAGCGCTAGTTGGAACAATGTGTTTATACGAATGAATGGCAGTGGGATGTCATCATCCTCACCTAGTGGTGGAGGCCAGGTCAATTGTCAATATGGTGCGTTTTCCTACGAGAGATTCTATCTCCGAAAAGAAGAAGGAGGAACTTTCTCCTTTCAGAGTTTCAAGTTTCCACATTGCTTCCTCCGCCTAGCTGGGGCTGATGTCACTGAACATAAGGAAAAAGGTGGGGGAAAGGTTAATTGCCAGTATCAGAACGATCCAGATCAACCTGCTGGATCTCTTCAACGCTTCTACGTGAAGAAAATGTAGTTTCCTGATAGCAATGTCATTAGGTTTAGTCGTGTGTTAGAGTGTGCTTGTCTTAGAATATCTTAAGTATTATTTAGAGAGTATTGTCTGTTGCTATTGACATTGCTTAGATCCCTGCTGAGAGTATCATTAGTATGCTAGTAGTGTAATAGTAGGTATATTCCCAGATATAGTAGTATATCAATTAAACTTACTTGTAGATCTATGCTCAAGTTTTCATTTTTACATAATTCAATAATTCACTAATTCACTAAATGAATAATAAGGAGTTATAGAGTAGGAATAGAAAAGTTACAGCAAAATAGGGGTAAATCGCTAAAGTTCAACAAGATGTTGAATTAAGTCGTCATTGAATTATTTGATTGGTTTGACAGACCCGCAACAAAGATTTTCTTCCCGCAAAGCCCCGAGGCCGAAAATTAAACTCGGCCTCCGCATACAATTCTGGGAAAAGTTTGTAAATATCGGTCGGGCGACAGACCGATTTTTTAACAATTATAAGTACAGACCATATGTATTGCAAGAACGATAGAGTGGGCATTCAAAGAACTCAGTTTACACATGGGATGAGGGTATTGGATAGTGCTAGGCATTTACAGTTATAAATCCGCTGTAAGGCTGAATTCTACAATGAATGTAGAAAGAACATATGAAAGTCCTTAAAGGACAATATATTCATATACGTACATTCCTCAAATGTTTATGAGCTTAGTCATATCTGGCATTTTAGTGGCTTATCTAAAGTAGCATCAAGCTCCAGTAAAACATAAATAGACAACCCACTTTGGAATTTGGTGGTCATTCGGAATGTATGTTCTACGCCTTCACTTGAAGAAGAATGGACATTTTGACCATAGATGGACTTTTTTGAAGCACGTGTAGCATACCAGAATAGAAGACAAACTACTACGCAGTAACTTTGAATTCCTACAAACTCATAAACAATGGTCTCGGCTAAAATGGGAAATGTATTTAAAGGTTCTATTCTCAAACTCATTGTCTGTGATTTCAAGTGGCTTAACAAAATAAATAATATTTTGATTATTGTAGATACTTTTGCTGGCAAAAGGCAGAGCACTAACTTGTCTCATCTGTTGAATTTCACTGACGAAAACATTTATTTTAGAACTATTTTAGAACATTTATTAAATTTTGTAGTCCACAACCAAAAACCCCTAAAATCCGGGGCTTTAGTGGAAGAATACAAATTTTACAAATGATTTTTCGAAAAGTGGATTTTGCAATTTTCAAAATCCACTATCTTAAGCGAAATTTAACCTTTTATTTAAATATAAACATAAAGTAAGCAATTTCAAAAAAAGTGATTCGATACGCCAACCCTTTGTAGCGAATAACTATAAGTTGCCCGTACTATAGGCGCCAAACCCGAGGGGGATAAAGGGGCTCAAAACCCCCTGGATTCGAAGATAGCCGATAGACGCAATGCAAAATTTAGAGCTGAGCCCACCCCAGAACCCCCAAATTGTCCAAGGATTTCGAAAAGTTCGGTCCCTGGTCCGTACAGCATAATATATACTTAAGCAAAATTTAACCTTTTTATAATATACGTATATATATATATATATATAGCCATCTTTCGTAGCGAATAACTATGAGTTGTCCGTACGACTTAATGGATACCTCCACCAGAGTATAAATCCATTATTTTTACTGAATTCCAAGTTATCTCTAGTTCAACCGAGTGTCTGTGGTTTCAAATGGCTGCTCATGATGCAGAAACAGAAGATGTAGCGTATGATATAATATGTGGTGAAGATACCAGAGTGAAAGTGAATCCCAACACTTCACCTCCGTACAACTGGATCTGTTTCCTGGAAATTACAACACAAGATGATACTATAGTCAAAGGCAGTGGATTCAAGATTCATCTGAAGGAGGTTGGCTACACGGTAGTCATCACAACTGCACATCTCCTTTTCAGGAAATTGGAGGGCTGGGCTAAACAAGTTTCGGTACTCTGTCCTGGTCAAAGTTCAGTCACAGTTGAAACAGAGAATTTGTACGTACCTCCAGAATATATCGACAACGAAGATGCTAATTATGACTACGGAATGATTCTGTTACCAGGGACGAGTGACAACGGATTCGGTTGGTCGACTATCATCCCTGAAAAAAAACTTCCTAAACGAATCGTGACTACATGTGGGTATCCCACAGATAAACCACGTGCTACTATGTGGATAACAGGTGGTAAGGTTACCACTTATACAGGCAGACTTATTTCTTACCTGAAAAATCCAGCGAAGCGTCTGGATGGAAGTCCTGTTTACACATGGTATGAGGGATATTGGACAGTTTTGGGCATTCATCGTCTCTCTGGGTGTCCTAACTCAGCTGTCAAGTTCATATCTGAAATGATTCTACGATTTTATGAGCGAATGAATGCCCTCAAAAAAGTGACAATACGCTCCCAAGCATATCCGAATGTATATATGCGTTGTGATGGTAGTGAGGTGAGAAAATCATCGCCAAGTGGAGGCGGTACAGTTAACTGCCAATACAAACCAGCAGAAGCCAATGAGTGGTTTTATATATACATAGTAGGGATGAAACCCTCACTAGCACCTGATGGCAAATACCCAGTTCATATACTGAGTGCTCATTGGAACAATGTGTATATACGAATGGTTGGTAGTGGGATGTCAGCAGCCTTACCTAGTGGTGGAGGTATCGTTAATTGTCAATATGGTGCGTTTTCCTACGAGAGATTCTATCTCCGAAAAGAAGAAGGAGGAACTTTCTCCTTTCAGAGTCTTCAGACTCCACATTGCTTTCTTCGCCTAGCTGGGGCTAGTGTCACTGAACATAAGGAAAAAGGTGGGGGAAAGGTTAATTGCCAGTATCAAGACGATCCAGATCAACCTGCTGGAGCACTTCAACGCTTCTACATGGAGTCTGTTTAGTTTCCTGATAGCAATTCCATTAGGTTTAGTCGTGTGTTGGAGTGTGCTTATCTTAGAATATCTTAAGTATTATTTAGGGAGTATTGTCTGTTGCTATTGACATTGCTTAGATCCCTGCTGAGAGTATCATTAGTATGCTAGTAGTGTAATAGTACGTATTCCAGATATATCAATTAAACTTTATTTATGCTCAAGTTTGTATTTAATGGAACTTCTCAAAGATGAATGAAGAAGTCCCAGTTGTGAAGTAAAAAATGTCATTCGACAGCTTAGTTAAGTGTCTGGTAGGGTTTTTGCATAATATACATCCTTAATTAAGTTTCAAGCAATTTTTAGTGCAGCTTCTAGCATAGGAGATGCCTCATGTCATGATCGGTGTCGAACATCCGTCCGTAAGTACGTATGTATGTCTGCTCGCTCCTGAAAATTCTATTGGAAAAAATAGCACCAAATTTGGCCGTATATTCCTTATATGGTGTTTTGAACCTGGGTCCAAATTCTGAAATATTTTCGCAATTTTTCACAAAAGGTGTCAATATGTATTATCTAATCAGAATCCAGAGATTTACCATTACAGTTGGTTTTGATTTTATTGATTAATAGGGATTAATTATACCTAACTCAATGAACATACAAGTAATTACTTGTATTGACTTTATACAGTCAAACTATCTATTTAAACATATTCTCATTTGTTAAAGTATTACATCGCGATGGAAAATAAAAATTTCCATATTATATATGTGAATCAATCAATATATCTATTAATGATATTTATTAGGTCAAAAAGATGTCAGTCGACAGACTGATAGTGCAGCTCCATTAATTAAGTGACTCGTAGGACATTTGCATAACATACATCCTTAATTGCGTTTTAGACGATTTTCCATGTCAACCAATCAGATTTCAAGTTTAGGGAGTCATTGTGACTCATTTATATTCATTGAGTTAGGTCTAATCCCTATCAACCAACAAAATAAAGCCAACTGTAATGTCAAATCCCTGGATTCTGATTGGCTAATACATTTTGATACCTTTTGTGAAAAGGTGCGATTTTTTCAGAATTTGGACCCAGGTTAAGATTTCTACTATATAAATAATATATGGTCCAAATTTGGTGCAATTTGGAGCAATAGAATTTCCAGGAGCGAGCAGACAGACGGACGGACGTCGCATGTCGATCATGACACAAGGCTATACTAGGAGCTGCACTAAAAAGATGTATGCTTCTCTATATCCAGTGGAGCTATAACGAAACATGGTGGTCGTTATAGCTCCACTGGATATAGAGAAGCAAACATCTTTTTACTAATATGCTAATTCAAGACGTATACGTAGGAAAATAAAATTTATGTAACATTAGAATAAATCTGTTTATAATTTATTATATTAATTTGTTATATTTTTAATAAAATAATCTTCAAGCATCATAACACATATATCTCTACAAAACAGAATCGAATTAAATATCCAATCAATTTCTTCTTCACTACAAAATAATCACCTCAAATTATCCTAAACGCCATCAAGTCACTGAGGTCTCTGCTTGTAAACAAGAACGTAAGCTCGATCAGTCACTACGTCTTTGATGGAAATAGATTTCGTGATTTTATCGTCATACCCCATCCAACCTACAACAAATTGGAATGAAAGATTACGCTCTGGAATATGGTGGCTTATCATTAAATTTTGGTTGCTATGGCTACCATTGAAAGTCGATGAATTAATGCCAACTCACCCTTCTTGTTGCTAGGGTCAGAATTAGCAAATGCGACATAATGTCCGCCAGTCGTAGAACCTGTGTGATTAATGACTCCTATCAGATCGTACTTGTACTGCTGTCCACTCTCTCCCAACGAGAAACTAGCAACAAAACATGAAGAAGTGGTTTCAAAACAAAAATAAACAATACCGAATAATGAACAAACAAACAATGAATAAGCAAACAACCAAACAAACAAACAAACAAACAAACAAACAAACAATAACAACAACAACAACCACAAACAAGCAAATAAACAAACAAACCTGGACATGTCTAGATTATGCACGGGGTACTGTACGTGTGCGACGTACTTGTACTCTCTGTACTGAACATTCCTGAAGAAGAAGCGCTTGAGCTGTACGATGAGGATGGGGGGCAGCTTCCAGATAGAGAGCGTCTTGGATGCTTCTCTGTGCTTCTCGCACTGAGGACAGTACCTAACACATATAGCAGCTTAATAAACTGTCAGATTCTATAAGGATGAGTACTGTATTCTGATTGTGAGAAGTACCGTTCCGCTAATCAAGAACAAATTTCAAAATAACTTTGACGAATTTTGTGATGATTGCAGGGTTTCCACCACTTCTGGAATTAGATAAACCCCTGTTTGGGTGCCATATAACTTTTAACACCTTCAAAAAATTGCCGGACTGGAAATCCTAGATAACCCAATGACTTGTATACACATATCTGTGTATTTCTATTGCAAATTATAGGAATTGGTAGGGATAATCACAATAATTGCCAATAATTAGACCACAGAAACTACATAAGGATAGTAGCAGTAGAACCTCGATAATCCGACACCTGTATAATAATCCGGAACACCTCTACAATCTGACAATCTGGCAATCCGACACTTTTTCGTTTCCCAAAGTGTCGGAGTATGCAGGTTCTACTGTATGCAATTACCAAGCTTCTGCTTCTGTCAGTGTTTCTGGTTCTGAAAACGCCTGAATGCAATGTTCCAGCGTCATAACCTCAGGTTCTATGTACAGATAATCAATCATACATGAAGCGAACCCCCAACATGAATTATAAAGTTTCATTTAGTTTAACCTTCATTGACTATGGATTTTGCTAACTCATTTCCGGTTAAGTTATTTTGGGCGGGGAAGCCATAGAAATGCGGGGTCCAAGCTATAAATAGAATGGACCTAATTATTAATATTACCTTCGTATTCCTTGATATGCATACTCTCATCTTCAACAAAATTCTAAAAAGAAATATAATTTCTAAAGAAGAGTTCGCTTGTTAGTAGAGAGGTAATATTGCTCTGAATTATCTGGGAAGATAATCCTAATGTTTTACTGATGGATAACCCATACCACATCCAACTCTGTTAGCTTGACGAAGGCGTTTAGTTTATTGTCTGTTTTCCAGTCCATTGCAAGGAAATCGAATTCATCCGTAATAATTGAATCTAAATAAAGTAATCCTTTCAACTTAAATCAATAAATATAAAATTCAATCTAAATTTGGATTTTATCTTGAAAATAATTAAAAGTTCGAAAAGGATGAAAAAATAAATTTCTCATTATCGTATATAACAGACAAATAACAGTGCAACAAATAAACAAAATAATGAACAAATAAACAAACAAACAAACAAACCAAACTTCCAATAATATTGTGTCACATCCTGACTACACCATTAATTTGGCTACGCCTCTTATTATACACATATAAACACATTTATTAACATAAATAAACAATACAGTCAGGGTCGCTTATTGTGAAACACCAGAGGACCAAAAAATCTGTTCATAATCGAGATATTTCATATTAAGCGAACTTGCTTCAATACAAATCCTATCTAAAAATGAAATTGGGACCAGGAGGTTAGTTCATAAGCGAATGTTCATATTAAGTGGGTGCATAATAAGCGACCCTGACTGTATTGATACAATATACTATGCTATAATAACGCCATACAGTACATATAATGGATTAATAAACCACTCAGAACAACACTGTCACTAAGACACAAACCTAGATCTAGAGGGTTGAGAGGACCAGCTCTGGGTGCGGTAGCTCCAAAGCTATTAACAGGCCGCAGAGAGAAAGCTGAGAATTTGAAGGTAGAATTGTCTAAACTGATTCCTTCTATTTCTGACATCTCCGGGATAGCTGGGATCTCGGGTAGAGGAGGACAGTATTCTGTGCTCACAGAGCGACTGAGAATAAAATAAATAAAAGTTGATCGACAAATCAAATTCTGTGCTAAATTTTTTTTAAAAAAATTTTAAAAAAAATTGGTTAATTTCAAACAGGGCTGGGGGTGTTTAACTGATATTCGGGGTCGGTTATTTTGGTTTCCTCCAGGGCGGTTAACCGGTTAATCGATGTAAATATTAATTAGTATAAATATGGATTTGTCGACTAATATTTAACCTGATATTGGAAAGTTTACAATCTTCAGTGGTCTCGAAATATACTATTTGGTTAGAAAAATTGTAATAATATTGTAATGTCAAAATTTTAGTATTATTCATGAATCTTCATCGAAAAACAATGAAATTAGTCTAAATATTTAGGAGATAAAGCAGATCGGCTAACCGATCCAAAATTTTCTTAACCGTTAACCGTGATTGACGGCGGTTAACCGGTTAACCGGTTAACCGAATCCAGCCTTGTTTCAAATTAGAAGAAATTTTTGATTTCGAAATAATTTTATACTTTCTGGGAAATTTGTGACTGTTTCTGGGATAGAAGCAAATGTTCAATACTTTTAAAGGCGCACTAATATTCCTATACAGTTAACTTGAATACCTCGCATATTTCAGTGCTTCAGTTGCTAGGTTACGGTATGTCCATTTGGAATGCGGGAGACTGACAATGAAAGGGAGTCCTATCGTAGAATAGTCTGCATTAGCTTTACAAGCAACTTGATGCTGTGGCCAATGGTGAGACTGGCAATTCCTACACATTAAACATTGTTAAATAAAATATTAGTTAGTAAGTTTAGGGAGTCATTGTGATTTATGTATATGCATTGAGTCAGGTATAATTCATATTGGTCAATAAAATCAAAGGCAATTATAAATCTTTGGATTCTGATTGGCTAATACATTTTAACACCTTATGTGAAAAAGGTGTGAAATTTTTAGGTTGCACCCAGGTTCAAATCTCCACTATATAAGGAATATATGGTCCAAATTTGGTGCAATTTGGTCCAATAGAATTTCCAGGAGCGAGCAGACGGAAGGGCGTTACACACCGATCATGAAGTAGGACATCTCCAATGCTAGGAGCTGCACTAAAAGTGAATCTCATAATTGTATGAGTCAAATTATTTCTTTCAATACAACACCTTTTGATAATATTAAACCAAACCTGCCGCAATAAGCTACACTGAGACAGCTAGTGCATCTCTTCAGCTCCACTTCTCCCTCTGGTTTCTGACACTGGGCGCATTTATTGGGTTTCTTAGGTGTGAAAGTTCGCTGCAATATTGGCACCTCCATCACTTCTTCATCGTCATCCAATTCTGAATCTGCCAACACCTCTGTTACCATGATGACGTCATCTTCTTTGATTTCTTTGACTGAGATATCATCGCTCTTCATAAATCTTTGAATTTTGCCTCGGTAAGTCTCGAAAATTCTCAACTAAAAGAGTCAAGGTCGCTTATTATGAACCACAGGGGATCAAAAATATTGGTCAATATAAACAAATCTTCATAATAAGCGATCCTGACTGACATATCCAGTGGGTTATAGTTATATTTAGAATAATAAACTTTGATTAATTGGTTAAGTTCACCTTATTCACAGGCATATCTATTGTGCGTCCCAGGTTGGCCTTCACTTGATCCAAGTGTGCATCAGTGAGTAGCTGAAGCTTGAACTTGGTTGGTGGGATGGACAGGTCTCTCCAGATCATGTGCACTGTGATTAGGCGCGGTTTCCTTGGAATGGGAACTGAGAGTGTCATGAATGGATCAAAAGTGACAGACACCTAAATGGAGAGAATTTCAGACCAATCAAATGCATTGGATTAGACAATTTTAATAATTATATACAGTTGAACTCGGTTAGTATTCGGATAATACGTTCTTAGGTTTAGTACGAACTCATTTCTCTGAACCAAAATCCATCTATAATATAGATTTCTATGTAGTACAAACTCGGTTAGTACGTACTTATGGATAGTACGTACTAATAGTTCCTTCCCGAAGAGGTACGTCTCATCCGAGTTCTACTGTACTCTATAGAAAAAGCTGAGATCTGATCATACCTTCAAATACAACTCGATAGTGAAGGTGTGAAAATATAAATTTAATTAAGTAAAATCACAAATAAAAACACATCAACCCAATACAGGGATTCTACACTTAGTTTGGTGAAAATCGGATTATTAGATTTCAGAGGTGTGCACATATGGACGCAGTACATCTATGCTATTAGGCCCGCAGCCGTTTTCAACCTTTTTGGGACTGTGAACCCTCTATAAAAATTTCCTATATTCTGTGGACCCCTCCTATTAACCGTAACACAAAATTTCGAATCATGTGGACCCCCTGACATCTTCTGTGGACCACTAAGGGGTCCATGGACCCCAGGTTGGGAGCCATAGTATTAGGAAATCTCCAAAAAAGTCAAAATTTTATAAACCAAAGAACTATTCTCACTTTTCTGCACTTGGGACAGACTAAGGTTGACTTGAACTGTCCCTGGAAGTTGTCTATGATGAATGAGTCGTTCCTCTTTCTGTGATTCTCCCAGGCCTCTGCTGCTACCTCACTGTCCTCCCTGCCCTTACTCTCTATCTGATTGGTCAGTGGCTTGTCATTCACACGGTTCAGGTCCTATAAATAGGAAGTTTACAATAATTTAAAACAATTAATTATGCACCACATAACATTGGAAAAAAACCCTTAAATGCCATTATTTTGGCAAATAAATTCAATTATTTTGATATTCAATTTAGTAGTCACAATACTAATTATTTGCCAAAATAAAGTTAGTCAAAAAAACGCAATTGTATTGACAGAATAACATCCGTAAAGGATTTAGGAGATTAATTAATTAATTAAACCACGATTTTGTCTAGTGCTCAATTCTATTTATAGAATAGACCCGACACTTTTAAGGTTTCCCCGCCCCAAATGACCTAACCGGAAATGAGTTAGCAAAATCCCTAGTCCGAATCGAATTAATTTCAAAATCGTAATTTCATGAAGATATTTATAAAAGTTTATTTATTGTTGAGTAACCAATATTGCTAAATGTTCGCAATTCGTACAAATCAAGCAAAGCCAGCTGTTTTCTGCAAAGTTTAAATTATAGTCAGGGTTGCTTATTGTGAACCACCAGGGGACCAAAAAATTTGTTCATAATAGAGATACTTCATATTAAGCGAACTTGATTCAATACAATTCCTATATAAAAATGAAATTGGGACCAGGAGGTTAGTTCATAATAAGCGACCCTGACTGTATTCACAAATCCAACTCTCCCACCTCATGAATTCCATCCAGGAGGTAGGTCATGTACTCGTGGGAGTCTTGTTGTCCGAATTCACTGAAAGTTTTGTTCTTCGTCGCAATCAGACATTTGATATATCGAGGCGCTGCCTTCTTGTCTCCTCGCACCCACATCTTATCCAGAAGTCTATGGAAGGCATCTGCTAGTTCTCCTTTGTACCCCAGCGGGTTGCTTCTATTCAAGTCTTTACAGTACTCTCCTCCTAAGGAAGCGAACACAAGAGACATTCAAACGCCATTCAACACATCCATGGTCCAATAATGCATACTAGAGTGTGAGAATATTGAAAGAGAGGAACCGTTTATATATGCTGGTAATACACTGTTAAGCCATAGCCTGCTTGGTTGACGATTTTAGCAAATCCTGTATGTACTCAATGGACCTCGGTCTTATCCCTGGTCCAAATTTTGAATTTGTGAATTGACCCTATACAGTAAAACCTCCATAATCTGACATCGTTTTTAACCATAACTGGTGTTGGACAGTAGAGATTGCACTGTATAATCCGACAGGTTTTCCGTTTCCCAAAGAGTCGGAATTATGTAGGTTCTACTGTTTAACGAAGATCACGTATAAATATTTAGAGGAAAACAAAAAATTGAAGGTCAACCCAGTGTATCCATTCAATTCAGGTAAAAATTAGAAAGTTGGTAGATATGAATATTTCATATCTGACTCGCCTAGGAAATAGTCCCTGAGGGGTTGACAGTTAATGAGACACTGTAGCACAGAGTTGATGAAGCAAGTATTCCCAATGTTCTCCAGCCCCGTCTTGCTCTGTGGTAGCATCTGCAACACAGGGGTTGCCTCACTCTCTGATACCTGAATGGTAGATTGGAATGTCAGGAGTTAAGAATATCATTCCGAAAATAGAACTTTGAAAATGCATCGATATTTTTAGAATATTGTTCAGATATTCTAAGAATAGTATACTACAGACTACATACCTGAGAATTTGAGTTGGTTGCTATGTCAGCTGATCCATTCTCCGAATTTGGAGCTTTCTTAGCAACATCGGAATGTGTAGCTACCTTAGCAACTTCGGAATGTTTGATTTCCTTCGCAACACTGGAATCTTTGGGTTTCGGCTTATCTGATTCGCTATCCAGCTTACTCTTCTTAACCGCGATATTCTCAGACTGAGTTGTCTCTTTCATTTCAACATCTGAAGGAGCTGAAGGAAATATAAAAACTATAATACAGTCCATGGTGTTATTATTAAAATTGCGCTATGATATAAGTTGAAGATTCTAATACGTATTTATATAAGCCAGTTAATACAGTCCTTAGATGTCCTTATGAATAGACACTGTACTATATCCGTCTGTCCATGCAGAAAATCTTTGTATCTTATCAAATATTTAAAGTACAAAATTTAAAATGAGTGATTCTACCTTGAACAGCTGACACAGTAGAAGTGTCCATCTTAGATGATTCTGAGCTGTCTGCTTCTGTAGTTACAGGTTCTAAAGAATGGAATTTGTCACTAGCCTGAAATAATAAATAAACAAACACAAACAAACAAACAAACAACCTCCAGATTGTCCATTCTCTTTAGAATCCTTCTGAACTTCTTTAACCTTAGGCACATGTCTCTACATTAAATAGACCAATGAGATGCGTGGAATTGTTCAATAAAGAATTAATGAAGAATCGACTATGAATTGGAATAAGTTGTGTTAGACCGAATTTTAAAAGATACAATTCTAACTACCTAAGACAACATGATACTTTGAACCTTGAAAAAGTCTAACATATGTCCAGTGGGGTATTCTCCTCTAAGAGAAAAGACACCCTTGATGCCATCATAACACATTGGTAGAATGCCTCTAAACCAAAAAACAAGGGCGATCGCGGTGTAAAAATTACACCACGAATTTTGGGAGTTACACAACAATTTGGGTCGGCCGCTACAGCGTGGGCAATATTTGGCTAATATTTTTTCGGTGGTTACACTGTGATTAAGCTGAGTTACACCAAGGTATCAACCTTAAAAAAACCTGCCATAGTGGTCCACATAAGATATCAGAGGTCCACAGAACACATATAGAACAGTTGCTATGGGGTCCACAACCAAAAAAGGTTGAAAGTCACTGCTCTAAACCATCCCTCAAGCATTCTTTATATGTGATTGATTGGGGAATTCATATGTTTAGATGTTCAGTCGGTTATGATGGATATTATGGGAGACATTAAAACTTACCTTCAACTCTGGCCACGTGGCAGAAGACTCCTTGTATAGTTCTATCTCAAGCCACTTCCCAGATACTTTAGCACTGGAATTCAGAGTGAGAACATTCCCGAACAGATCTGCCCTCCAAATCTCCTCTCCTACACATAAGTACGGAAACTCAGTGCACCATGGCAATGGTCAGTGTTTCCCTCAGGATTATTGGAAAACGGTTAATTTTGAAATTTTTGTGCAGTTTATTCGGGTAAATTGCATTATTTAACAACAAAATCAATTCGACAAGCTAAGCGTGCTAAACAGCGAACTTAACGCGCTCGGCGGGAATCACTGGCAATTGTTATCAACTTTAATCGTTACGTGGACCACAATATTATTCTACCTTATCTCAGTTTTGAAAATTCGGCCTTATTCAATCAGCCCAGCCTTTGCTTAGATATATGCCTAATGCGTCCATCTCATTTCGCGCGGCTAAATATTACTATTCGGGAAACTTAAATTTCGCGCGCTTAAAAATTTATGTTTTGAATTCATACACCATACTCCAGGAATCCGGGATGATTCATTGGATGAAGTGTGCATACCTTTGACCGTTAGCGTAACTGAGTTGGAGTCTATCTTGGTCTCTATGTCTTTCAGAATGGGGTCAGGAGGCTTGAGTCGTAGAGTGACAGTGTACTGAGACTGATAGAAGTCCACTTTCATGTCTGTCTTGAGACAAGAACTCATTATTAGAGATTATAATGGAGAGATAAATACAGCTCAACTCAGGACTTACCTATTTGAGTTAGGCTGGGCATGCTAATAAGGAGTAGAATTGATTTAATAAACGAGTTAAAAAAAACCACTTTGTGTTGGCTCTAATTACTATTTAGGACCAAAGTTTGCAGCAAGTTACTTCATAGTCACATTAGTGCTTACTATCAAAACGTTGTTAGGTTTAAGGTACGAAATTTTACTTATATTTTGTCATTTTAGAGGACCAGTAGCGGATTTAGGGGTGGGATGCCGCAAACCCTCGATCAACCTTTGCCCATCTCAGATTTTCTTACTGGTGTCTGATAAACATGGTAGAAACAAAGTTTCCAATCCAATCAAATTCGACGCCTCGCTGATGCCCACCCTGTCATAGCCCGACTAGCGTCGCCCCTGTCGAGAAGTATATACGAATTTTGATGAACCTGAGCATATTATATAATATATGTTGTCAACTTCCAGGGGTTTTGCCCCTGGACCCCACTGGGAGACTTACAGTACCCCCAAACCTCCAGCTGGATGCTGTGCTGTACCCTCCTCACGTCACTAAAATCCTTGGTTACGCCGGATCAATGCGGAAATGGTTCCAGTGCCACTGAAGTGTCCAGAATATTTTCGAATATCAACTTGATGTACGTATTGTAAACAAAAACAAAAAATCTTCCGAGAGCTTCGAAAATACGATATTCGGATAACACCCTTTCCTTTCCCCCTAAATAATATTTGTTATGAAAACTGGGTCATTCTGTTGAGTAGCAATTCGAAATCTTTTTTTGGCGTGAGTCCATCTTAGGAATTATTTTTCACACGATAATATTATCTAGATTAGATCTTGAAGATCCGAGATTTGGGATCACTTGACGAGTGTATAATTGCATGTATGACCAGCATTTCTATGATTTCAACTCCTCTCCAAGAAATGTACCTCTCCATTTTTCGAATTGTTATAAATGCTTTGTTTGAATATTTTTAATTTTAAGATAGTAAAACTATAATATTACAAAGTAAATAAAACCTAAAGTGAATAATTGGGAAAAAATGGGAATACTAAAAGATCTAGATAAAAAACATCAGTTTAACTAGAGTCTAGAAGAGTATTTAAAAATTGATGGTCAGTTTGTAGATTTGCAAGAATATCTGCTCTTTCAAACTCATCTTGCAGTTCCTTGATTCGTCGATATTTTATTGCTCTTCCACCATCATCTCTAGCAATTATGCAAATCAAATTATTTATTATCATTATCCTAGCTTCAATAATAAACTCATCTGTCTTTCTTATCTTTGGGGTTATACTTATCATTTTCACTGAACTAGAGGTCACAGCATTGAACTGTTCAAACTTCTCTTCCAGCCTTTTTTCTTGGTTCTCTAATTCACTAGGCCTGCGGCTTTTGTACTTCAAAATCTTTGTGGCAGTGAGATCAGAGGCTACTGAAATAGGTTTTAATGTATCCTCCTTCCGTTTCAGGACTTTATTGTAGATAGCGATTCCTTTGAGTAATTCTGAACGTAATTCTTGCAAGTCTTTGATCAACTTCTCTACATTGATCCAAATCCTTATATGTGACACCCAATCAGATAGCATCTCAAAGTAAGTCCGATCTTCAAGACTTTCAATCTTAATTAAGCACTTGTTAACTTCCAGCAACAAATTCTTGTACTCAGGGATGATCTGATTTTTTTTCAAAACAGCTTCAAACTCCTCAAGGCGGTGTATTTCTACATTCGCAGCTGTGTATCTGGTAGCCATAACAAGAAGATAATTGAATATCTTGCGAGTATTCTATAGAAGAATCAGTGGTTTTACAATATTTATGGTCTGAATAAAACTATGAACTGTAACGCCTACTGCGAATAAATTGGAATTGATTTATGAATAATCAAGCACAAATTCATTAGTACGTATTCGTATCCAAGCAATTGCGATTCGCTTGCTTGTGCTGCGCGGCTGATAAACACTTAATGTCCGCAAAAGTCACCCATTGGGCGCATATGTTAATGCAATATAATAGCCTGAATGTAAACAAAATCAATATAGAAATTATGATCGGACAGCCCACGTCACTCTTCAGGCTTTACAGTGATTATCACACATAGCGGTATGGCAGGTGCGGCGAGCGTCGTACCACTTTTTAGAAAGGCGAAATTTGGGCTGTGTTAATTTTCGCTGTAGATCAATTTGTGAGCGAGTATAGGAAGTATTGGACCAGCTTTTTGGTATGATGTAGCCAGATCAGTTTTGAATCTCGACTGAGATATGTGCCAAATATTCCTCCGTACCACTTTTTGAGTGGGTCTGCTGTCCCTGACACTGTTATACAGTACAGTTATTATTTAGATCATATACTTGAGATTTGAGACTGTTGACCCTAGGGCCACAGGTCTGAGAGAATATTATTATTAAAAAGACCGCTGGAAATACTACATCGTTTTCCTTCGAAAAGTAAGTAGCACACACCTATCCTTCAACTATCAGATATGCTAGTCAGCTAATATATTCTGTGAGATATATGGGCATGCCTAATTTCCGGGACGGGGCCACCAGGTACCTAATTTCCGGGACGGGATGGGTTAAGATCTAGCCGTAAGATATTCATTTTTACATAGTTAGATTCAGATCAACATCAGTCAGTGTGGCCAAAGTTAGAATAGCTCCTCTCCCAAACTATGCCTATAACTGCAATATTAATTTTGTAGCTAATCATTACAAATGTACAATGTTATAAACTTCAACAGATACAATTTGCATACATTTTGGGAGTTTCAAACAGGTTATTACATGCAATGTTCAGCAATAAAACAATGCAGAAGAATAAATGTGGGCATCCTACTTTTAAATATATATATAATTCCATTACCTATATACACGATGTAAGCAACTTTTTTCTCTTTAGTTTTCCGCATTATTGTTTTGTCCAGAGTTTTCGACATTCTGTTCTTTTCCTTGATTTTCAGCATTCTGTTGTCCTTGATTTTCGGCATTCTGTTGTCCTTGATTTTCGACATTCTGTTGTCCTTGATTTTCGGCATTCTGTTGTCCTTGATTCTCGGTATTCTGTTGTCCTTGATTTTCGGCATTCTGTTGTCCTTGATTTTCGGTATTCTGTTCTCGGCCATTCTCTTGATTTAGTCTCTCTGCCTGATTTCTTTTGATAGTCTGTATACAATTTCTAATCTTTTCTTCTGAATATTGAACTTTGTGTTGGAGATAAGTCTTGCAAGCAGTAGTAGCAACTATTTCTGACATATTTCTTCGCATTTCCGCACTAGTTTCAGGGTTATCCTGTTCTAGATTTCTTAAAGAAGTCTCTCTTGCTTCCAGATAAACTCCCTGAGCATTTTGCAGGTTTGCCTCGTCAGTATGAAGTTGTTCATCGATTGCGTTGAAAATATTTCCTAATTCTTCATGATTGGTCTTGATGGTGCTAAAAACATTTTCTTTGTCCAAAGCATCATACAGTTCCTTCACTTGCTGGTATTTCAACCCTCTTTCCCTTCCTTTATATTTAGCCATTTTGTAGATAATCAGAATCAATGCTGCAAATCCTCCTAACGTTAGTAAACCTATTGCAGCTCCTATTCCTGCTGTAGCTGCTGTTGTTGCTGCCGTAATGCCTGTTAGTGTACCGAGTGTTACAGCTAATATTCCATAGTGTACGAGTATTGCTCCACCTGCTCCACTAACTGCACCACCGAGTACTGCAGTCCCTCCTACTGTTAGTACAGGCATAGCTTTCTTAACAGGACTTGTCTTGGGTGTATTTTCTTCAGTTTTCTCCAATTTAAATTTCGTAACCTTGAGATTTCTAAGGTAATTTTTCACTTCCTCTCTCTGTCCAAGTAACATCGTATACATCTCGATACCTTTAAGAATTTCTTCTTTCACATCTTTAAGGTGATCCAGCAACCTTTTGTGGTTAATTTATGTCCTTTTACCAGCAGCGTAGTCGCAAAATATTTCTTTAAGAGAACGATCTGTTTCTATTTGTTTGAACATATCAATGCAGGTATTCAATTGCAATAAATGTTCTCTGTATGCAGGAATGATGTTGTAGTCATTTAGCACCCTATCGATATCCTTGATTGAATTGATGTCAAAGTTTTCACGTTGAAGGTTATACTTGACTTGAGTAGCCATATACGGGAATCTATAACTCACAAACGTTAGTACACTAATTGGAAAGTATAGGAGTATGATAATATGATCATTCATCATATTGAAAAACGTCAGTAAAATGTGTTGGATGAAGATTTCAAACTCAATATACGAAATTTAATAAACGGTATTGGAATAAGCAGGGAGTGTGGTAAACAATGAAAAATCGGGGGGCGTTTATTCGGAACTATAGAGACTGGCTGTTCAAATGATATGTAATGCTAATTCCAGAGAGTTATATTATAACTCCGTATGAAACGTATCTACACATTATGGGATTTGGATCTGCACAATTTATCGGTAATCTCCTTTGATCAAACTACATAATTGACCTCTTGAACAAACTCATTTCTACAGAGCATTACATTTATTAAACTTACGTGAATACTTACTGAAACCATAGTTACACAAAGAATAATAATTGTATGTGATATATCCATCTAACTAAAGCACTGTATATAAGATATACAAGTATGTGCCTAGTGAGCAATCAGATCAGATTCCCGAATATATACGCCCAAACCATGTAGATTGCAGAATGGATTGATTTCTCCTATCAACCAACCTAACTATAATTATAATTGGAACAAAAATGTAATTTATTCTAACTATTGAACTGTATAAAGAGTATTCCACATTTCAAAAAGAATGTGTCACACCAATGTGGCATATCTTGTGGCGGTCTTAGAGGTGTGCGAACTGGGACCACCCAGGGTACAGCCTCTTGATGGCGGAAGATGGCGAATGGCGAAAGATGGCGAATGGCGAAAGATGGCGAAAGAATTAGAAATGAGAAAGGGTTAATCTTAAAAGACCTTCTAGTATTACTATTTTCTATGATTTCACCTATCGACGTGGACTAGAGAATAGCAATCTATTTGGATTTTTTTGAAACCAATCTCTCTCCTTTCATCTTATTTAACTCTTGTATAGTACATTATACCCAGCCAATTGGGGCATGGATGTTTCAAAACAACTTCAATTTATCCTTCGTTTGCAATTTCATCAGATTCGTCTTATCCGTAAGATATTAATTCTTCTATATTTAGATTCGCATCAACATCACTCAATGTGGCCAAAGTCAGAATAGCTCCTCTAACTATGCTCATAACTCTGCAATACGAATTTTGTAGCTAATCCTTACGAAGTTACAAACTTCAACAGATAAAATGTGCATACATATTACTGGGTGATATAATATAGATATATATGGAGATATAATATACTATCCTATGTAGAGGTTCAAACAGGTTAGTAGTTCGGAAAGGTAAACAATGCAAAAGAATAAATGTAAGCACACTACTTCTAAAAGTACAATTCAACTACTCGTATACTAGATGTGCCAACTTTTCTTTTTAGTTTTCACCATTATTGTTTTGTCCAAGGTTTTCACCATTCTGTTCCTGTCCTTGGTTTTCGGCATTATTCTCCAGTACATCGTTAGCTGGGCCAATTTCTTGATTTAGTCTCTCTGCCAGATTTCTTTTGATAGCCTGTATGCAACGTTTGATCTTTTCTTCTGAATATTCAGTTTTGTGTCGGAGATAAGTCTTGCAAGCAGTAGTAGCAACTATTTCAGACATATTCCTTCGCATTTCAGCACTCATTTCAGGGTTATCCTGTTCTAGTTCTCTTAAAGAGTTTTCTCTTTCTTCCAGATAAACTCCGACAGTCATCTGCAGGTATGCCTCGTCACTATGAAGTTGTTTGTTGATTGCGTCAAAAATATATTTTAATTTTTTATTATTAGTCTTGATGGTACTCAGAACATTTCCGTCATTCAAAGCATCATACAGTTCCTTCACTTGCTGGTACTTCAGTCCTCTTTCCTTCCCTTTATATTTAGCTATTTTGTAGATTATGAAAAACACTGCCGCAATTCCTACCACTACCAAACCTACTCCAGCTCCTATTAGCAATCCAGTAGCCGATGTTACCACTGTTCCCGCTGTTGCTGTTGTTACTGCTGCTTTAGTGCTTATTGCTTTTATTAGCATGCTGGCCGGTATAACTATCCCAGCGTAATGTGCTAGTAATGCTCCACCTGCTGCACCACCTGCTGCACCGACAACTCCACTACCTGCAGCCGGCCCTATTACTGCTATTGCAGGTATAGCGAACTCTTTAACAGGACTTGTTTTGGATTTCGTTTCAGTTTTGTCTAATTTAAATTTCGTAACTTTGGTATTTTTAAGGTATTTTCTCACTTCCTCTCCCTGTCCAAGTAGCATCATATACATCTCCATCCCTTCACTCAATTCGTTTTCCATGTCTTCAAGGTGATTTAGCAACCTTTTGGGGTTAATTCTTTTCCTTTTACCAGCAGTGTAGTCGCAAAATATTTCGCTAAGAGAGCGTTCTGTTTCTATTTGTTTGAAAATATCAATGCAGGTATTCACTCGCAGTAAATTTTCGTCGTATGCAGGAATGATGTTTTCACTTAGCAGCCTATCGATATCCTCGATTGAATTGATTTCAAAGTTTTCACATTGAAGAGTATATCCAACTTGAGTAGCCATTTATGTTAACCTGAACTTTTGATCAAAATAGACACTGGTATACTAATTGGAAAGTACAAGTATGCATAATAATATATAATTAAAATTGTTCATCGAATTCAAAATATATTATATCATCTGATTTTATGTAGATACGCAATATATATTTAATATTAGCAAACAACTCGATAGTGTAGCACTGTAAGCACTGAGGATGGATAATAATTGTAAATATTATTTTATATATTTGAAATATATAAAACGTACAATATTCATAAGAGAGATCTCTAAGAATGGAATTTGATATTGATATGAAATACCCTATAGTAGCCTTTGATGCATAATTTTACAAAACAATCAGGTGTAATTTGTTCTAGTAAAGTTTCTAAGAGCAAAAGAGTAAGTACGGACGCTATACACCGTTCATGCAATGACATTTATTAATAAACTGCACTGAAATATCGAACAGAAATACATAGGCAATACCATGTAAATATGGACTGATTTACCTTATCTTAATCAGATAAGTTATTTATTACACGAGGAATTGTGAATAATCTGTTTCAAGTATTTAAGAATCAAAATTGAAAAAAAAAGTTATTTATGAATGAAATTGTGGAAATGATTAGTATCTAGGATTTACAGTTAAAATCCAGGGATTTTTCAGAGTTGAAAAGTATGGTTACTTTCTGAGTATAGATTTTACAAATATAGCCTGGTATTGCATATTAATGGGACTTGTAACTATAACTATATGATTCTAAGATTGAAATTTATCTAAATTAGTCAGATATCTTTGTATATAAATTACCCACATTTTTTTTGCATTCTTAAGAAGTATAACATCCTCTAAAATCTAAGTGCTAATAAATATACTATTTGAATTAAGATTTTTTAATGAGAGTAAGTGATGCAAACAAAATAATTGAATGCGAAAGGAGTAATGCTAAGTAAGTTTGAGAAACCATGGACACTCTACATATGTAGACCATGGAGAACCTAAGATATAAACGCGTAATAAGTATTGAAATGAGAAGTTCCTTTCGCTAGGAAGCAGAAAGTCATTTTACAGACCTCTGAATCTCATTCAAGATTTCTTCAGTTTCTTCGTTTGAACAGTTAAATTCATGTTTCAGGTAGGATTTGCAAGTTATTTCAGCCATTTTAATCGAGAATTTCTTACAAATGTCAACATTTAGGTCAGATTGATCCTCTTGGATTTCCTTCAAAGCTTTATCTTTCGATTCTGAATAAAGAGAACTAGCTAGATACATCATGACCTCTCTACTGTGTAACTGTTCGTCAATTGCTTTAGAGGTTTCACTCAAATTTTGATTTTTTACCGTTATTTCATCTAATAATGTATCGTTTATGTAATCTTGAAATTCTTGTATTTGTTGATATTTCATGGATCTATCTCCCTCGATACATTTCGCTAACTTGTAATATTTTTTGTCTTCATTCCCAGAGGGACTTTCAACTTTGGCTATGTTTGAAATATTTTGGATTTCTTTTTTTTCTCCGATTTGCTCATCGCTCACTATTTTGCAATTTCGAAAATAATCTTGAAGGTTTTCCCTCTGAACATGTAGTTTAGTACATAAGATCAATCCGGTTAGTAATGCTTCTTTCAGCTGTTCAAGTTGTGTCACCGAATTTTCACTGATAACCTTTTCCCTTTTCCCCGATACCGAATCAAAAAATATTTCTAAGTAGGTTCGATTAGTCTCGAGATCCTTAAAATTCAGAATGCAAATATTGACCTGCTTCAAGAGTTCTCGATATTCTGAGAAGATATCATTGTTCCTTAGTGCTTCTTTAATATCTTCAATACTTGCAATAATCTTCATAGGTACAGATGTATACTCAATTTCAGAAGTCATCTTACAGCTAATAGAATCTAAGAATGGTCATTTTGATGTTGCCATGCATCATAATAGTAATTCAAATTATATATACAGTATACATACAACCGCTAATCCGAACAGCTCCGTTCCAATGATCGAAAAGTGATTAATTATAATAAATTTGTATCATACTAGTAAAAATATTTAGGATATTGTTACGCTTTGATTGCTTATTTAACGAAGTTTCGCAATCTTATTGATATATTTAAGTTTATAAACTATTCAAAGCATAGAGGCAAATAATATTATACTTAGGGTGCTCGGATTTTAAGAATGAAGTGTTCGTATTAGTGTATTCGGACTATCGAGGGTGTACTGTATATACATTATAATATTATGCATCAAATAAAACGATTAGAAAGGATAGTAGAACCCTAATGGTCCGGTCTATCATGTCTATCTTAAACTAATCTATGTGAATAATAAAATGTAAGGTCATTAAGAGAGAGTTTGTTTAAGTGGAAATCATATAAAGATATAGAGGATATGTGAAAATAATACTAATAAAATAATTTGGGAAAAAGTAAAAGTTAATGGTCTTATTATAATATCTAGTATCAGCGAGTAAGTATGTCTATTAGTATTCTACGGTTCCTAGTGAATTCAAAAGATACTTGTGTGCCATCACTTTTGAAAATCTTTACAGATTTCTTCAGCTTCTTCTTTCGAACATTTGAGCTCATAAATGAGATAAGACTCAGTTTCTTTCAAGGCTAGCTTTTTGGAGATTTTTTCACACAAATAATCATCATTACCTTCCCTTTTTAACTGATTGAATGATTCATCTTTCGATTTTGTATAAAGTTTATAAGCTCGCAAATCTTTTTGCTTTTCACTTTTGCGAATGTCTTCCAAATTGATAAAAATAGTACTTAAATCTTCATGATATGCTTCGATCTTACCCAAAAAATTAGCATCGAAAGCATCTGAAATAGCCTTCACTTGTTGATATTTCAGGCCTCTTTTCTCTCCATAACTCTTGGCTAGAAGATGGATTCCATAGAGTAAACCTCCAGCAACTACACCCACACCCACTCCTATCCCAATGGCTGCTAGTGCACTGACAGTATCAGTTAACTTGGCTAATAGTTCGACCATTACGCTCATCAGTGGACTGCTACCAAAGATATAATCTGCACCCTTCTTGAAGTCAGTATTGGATTCAATCATTTCATGAGTAATGTCTAGATCGATTTTAGAAACCATTAATTCTCTAAAAACCTTTTTAAGCTCATCTTTCTCACTAAGCAGTCTCGTATATTGCGTTAATCCTTCCATTAACGCTTCTTTCAGTCCGTTGAGATTATCTATCAATCTTGGACGATTAATCTCGTTTCTTGCGCCATAATTCCAATCAGTGAACCATTCTCCCCAAGTTCGATTAGTTTCTAATTCTTTAAATAACGCTAGGCAAGTGTTGACTTGTACTAAATGCTCTCGGTAGTGCGGGATTATATCATTTTTGGTAAATACTTCATCAATATCTTCAACGGATGTTATTTTAAATTCTTCCTGGTTTGAGAGTTTGCACTTAACTACTGGAGTCGCCATGTGTAACTAATTTGGTGATATAACTCAAATAGATTAGGATACCTGTTTCAAAAAAGCAAGACATCACCTCTGCAAGATGGCAGAATAGAAATTAAGTAAAAAAATCAAGGGATCTAGTATAATAAATCTCCTACCAATGTTGGCAGGAAATAACGTATACAGCTGTCAGTATTAATCAAGTGAATTTACTATACCATCGACATATCATACAAAGTACAGATTACAGTTAAATTTATTTCAAAAAAAGTCGAACCTGCTATAACAGCTACTCTACTACATATATAGCGGTCACCAATGAACAGTCCCATCTGAAATTCCATAATATTGAACCTGTGTATAGTGGTCAACTGCTCAACGCGGCCAGTGGCCACCCGTTTGTAGTCCCTTACTGACCCTAAAACTGTGTATAACGGTCATCACCCGTCTATAACGGCCACTACCTGTCTAAAACGGCCATCACCTTTTTCACCTTTTTATGTGTTTATTACAGGACCTGTTACGAACGATAGCCAAGTTTCATTAAATTACTTCAAGTAATGAATTTCTAAAAACTTGATATTTATTGCACTACGTTGTGACCATTGGGGATTAAGACAATCACCAGTATATAACGGTCACCTGTGTATAACGGCCAATTTTGTCCAGTCCCTTGGGTGGCCGTTATATACAAGTTCCACTGTAATTACTTGTGCATTTTATATACCAGTGTTTGCTGAGAGTACTTGATCACTTTGATTAGTTAATAATCGTTATTAGGGAAGTGCAGACAATGTTTACAGAATGTGCAACATGTTTATGTATTATATATGCAGTCCATATGTATTTAACGACGAAGAAGTTCTCGAAGTGCAACTAAAGCAGATAAAAGGTATTTTTCAGCCGCGAAGCGCAAGCGAAGAAAACGCGGTTGTATACTATTGAAAGGTAATACTTGTGAATGTTTTAATGACTCTATTTTATATAAATAATACAGCACACCCTCGCTAATCTGAGCAGTTCTGTATCAACGATAGAAAAATCGTTTGGATTAGTGAATTTGTTCTGATCAGTGAAACATTAATTCAATGGGTGATCCAATGATAATAAATCTGTGATGTTAGAATATTATATTTACTATTTCGTTTTAATTGCTTTTTAACGAAGTTTATCTATCTTATTGAAAGATTGAAATATTAAGTTTCGATTCAAAAGGATTAGCGAGAGGGTGTCCTGTATTATAGAATATAGATTATTAGAGGAAAGTGTTTTGTTAACTTTGCAAAGAGAAATTTGGTTTATAGATAATGAATAATAATGTATCAAGTTGAGATTCCCGAATTTACATATATAGCCTGATATTGCATATTGATGGAGCTTGTAACTATACCTATAGATATCTACAATTGAAATTTATATTAAATTATTAATCTAAATCTGATAGTATATTTGCATATAAATTATCCGCTATTTTGCCTTACGAAATATAATATCTGCTAAGTACCAATACATAAATTTGATTCAAGTTTTTTTAACTTGAGTAAGTGATAAAAACATAATAATTGAATTCGAAAGCAGCAATTAAGAAAGGTTAAACTACTATAGCCTACTTACTAGATGTGTAAAACCTAAATCATAAATGCATAATAAGTATTAGAAATTAGAAATTCCTTTCGCTAGGAAGCAGAAAGTCATTTTACAGACCTCTGAATCTCCTTCAAGATTTCTTCTGTTTCTTCGTTTGAACAGTTAAAATCATGTTTCAGGTAGGCCTTGCAAGTTATTTCGGCCGTTCTAATTGACAGTTTCTTACAAATGTCAACATTTAGGTCAGATTGATCCTCTTGGATTTCCTTCAAAGCTTTATCTTTCGATTCTGAATAAAGAGAACTAGCTAGATACATCATGACTTCTCTACTGTGTAACTGTTTGTCAATTGCTTCATAGGTTTCACTCAAATTTTGATTTTTTCTTGTGATTTCATTTAGTAATGTATCGTTTATGTAATCTTGCAATTCTTGGATTTTTTGGTATTTCATGGATCTGTCTCCATCGTTAAAGTTCGCTAAATTGTAGATTATTGGTGTCATGCATAAGAAGGCTCCGACTCCTGCTGTCTGATAAAGTGCTTTGCCAATCTCAGTTGTTTCTGGAGTAGGCGTTCTCAATGATTCAAATTGTTTGCATATGGTATAGATAGTTATGCATATACCTGCACTAACTACTACGCTACTTATAACCACTTTCATATTGCAATATTTGTTATCTTCATTTTCAGGGGGACTTGCAAATGCCTCTACATTTGGACTTCTTGGGATTTCTTTTTCTTCTCCGATTTGCCCATCGCTCACTATTTTGAAATTTCGAAAATATTTTTGAAGTTTTTCTTTCTGAACAAGTAGTTTAGTAGACATGCTCAATCCAGTTAGTAATGCTTCTTTCATCATTTTAAGTTGCATCATCAAATTTTCACATCTAACCTTTTCCCTTTTTCCTGATGCCCAATCACTAAATATTTCAAAGTAAGTTCGATTAGTCTCGAGCTCTTCAAAATTTAGAATGCAAGTATTGACTTGCTTCAAGAGTTCTCGATATCGTGGGAAGATAGGATTGTTCCTTAGTACTTCTTCGATATCTTCAATACATATAATCTTCATAGGTACAGATGCATGATCAGTTTCAGAAGCCATGTTACAGCTAATAGGATCTAATAAGGGCCATTTTTATGCAGCCACGCACATAATAGTAATTCAAATTATTTAAATTATGAAAATCTATGCACATTATAATATTTTATACCAAATAAAACGATTAGAACAGGATTGAAGCTGCATCCCCCTGATTGTCGCGTCTACCGCTTCTATCGTCAAACCAATATGGTAGGTCGTTTAATTGATGGTGGGATAATTGATGGAGTGTTTTAAGTGAAAATCATAAAAAATATAGAGGATACGAATGTAAAAATAGTACTGTATAAAGAATAGTGAAAATAGTAAGTTTTGGTCCTATAGTAATACTCTATAATTAGTCTTCTACAGTTCCTAGTAAATTCGAAATATATCATACACTAGTATTTTTGTATTTCTTTACAGAGTTCTTCAGCTTCTTGTTTGGAACACCCGAACTTATGAATGAGATAAGAGCCAACATCTTTAATGGCTATTTTTTTGGACGTTTTTTCACATAAGTCATCATCGATACCTTCCTCTTTTAACTCTTTGAATGATTCATCTTTCGATTTTGTATAAAGTTTATAAGCTTGTAAAATCATTGGTTCTTCATTTTTACGAATGTTTTCCATATTGATAAAAATAGTATTCAAATCTTCATGATATGTTTTGATCTTACTCAAAAAATCAGTATCTAAAGCATCTGAAATAGCCTTCACTCGTTGATATTTCACGCCTCTTTTCTCTCCATAACTCTTAGCTACAAGATGGATTCCGTAGAGCAAACCGCCAGCAACTGCACCCACACCCACACCCACACCTATGACAGCCGCATCCATCCCGATGACAATTTTTGATAATTCACTGACAGTATCAGTTAACTCTCTACATTGTATGGTTATTTTATTGACTAATTCTCTCAACACTGTACTAGCATACTCTGCAGAGTCCACACCCCATTTGAAGTAAGTATCAAGTTCAAATTTTTCGTAAGTAATGTCTAGATCACTTTTAGAAACAATAAATTCTCGAATGTAATTTTTAAGCTTTTCTTTTTGAGAAAGCAGTTTCGTATATTGTGTTAATCCTTCTAATAACTCTTTTTTCAGTTTTTTAAGATTATCTATCAATCTTGGACCATTAATCTCATTTCGTGCGCCATAATTCCAATCAGTGAACCATTCTCCCCAAGTTCGATTATTTTCTAATTCTTCAAACATCAGTAGGCAAGTATTGACATGTTTCAAATGCTCTCGGTAGTGTGGGATTATGTTATTTTGGGTAAATACTTCTTCAATATCTTCAACGGATGTTATTTTAAATTCTTCCTGGTTTGAGAGTTTGCACTTAACTACTGGAGTCGCCATGTGTAACTAATTTCATGAAATAACTCAAATAGATTAGGATACCTGTTTCAAAAAAAGCAGGACAGGCAGAATAGAAATTAAGTACAAAAATCAAGGGATCTAGTATAATAAATCTCCCACCAATGTTGGCAGGAAATAACGTATACAGCTGTCGGTATTAACCAAGTGAACCTACTATACCTTCGACATATCATTGACATATCATATAAAATACCAGGGTTGCAGAAGGAATGAGATTTCAATTCCAATTCCCGCAGGATTTCTGTGGGATTTCCCACAGAATCTCACAGAATCCCACAGGAAATCCCACAGATTCTTACATGTGGGAATTCCCATAGCCTCAAAGTCATTCCCATTCCCACGACAACCCTGCAAAATGCTGATTACACTTAAATTTATTTAAAATAATTGCTTGTGCATTTTATATACGTTTCGCTGTTAGTACTTGATTACATTGATTAGTTAGTAATAATCGTTAGTTAGGACAATATTTACATAATGTGTGACATGTTTACTTATTTCAGGGTTGCAACCGAATAGTTGATTATTCGGTTTAACCAAATAATATTTGCAAATAGTTGATATTTGGTTTGTAACCAAAGATCAGATATTTGGTATTCGGTTGAGAACCAAATAATTTAGTCAACCGAATATTTGGTCAATCACAAAATATATTTTTTGTATAAATGTTTATATTCAATATATACACATTTATACAAAAATATAACCAAATATAAGTTGGCCTATTAGATTTATTTGTGTTTGGACCACCTCATGTAAGAACATGGGAGTGTGTTGGGAAAGCATGCAAATCATTTGGTTGATCAATATTCGGTTAACCAAATATAAGGTTGACCAAATTATTTGGTCTGACCATTATTCGGTTAAATTTGTATTTGGTTGAAACGGTTTCAACCTTGCTAATTATATATTCATTCGGAAAATTTAATAAAACACAGAATAGTTACATGTATTTAATGACGAAGAAGTTCTCGAAGTGCAACTAAAACAGATAAAAGGTATTTTCAGCCGCGAAGCGCAAGCGAAGAAAACGCGGTGACTATACATATATAGCTGTACAGTACACCTAAGCTAATCCGAACAGCTCTGTTCCAATGATCGAAAAAATCGTTCGGATTAGTGAATTTGTTCCGATTAGTGAAATAACACTAATTCAATAGTGCATTAATTATAATAATTTTGTATTGTTAGAATATTAAGTATATTATTTCGCTATGATTGATTATTTAACGAGGTTTCTCAATCTTATTGATAGATTTAAGTTTATAAACGTTTATTCAAAGCATAGAGGTGAATAATAATATATTTTGGGTGTTCGGATTAGCGAGGGTTCGGATTGGCGAGGTTCGGACTATCGAGGGTGTGCTGTATATCAATATTTGAGTGTCTAAGATTAAAAATAGTTTATTCGGATTAGCGAAGGCACACTGCATTATAGAATATAGATTATTAGAGGTAATTGTTTTGTTAACTCAGTAAAGAGAAATTTTGTCAATATATTAATGTAATAATGCATCAAGTTGAGATCATCGAATTTGTAGAAAGTACTAAGAACTTTGAATTTCGTTTAGGATTTCTTCAATTTCTTCTTCTGAACAATCAAATTCATGAAATAATAAATACTTGCAATGCATTTTAGCAGCTCTTTTAGACATAATTTCACATGTTGCACTATTGGATTTACCTTCATTTTTTAGTTCTTTGAATGTTTCTTGTTTTGATTCTTCATAAATACTTTTCGCTAGTGCCAGTCTCATATCCCTACTTTTGAGGATTTTACTCATTTCTTGAAACATGGATTCCATGTTTCATGGTCTGTTCGGATACTACTCAAGAGATACTAGGCGTCTCTCGTGCCAATGTCTTCAAAAAATTGAAGAATGGTAATAGTCTAGCACACAGCAGAGGTGCAGGTAGACCGGCAGTAAAATCTAATGCGATCAAGGCTAGCTTAGTTCAACAAATTCGACGATGAGCAACCACTCCCAATGAAATGAAGTCTAAACTTATCGATCGTAGAGGTATTGATGCATCTAGAGAACTCTTAAAAAGTTGCGGTACCAGAAGGTTTTCGCCGAAAAAACTTACTCTCCGAAAGAAATCGATTAAAACGACTTGATTTTGCTAAAAAACATGAACAAACAGTGGAACAAGGATATTTTCTGTGATTGTCTGTGATTTGGTTGGCAAGTGACCGAGTAAAGATGTGGACAAAGTATGGTAAAACTCAGTGGCTCTCTGGGCCTATGCATTCTCCAAAGGTCCCATTTGGGCAGCATTTTCTTCAGTAGGCACATTTTCATTGTGCATTTTCACTCAAAATCTTACAGGATTATTATATACCAAGATTCTCAATACTCATTTACTCACCCAAGCCAATGTTTTTCATGAAAATAAATGGGGATTAGTGCAAGATGATGATCCTAAATATACCTCAAAAGTAGTTAAAAACTGGATGGAAGTTAACATGCCGAAAAAGCTTATAGAATGCCCAAGTCAAAGTCCTGATCTCAAACCGATCGATAATTTATTCGCATGGATCAAATGCCAGTTAAACAGATTACCATACCGACGTCCCAAATCTATTTATGATCTCAAAAAGAAATTAAATTATATTTGGGATGGGATAAACCCTGACTTCCTCAAGCCTTCCTGGAGTTCAACGCTTCGCTGTTGCAAACTAGCTACAGTACACCCTCGCTAATCCGAATCTTGTAAGGCGATTGAGATTTGTCCTAGTAGAATTGTGTAGTAGTAGTTTATACAGTATTATTACTACACCATCATATCATACCCCGCTCTCGAAATTATATGTAGTTACATACTAGTATAACTAACTTGGTCACTTATTATTAGCTCCTTGCCAACGTCATAAGGAAAGAATTTATGTGATGAATAAATAGAACTACTTGTGTGGTACATTCTTTTCAAATTGCAGAATAATTATGCTATGGTTCTCGTAGTTGGAAATATAGTCAGGGTCGCTTATCATGGACAAGCAAATAATTCAATCAATAACTACAAACAGTCTCTGAGTCAAACCAAAATATATCCCAATGCCTGGAGAATAATTAGTGAACTAGTTGGATAAAAAAAAAACATACGTTGTAAGAGGATGATTTTAGAGACATTATTCTTCAGATGAAGAGGGTTTCCATTCTACTCTCTCTCTCTCTCTCTCTCTCTCTCTCTCTCTCTCTCTCTCTCTCTCTCTCTCTCTCTCTCTCTCTCTCTCTCTCTCTCTCTCAACTCAACTCAGCATTCAGCATTGCTTGGGAAGATAATAACAGGATATGATGCAGTTAGCGATGAAGCTTGAATTCAAGTGAAAATCACAAAAAAATAATAAAATTTTATACCCATTAAGATTTGTATAAAACTGAGGAATTAGAAATCGAAATGGAAATGAAAATTTAATACACTATCTGGCCAAAAGTATTGGAACACATTCTAATGTGTACCACCATGTGGCATAAGTGGCACAGGTGGCAGGGAAACGGGCCCATTGAAGGAAATCAACAAAAGTTTAGTGGAAGTGGTCGGAGGGACAGTTTCTATTGATATCACAATGTTTACAATTGTTTAATATTGTATTCAATGGGTTGTGCCACTTTGGCAAAATCGGCACACATTATAATGTGTTCCAATACTTTTGGCCAGGCAGTGTAGTAAGAGTGAGAAACGATTGCATCGCTGAAACATGTTTGGTAATAACTTACCTCAAGAAATGTTATCAGATAGAAAAAGAACTTTCAAAATAGGAACAAATAGGTACAACTATAGTTTTGGACAGGAACATTTATCATCCGATTTGGATAAAGGTGTGTGTGGTCTTAGCGTTATAGAGCTCGTTGTGATATGAAGAATAATATAGTGGAACTTTATGCAATATCCTTGCTATCCGCATACTACGCTTTCACGTTTTATTTTGTTTTGAGGTTAGATCATGATGCAACTACCTCTCTCATCTAAATGTGGTTATTGTATGTTCTCATTGGAAATATTGGTACAATGTAACTTACTCTATTTAACTCGATCTAACCTATTTTGGAAATTTGTTTAATTTATACAAATATTGTAAACAAAAGTTAAAAAAACCAATAAACCAATAATTTCTCATATGGATCTTAAAATATGATATTCGGATTCTACACCCCTAAAAACTCTATATCAACCGTTGGAAGCTAGTCTCTAGCCTATTTTTGTAATTTGTTTACTTTATGTATCCAATTGTAAACAAATGCAAACATATAATTTATCATATCGATCTGAAAATATACTATTTGAAATCTAAAAACTCCATGTCAACTATTGGAAGCTAGTCTATAGCATAATTTTCGAAATTTGTCAAATGGTGTTAATATATAGTACGTATATATATATACATGCGCGCTTCGCTTGCTTGCGCTGCGCGGCTTGCGGACACTGCGTGTCCGCAGATTTACCCAGTGGGAGCTTGGGGATATTAGAGAAACAATACGTCGCTTTCTTGTTTTATACTAAGTACGCTGGATTGTCATTTTTCTACGGTTACATTAGTGAAATCAGAACTGTAGCAGAAATTTTGTTTCGTGATAAATATAATTTACTTCGTATTAAGTCAACTAATTCTGAATGTAAGCTCAATTTGAATACACAAAGTTCACATTGCTAAAGATTATTATATTTGAATAATCAATTCCAGTCCATGTCGTTAAAAGTTATTTTATGATCGAATTGATCGATCGTAGCATAAAACACACTTTAATTGTCGTTAACAATCAAATTATAGACTCAAAATAGCAGTATTCAATCATTTATATGAAATAGAATCGTGTGAATGGCATTATAAAAGGCTGATAATTGATTGGTTCTCACATAAACCAATGAATTTCAATCATAAATAGTCATTTGGATTGTATGCATAAGTCACTACCCCAAACTATGCTCATAACTCTGCAATGTTAATTTTTGTAGCTAAACACTGCAATGTTACAAACTTCAACAGATAAAATTTGTATACATACGTAATTGTTACTGGGTCACATATAATACACTATCCTATGTAGAGGTTCAAACAGGTTATTAGTTCGGAAAGATAAACAATGCAAAAGAATAAATGTGAGCACACTACTTCTAAACGTATAATTCAACTACCCGTATCGTATACTACTACTAGATGTAACCAACTTTTCTTTTAGTTTTCAGCATTATTGTTTTGTCCAAGGTTTTCGGTATTCTGTTCCTGTCCTTGAATTTCGTCATTATTCTCCAGTACATCGTTAGCTGGACCAATTTCTTGATTTAGTCTCTCTGCCCGTTTTCTTTTGATAGTCTGTATACAACGTTTGATCTTTTCTTCTGAATATTGAGTTTTGTGTTGGAGATAAGTCTTGCAAGCAGTACTAGCAACAATTTCAGACATATTCTTTCGCATTTCAGCACTCATTTCAGGATTATCCTGTTCTACTTAGGGCATTCAAAAAGTTCTCATCTCATATCTGTATCTCAAATGATAGTGAAAATAGGATATTTCCGATTTGTCCATTGTATTCCTTAGGGGATCAGCTTCCAATTTATATATTGGTTTATTTTAAAAGGACAATTATTGTGGTTCCTACATTAGATTTTTTGTGCATCGGTTTAGGGTAGTGTCGAAAAGTTGGAATCTCCCCATTGAAAATGGCTTAAAACTAAATTTGGAGAATAAAAGTTGTGAAAATCGTAGAATAAGGTCATTAAAAGGTTAAATAATTAAGAACCAATGTGAAAAAGTAAACGGGAGGTGTTCAATAGTATTGCTCGTGTTGAAAAAATATCATGCTACTTTTAGTGGATTTTTTTGTCAATTTTCGCCACTCAAAAAGTGGGACAAAAATGGTAGTAAACCACTTCAAAACATAGTATTCCCTCAGCCTCAAACTATAATACTTCAGAAAATTCAATCTATATGTTAGTTGATGCGTAGAATTCGATGGAGGGATCAGTTTTAATCTAAATTTGCTCAGAACTGAAATATATCAAAAGGAACCCCAAAAATCACGTTCAAAGGGACTACCTTAAACCGATGTACAAAAATATAATGTAGGAACCACAACAATTGTCCTTGTAAAATAAACCAATATACAAATTGGAAGCTGATCCCCTAAGGAATACAATAGACAAATAGAAAATATCCTATTTTCACTATCATTTGAGATACAGATTTGGGATGAGAACTTTTTGAATGCCCTAAGTAGTTCTCTTAAAGAGTTTTCTCTTGCTTCCAGGTAAACTCCGACAGTCATTTGCATGTATGCCTCGTCACTATGAAGTTGTTTGTTGATTGCGTCAAAAATTTTTTCAAATGTTTCATGCTCAGCTCTGATGGTACTCAGAAATTTTCCATCATTCAAAGCATCATACAGTTCCTTCACTTGCTGATATTTCAACCCTCTTTCCTTCCCTTTATATTTAGCTATTTTGTAGATTATCAGAATCACTGCTGCAACTGCCACACCTACTCTAGTTTCTACTTCTGCTGTTGCTGTCACGCCTGTTAGTGTACCGGATGATACAGTTATTACACCATGATGTGCTAGGAATGCTCCACCGCCAACTACACTGATTACTGCAGCCGACCCAAGTACTATTGCAGGTATAGCGACCTCCTTAACAAGACTTGTTCTGGGTGTATTCTCTTCAGTTATGTCTAATTTAAATTTCGTAGCATTGAGATTTTTAAGGTATTTTCTCACTTCCTCTCTCTGTCCAACTAACATCGTATAAATTTCGATCCCTTTATTAATTTCTTCTTTCACATCTTTAAGGTGATCCAGCAACCTTTTGGGGTTAATTTCTGTCCTTTTGCCAGCAGCGAAGTCGTAAAATATTTCTTTGGGAGAACGATCTGTTTCCAATGTCTCAAATATACCAATGCAGTGAATTAATTCGACTAAATGTTGTTGGTATGCAGGAATAATGTTGCAGTCATTTAGCAACTTATCGATATCCTCGATTGATTTGATTTCAAAATCTTCACGTTGAAGGTTATACCCGACTTGAGTCGCCATTTATGGGAATCTATAACTTACAGACGTTGGTTCACTAATTGAAAATTAAAAGATAGGAAATGTTGGAAAGAATAGACACACTAAAAAAATGGACATTGAAATTGTTTTCATTTATAAAATAAGATTCCATTAGGTACATAGAGTTCCATCCCTTCTCGAAGTGATCGCCAGCCATACAGTACAAGTGCCCAAAGCAAGCTTGAAGATATACAGACATTATAATTACGGATTATTCGAATTACTCAGTATAAAAAAGAGAAACTTTGGGTGCACTGCTCAAATAATACACATTCAATTAAAATTCCAGCCTTCTACATACTTGCCAACTGTCCCGTCTTTGGCGGACGTCCCGATTTTTTCACTCTATTGGCCTAATTTTCTCGAGTGTCCCGCTTTAAAACATAACAATAAGAATGTGTCGTAGTTATCGAACTAATTGGGTAAATGAGGTAAATATCAAGTTGGGGATCCTATTGAAATACCTAATAATAATAAAGTTCACTCTAGTTTCTACTATTTAGAAGAAACATATTTAAGATCTGTTTTTTACAAGAGTAGTTATTTCTTCAGCTTCTTCATCTGAACTTTTAAAATAACGAGAAAGAAAAAACTTACATTCCATTATAGCCTCTCTTTCAGCTATTATTCTACACGTCTCATCATCAATCCCTTCATTTTTTAGTTCTTTGAAAGTGTTTTTTTTATTTTTGAGATAAATATATTTTGCCGCTTCTGTTTTGGTTTCTTTCGATCCAAATTCTTTATTGATAGCTTCATAAACTCGTTTCAAAATTTCATGGTTTGCCTGAATGCTGCTTACTAAATATTTAGTGTTTAGAGCTTCGTTTAAATCAATGATTTGTTGATATTCGAGTCCTCTCTTCTCCCCTTGGTTCTTGGCTATTGCATAGATTAACACCATTACTGTACAAGCTGCTGCACCAACTGCTGCACCACGCCCCACAGCTGAGGCTATGAGTTTAAATGTACGAATTGAAACTGCTAAATCTGCATACTTTCTGCGTATTGCACCAATTGCGGCTACTAATCCGCCAACCACTGCACCATATATTACATAGGGAAAGCCTTCTCGCATTGAATTTATAACATTAACTTATGTGGCCATTCCATCGTTAAAGTCGAGTTTAAATGTTGAAATTTGAGAGTTTAATTCTTCAAAAGCCTTCTCAATATGGTCTTTCTGAACAAGTAACTTTGTAAAACAACTAATTCCTTCAAGTATCTCCTCCTTCAGTTCTCTAAGACGTGGTATTAGCTCATTGTTGATTACTTTACTACGTGTCCCATCAGCCCAATCATTAAACATGACTCCATAAGTTCGATTAGTCTCAAGTTTCTCAAACATTTTGATACACATATTGACTTTCCCCAAGTGTTCTTGATAGGAAGGAATGATATCATTGTCATTCAAGAATTTTTCGAATATATCTTCAGTGGATTTACAAGTGATTTTGAAAGGTTCGGTGAGTTCATAATTAACTGGAGTAGCCATGTGCAGTAAATCTAATATTCTGTATTTAAATAATAAATATTAGTTCTCACAAATGTTAGATTTTACGATGCATTGGCTATGATATGCAATTGAGTTATGGATACTTAGATGAGGAATTCTCAAGAATGAGTAATTAATAATCGAATAATTTGAAATAGAGTCAGGGTCGCTTATTGTGAACTACAAGTACTAGGGCACCAAAAAATATGTCATAAAATAGAGATACTTCATTTAAGCGAACTTGATTCAATACAAATTCTTACAATTAATATTAGATTATTGTTTATCTTAACGAATTCATTGAAGAAACTGCCAGGCACAGAAAACTAACTTTTGGCTATGGCTCCACTAAGTTGTGAGTTCAGATGAAATTGTAATTAGAAATTTCAGTTTTTCGACCATAATTCAGTCATTTGAAGTGCTATATAGAAGGCTGAAATTTTAATAAAACGTGCATATTAACATATCACGCATATGATACTCCGGTCCAAATTATCAAATATTTTCACCCTTTCCCATTGATTAATAGGCATTAAACGTAACTCATTGAACATATACGAGTTAGAATCACTCTCTAGCCTAATGTAAGTTATATTCATATTTTCACACCTCGCCTCAAAATGTGGCTAATGCGGTGACCGATAAAATTGCAGGATATTAATCAAACATGAATTCACATACATTATCGTTAATTTTCGTTTTCAATACTTGAAAGGATTTTCGTTTTTCTTCCCGAATACACGGTCTTTGAGTGATCTAGTATAACATCCATCCCTTTAATATGCTTGTTCATGTTGTTATAAATAGTTTACAGAACCCTGCGGCGCCTGGACTCAATCTAACCTATTTTAGGAATTCTTTGATGAAAAAATAAGTAGGTGCGAAAGGGGTATTCCAGGGGGCGAAAATTCCAGGGACGAAGGTTCCGCGATCCGTTATCCGGTAACTAATGTTTAGAGGACGAAATGTCCGTCGACGAAGTGCCTCGCATTCAAAATTAATGAATGTACTAAGCAAATGAAATCTAATTTATCATAATAAATACTTAAGTAGTAAAAATATGAATAGGTAAATACATAATATATTGGGGAGAGTTTAGGAAATCTAACTATAATTCTAATATGATGAAGAATAGAAAATCCTTTTTATTCTTCACAACTCTGAATCTCATCTAGAATTTCTGCTACTTCTTCCTTTGAACAATTAAATTCTTGTTCGAGGTAAGACTTGCAGGCTATTTTAGCTTCTCTTCTCGACAGTTTTTCACACATTTCAGCAGTTAGGTCAGGTTCACTGTCAGCTATTTCTTTCAATGCTTTATCTTTCCTCTTAGAATAAAAAGACTTGGCTAGATACATAATAACTTTTCCCTTATGTAAAGTTTCATTAATCTTTTCATGAATTTTTTCCATATCTTCATTTTTGTTTTTAACTGCAAGTAACAATTCAGCATTCAAAGTGTCCTGAATTTTTTCCATATCTTCATTTTTGTTTTTAACTGCAAGCAACAATTCAGAATTAAGAACTGCCTGAAATTTTTGTATATCTTGGTATTTCAGAGTTCTTTTCTCTTCTATGCATTTGGCAAATCTATAGATCAGTACAAGACTCGCCCCCAAACACAGAATTCCACTCCCTACCATTTCTTTCCATTCCAAAGAAATCTCTGGAGTCGTATTTTGAACGTGAAACAGAGGAGACAGTAATTTATATTGAAAAAAAAACAAAACAATAACCATTGTTATTTTGGCACTTAACTCAGCACCCTTTTCGAAAAAGCTGACTGTCTGAACAGCCTTTTCAGATGGAAAGTGATTCGCGGCATTACTTATTAGAGAATTATATTACAGTACTGTTACTTCTCCTATACTTCCAAATTTAATTAAATATTTTTTGAACTTTTCTTTCTGAATAAACAGTTTTGTGTAGATGCCTATTCCAGCTAGCAACTCTTCTTTAAGTTTTTCAAGATTTTTCATTAAGTTTTCGCAATCAATTTTATTCCTCTCCCCGTTAGCCCAATCACTAAGCATTTCCCAACAAGAGCGATTAGTTTCGAGTTGTTCAAACATTAGAATACAAATATTGACTTGTATCAAGTGTTCATGATATTGTTGAACTATGTTATTTTCTGACAGTAATCTTTCGACATCTTCAAAACAAGTAATGGTCAGTTCTGATTGTGACGATACTAACTCGTCTCTAAAAGCCATCTTTAAGCTATTTATAGCTAATAAAACGAAATATTTAACTTAATTTAATACTTTTATTTTAATACTTGTAGATGTGGTCATTTTACTGGATATGCTATGAGTTAAGGTTAAAAATATGGGTAGTATGTATTACCGTAATTAGAAAGCATAACAATAAGAATGTGTAGTTATTAAACTAATTGATTAAATGAGGAAAATATCAAGTTTGGGATCCTATTGCAAAACCTAGTAGAATAAAATTCACAATAGTTACTATCTAGATTCTAGAAGAAGAAGAAGTAAACAATACTAATATAATGTTTGTACAATGGCAGTTATTTTTTCAGCTTCTTCCCTGGAACTTTCAAAATGATGAATAAGAAAGAAAATACTTCCTTTTTAGCTTCTTTTTCTGACATTTTTTCACATATCGTATCATCTTCGCCTTCTTCTTTTAGTTCCTCAAAAGATTTTTGTTTTGCTTTAGAATAAACATCTTTTGCCACTTGCATTTTAATTTTTTCCGATTTAAATTGTTTATCAATAGTGTCATAAACCTCCTTCAAAAATTCATGGTTTGTTCGAATGCTGCCTAAATAATTATATTCTAGAGATTCCTTTAAATTGATGATTTGTTGATATTTGAGTCCTCTCTTCTTCCCATGATTCTTGGCTATTGCATAGATTAACATTATTGCTGCACCAGCTACTGCACCAACTGCTACACCAGCTCCTGCGCAAACCCCAACACCAAGAACTGCTGTACTACCTACCGCAGCTGAGGCTATGAGTTTAAATGTAGCAATTGAAACTGATAAAGTTGCATAGTTTGTATATATTGCACCAATTGCGCTAACCAATGCACCAGTCACTGCACCACCCACTGCACCAGTCACTGCACCAGTCCCTACATACAGTGCACCTTTTCCAATTTTATTCATTCCACTAACTTTTGGGACCTTTTCAAGCTTAACTTCAAGTTCAGCATTAGAAATAGATAGGTAAAGTGTTCTTAATTTTGTCTTGCTGGACAAGTAGCCTTGTATAATAACTAATTCCAGTGAGTATCTCCTCCTTCAGCTTTCTAAGATGTTCTATTAGTCTCTGGTCGTTTATTTTATTTCGTGATCCATCAGCCCAATCACTAAACACTTCTCCATAAGATCGATTAGTCTCAAGTTCCTCAAACATTAGGATGCAAATGTTGACTTGCTTCAAGTGTTTGTGGTAGATTGGAATGATATTATTATCCTTCAGCACTCTTTCAGCTTCTTCAACGGATTTAACTATGAAATTTTTACCTTTAGCGGGTTCATACTTAACTTGAGTTGCCATGTACAGCTAATTTAGAATTATTTATTCGAATCATAGATGTTAGTTTCTCACAAGTTTTAGAATTTTACGGTGGTTAGCAATGATATAAAATTGAATGATGGATTGAATATAACCTTAGATGAGGATTTTGCATGAAACTACACAATTAATAGTAATCGAATAATTCAAAATACGTATAGGACATATGAACGATCAATTGTGGTATTTCTTTCATTCTTAAGGATTTGGATAAACCCCGGGTTAGAAGAACAAGGATAAGGAGGATTATACTTGTACTACTACACATATAAGAAAAACTCTTCTATAAAACAGAACATGATTAGAACAAAACTATAATTATTCTAACTACTGGAACTGTAAACACACACATAGTTCTACTCAATCATCGAATAAATTACTTCCTATATGACGTTGGAGAAGATATTAATATTCATACGTGACATGAGAATTTGCCTCAAGATCACTGGTAAAAGTATTCGATCTAGCAAGTACGTCAATTGGAATAGGAATTATATATACATTCGAGCGAGTTTGATATCAGAATTTGGCGGTTATTATTTCGTTATGAGTGCTTTTTAACAATGTTAAGCATTCTTATTGAAAAATACAGATTATAAAAATCGATTCAAAATTAATAGGTGAATAATATTGTATTTTTCGAATTCCCTAATAGACTGATTATTATTTACCTGTATGCCAAATTTCACATTTCTAGCACCTTCAGTTCCTCAATTAACTAAGCACAAACAAATTTTAATATATAAGATTACACGCATTAGCCTTTGAAATGGTGGAGTTGTAGTTATGCAAGATCTTGTCGCTAGAACTTTAACTAAAATACCTTAGCTTCTAGCTGCTCTTACAAATCTGCTATCTAGCGTTCAAGTTCTAAAGTTCTCCAGGTCATATCTCCACAGAAAACATGGCCATTTAGTGACACATCATGACCATTTGGAATATACGTATATAGGCCAAGAATTCTTTGTTAAGATTACTCTTACCACGTCATAATTCTCTACAGCCATAATTATATACGACACAAACTACGAAGTATTAAATTTAAAGAGCAAATGTCATCTTCTAAAAACATTATGTAATCTCTAAGAGTATTTTAAGGTGCTTACACTCTCTCATTATCAGAAGGAGGAATACAAGATTGTATAATCCTGGATATTACATCAGCTCATAATATTATTAGACAGTATACATGTAAGCTATTATTAGACAACAAACAAATATTCAAGTATAAATGTAGCGTATCACCAGCAGTGCTTATACAATACATAATTATTTTCATACGTAAATTTTCTACAACAAACTCAATTCAAGCTCACAAACTACAATAAAGCAAGGTGAGGCATCACTATATACAAACGATTATAACAGTAATTACGACACAGATACACTTAACTTAATGCATATAAACTAGTTAGAATCATAATCTAATTTGATTGACTGAAATGAAAAAATGTTCAACACTCAATAAGGATGTATATTATGCAAATGCCCTACGAGTCACTTAATGTGGCTGCACTCACAGTCTGTTGACTGACATTTTTTAGGATAAAAATATAACAATTAAACTTCATCGCTAGTTAACATACATAGTCTACTATAGGCAACAACGATGGCGAGGATAGCAGTTGATGATAACCTCGCATTCGTAGCTGCTGCTCTTAGTGCGCTAACTGAGAAACAAATAGTGCCGAAGAGAGAATATGACGTAATAAAGGAGAAGATAAGGAAAGGAGAAGACACAGGTTATGTCTGCAAGGGAGAAGCTAATGTCGTGGAAGAAATCAAACAAACCTACGCGAAAACAGCTGTGCTAGTGGCTATGAAGTATCACCCAGAATTAGTTGAGAATGGAGAATTGAAACCCTTTCATCCCGATTCGAGTACGAAGAAGAAGATTAAAATGAAATCTTCAAGAAATACTGGCGACGAAAAGCGGGGAAAATTTTGGGGATTTTTTAGAAAAAAGTCGCGAAAAACTGGCGGAATTAGTAAAATTGCATCTCAAGGATCAGATAATATTCCCACTGCCAGTATGGCTAAGATTAGTCCAGCTAATCCAACTGATACTATTAGCGTTTCATCAGAAATCAGTACACCAACTAAAACCATGCCCAAAATATCAACAATGAGTTTTGAGGTTCCTGCTAGCAGGATAACACATCCAGATAGAGCTGAAGGTATAAATAGTCGGAAAGGAGATCGAAATGCTAGAAAGCTATATGATCTGATGAAGGATACTCAAGAAGGATCGGGGGATTCTTCAGCTTCTCACTCAGAAATTGACGAATCACGCTCACCGCTTCTTACAGAAATAACTACTGGTAGGAAAATGTTCTTTGCAGATTCTAAACCTGAAATATCTGATTCTGACTCAGAGGAAGATTGTATTCCTATCTCCAGACGCAAGAGAATGACACAAGTACCTAAACTAAAAATGCCCTCTATGCATTCTGATAGCAGACATTATTCTTCAGGTGAAGATGTATTGAATTGTGATGATGAAAAACTCATTGAAGAGGAGAAACGAGACCAGCACAAACATGAAAGTGAAAAAGTTACCGTAGAAACATCTTCAGACGAAGAGGTTCAGGTATTTTCTGATGACAAATGTCGATTAATGAAAGGTAAAAAACAGAAGATTAGAAGGAAAATTCACCAGACCCTGAAATTTGATGAAGATTCAATAAGTTTACCACAAGACAAATATCACCGTCTGCAGGATATCGAGCCGCTACAGCCAGAACGATTCAAATCTGAAGCACCGAGAGATGATAATTGCATTGATTTGCTAGTCGTTCTACCATCAGGGAAAACAATAGTTATTACAGTTGAATCCAGAAACTATACTATTGCTCATTTGAAAGAACTAATCAATGCAAAAACTGATTTCCTCGAGAAAGATCAAGTTCTGCATTTTGGTGCAAATCTACTAAGGAACGATGCAACTATTAGCGACTATGACATCACTAGCAATTCAACCATCCATTTGAGTATTAAGTTGAGAGGCGGATGCAGAGGTGGAAACCTTTACTACCTTGATTCTAAATACTTGCATCCGCAATTTGACTATGACTTCACAAATATGACCGATGATGGGACTAAATATGAGAGAGGAGGACACCCGTATAATAGACCTTATGGATGGAAACGAATAGCGATTAAATCTCTAGGAAAATATGAAAATAACGATTGGTTGGTAAAAACTGGTGCCAACAATGGTGAATGGGCAGTATCGTATCACGGAACTAGTGCTAAAAATTTCAATTCCATTTGTAAACAAGGTTATATAATAGGTACACATAATTTCTATGGAAGAGGAGTTTACTCTTCTCCATTAATTGAAGTAGCCCTGGGTTTCTCTAAAAAATTTACATACAATGGTGTTGAATACCAAGGAATTTTGCAAAATCGCGTCAACCCAAAAGCAGTGAGTATTGTAAACAATGGACGAATTTGGTTTTGTCCCAATGAAAACGATATCAGGCCTTATGGGCTATGCATAAAAAAATGTACATAATATAATGTTATTGTTTTGCTTTTAGTATATTATGTGTTGTAAATAGGTATACATACGGTAGGGAATGTGACATGAGGAGATTTTTGGAAGTAGCAAGAGGAAGCGATAATAAAGAAATCATCAATGACTTATGTGCTGCAGATGAACATGTAATAACATCTCATTAAGTATTGTGATATATAAGAAATCTTATAATTTTGTATTCTTTTGTTTTATCTTAATTGAATCTTTTAGTGGTTAAATGTTCTATTCTTAATTCATAAGTGCAATAGATATTCGTTCTGATATAAGGCAAAATTTATAATATCCCAGCTTTTTCTGACGCATAATGGAATAAATTGAATAGCATACTTAGAATATTATCTCGGGTTATACCATAATGCTATGATTGCTAAAATGGGTAGATATATACATGAGATTCGAAAAGTACACAAGTATCTTGGGCTTTTATGAAGGTTTTAATCCACTTCTATAAATCATTATAACGTGTATATCCTTACAGTAAAACTCGATTAATGTGTATATTTGTATGTATATGTGTATACACATTTGTCGTAATTGTTTAACTGTAAGTCTCAGCACGTAACCGATAGTGATATAATGAATTAGTAGTAATATGATTTGCACGGGAAGAAGATATCGGTGAGGGCACTTCTAAAGGGTTAAAAGTATCTCGATATTACTCACAAATGATATAATTACAAATATAATTATATTATTTGTGAGTACAGTGGAGTTTGCTTATTAGCAACCAATTTTCAGGTCTCAGATATAGATTTTGTTCTTAATTCTGTTCCCTTACTAGCAACTTCGCGTACTAGTTTTCTGAGCAAAACTCGAGTTGCAAATAAGTGAATTCCACTGTACATACTAATTTGTCCTAGAAAGACAATAAGGGAATTAGTAACTAATAAAATACTAATATAGAGTTCATATAGTCAAATTCAATCCTCCCACAGCCCAGAATCTGAGTGATATTGATGGTATAAGTCCCGCATCAACAGTCTGAATAGAACATAACCGCCTGCAACAATACGATCAGCAACGTCATTATCTTCCAAACCCCATTCCATTTACCTTTAAAACGTGTGGTATTCCCATTTACCTTTAAAACGTGTGGTATTCATTCCTCCGACCATCTGCCAGTCTGCCTTGTATAGGCTTATAAGACCAAATCCATTTGTGGAATAATATCCTCGTATTGAAGAGTAGATAGAGGGATCACAATTGAAATAGTACACAATAGGAGCAAAACCGGAATATCCTTGAAATGTGTGTTTACGGATGGAGTTAGGTAGATAGGAAGGAATGTGAAGAGAGAGGTCAGTACTGAATATAATGTCATCAGGACTGCTCACGCTGTCAATTCCAAGGTTGATGGCGGCTGACTTCTCCCAAGGTCCATCAATTTCTATGATTGACCAGTGTTTCAGCTTACTTTGCTGCATCAAGCTTTCAACATCAATTTCGGGAGTTGGAAAATTAACTAAGATTACACCAAAGTTTTCGTCACCTGTTTCAATGTATATTCGTTCCATATTGAGAATGAACTCTCTTAACATATTAGCAAAATTCCGATGAGTTACTAGGAAATGTACAAAAGTTTCTCTATACATCTTCAGAGCAGTTGGTTGACAGAGAATCATTCGAGGTAGAGAGTTATGTCCTAGCACTACGTACTCAGATATCAAAAGTTCTCTCTCACTCGATTCATCAATAGTTACCAACACTTCTATGAGGTAGAGATCTCCGTTGATTAGATCTGCCAGTTTCTCAATGTTAATTATACGAGATAGCTGGACATTTGGGTAGGTAAAGGTTAGATGGTACATGAAGGATCGTATAATACTATCTTTATAAGACTCACTAATGACAATATCTTTTCCCCAATCCACGTGACAACGAGGATAGAACTTAGTTGCAGGATATGTACTCAGGAATGGTAAACTATTAGCATGTGTTATTGAAGTATTCTTGGTGTAAGAAGGCCGGTATTCACACAGAGGAATAGCTCTTGTCTCTTGCTGCCCTAATTCATTAGTATCAACAGTTTGAAGAGCATAGATCAGATTTCTATCATCCATAGGATGGAAATATTTCCTGATCTGAGGATCTGGAACATGGGAAGGGAACTCACAATATGACACGGGGATGGATTTAGAACCATGATCACTGATGTAAGGCAAGAGATAGTAAGATTCTATTGGTTGGTACTCGTTACTGTCAGGTCTCTTCCATTTTACCTCTAGCACACACTTCTCTATGCTCGCTTGGATTATCTCAAAGTAGTGTCTCCTCTTAGCTACAAGGTTGGTTAGAAGGTATGCTCTTTTTCCAATGAGAGATGATGCAGATAAATTTAAATCATGTCTAACGGAATGTGAGGGATGGTAATCAGGGGATATCCATACTTCTATTTTCCCTGAAAATGTTACCTCAATTGAATACTCGCCACTAATCGGAGGAGTGAGAAAGCCAAATATTCTCTGTCCGAACATTCCATATTGAGTTAGCAAGGTCAAATTATGTGTGAAGTATTGCTTCCAAGGGTTATTAGGGAACCCCAGTTTAACCTTCTCTCGATTCATAACAGTGATCTCTCCACACATACACATTGAGAGAACCTCTGTTGCTATTTGGAACGAAATTTAGAAGATTATTATTTTGTAAAGATTCAGAATTTGCACTGTTAATCGATTTTGATATTCGCTTCCTTAAGTTTGGTAAATTCGGATCAAAATCAATGTTTGAGTTAATAGAGTGACCGATATCGTCATTATTTATGTATATTTGCGATTCTTTTAAGGAAGATAACATTTTTGAAATGTAAATAGAATCGATTTCAATTGTTGAGTCCTTTGGTTTGGAATTGTCAGAGAATCGTATTAAAAAGGAAAACAATATGCATGAACAAATCAAACAAATCAACCTTGACTTTATCTTGCATTTCTTCAAAGTATTCAATAGATATTGTTTTATACAACAAAACATCAAGAATTCTAACTAGCAAGGAAGTATTAGAACAATTTTATAGCATAAAACATACACTAAACTCCGCTTAATCGGGACAAGTCTCCAGGAATGGAATGGTTCCATATGCGACTGAAGCTAATACTAAATTTCATCGGTTATTTGGGAACTCCGCTTAATCGGGACGAAATATCCGGGACCAAAGTGTCTCGATTAAGCGGAGTCACCTGTATTTGGCTTACCATATATTTTCTAAGATAGAAAAGGAACTCGAAATATTTTAAGATAGAATAAGGTATTGTTGACTTTATAATGCGCTACTGAGATGTGTTCAACTAGATTTATCTAAAAATAACCAAGCCTAATACTCAGATATTTTAGATTCCTGGAACTACACACACTCTGACGTTAATTAACTAATAACAGCGAGTAACATTCATTTCACATAGTTTAGAATATCAGTAGTATGTATATTGTATCTAAATAGGAGTGATTCAAGCGCAAATCATGAATATTGAAATATTTGCATACTTGTAGTTACCCTCAACAAGATGGTTTGAATTCTAATTACAAGTAAAATTATTTCTACAGAAGACATGACTATTTCGTAAAACATCATGACAACCGCTGGGAAAATAGCGTGTTATTCCCAAATAAGGGTGGAACTTCCGTTATGAGCACACCCTCAAAAGGACCATGCTTCAAGGAGAGAGAGAGAGAGAGAGAGAGAACCAAAAGAATTTATTTTTTATAATATTTTAAGCAGAATGTGCCAATGTTAGAATCATTTCTAGCAATAATTTCTAGTTATTGCTTTTTTCGCTCCAGATATGTTTATATAATAATATAAATTTTAGTTAGATTTGACTGTCCCTTTTGAGAATCGAATAAAGTTCCTGGATTTCAAAGTCTACAGCTATATTTGCCGCACTTTTGCATTAAATAGACTTGTGTTTAACGACAAAGAGAGATTATGATCTCATTCATTCTCAGTATTCTTCCTCCGTTAATTAAGCTTAAGATCGTAGCATTAATAACAAAGATGCTTATAAAAGCTCCAACATCTAATTCATACCTTATTTCTCAAATACGTACTATTAGCATTGTTATAAAACTAGTATAAATTTGCTACGTTCAAGCTCCATTATCTACTTGATTTCTCAATTAAGTCATATTTCAGAGCACTCTAGCATATTAAAGATGATTCATCTGGGCTTCAATATCCTTATTTCTTAATACACACAAGTCATATGTTCAAGGATGGTAGCATCTTAGCTGCATATACTCATATTCATATAACCTAATATTCAGGTTGCTCCTAGAACCTATAGTAGTTGGATAGGAATTTCCAAACCGGGACGAGGCGGGGCAGAAAAAAATCCGGAGGCCTTCCTATGATTTTGGCTGAGGTGTTCGAATGAAATCCGGGGCCGCAGGATCAAACTCGGGGCAGATTCCCCGGATGCCCCCCTGGGACCGTCCCTGCATGCATTGTATTAGCTGTTATTATTTGCTATGTTCTAGTTCTTTTAATCTGTTACTCGCCTGGGATTACTGAAGTAATCTCCACGTCATAATTTCACTGAAGACATCGTTACTTCGTTACACAAGATGACCTTTTTAGAAAGTTTTAATCCTATGCCAAGAATCCTCCACTGAAAGAAGGATTACACCAAGGGGTGGCTGTTGGGCCTTGGACCACAAGTTTGAGGATCCATTATTAAAATCCTAAGTTGCCCCAGGAATGTGTTGCGTCGGTTTAAGCTATTTTTAACAAGGAAGCCATACAAGTTTGAGGTCGTTGCTATAAATAGAAAAATCCTAGGGGCAACTTATAATTATCAGAACCAAAAGTTGTGTGAAACATTAGACATACATAGTTTAATTCCATTTCCAAATAGTATATATTAAAATCACAAGAATTGTATTGAACATAATACAACTTCAATGGTTTATAATTAATTGAGCCTCAAATGCCCTACTGTATCCATCAATCGATACGAGCAGGAGTTTAACTGCAGACTGTATAAGTTACTTTTGAGTTTCCATTTACTTGTGTGACTGTTTTACAGTTTCTGCCAGTTGAATGTCCTAAAAGAAAGAAATTGCATATAAATTACATGAATGTGACAACACTATTGTTTTGTCACAAATGCGACACTTTTTGAGGGCATGCCTAATTTACGGGACGGGACGGCATCCCGTCCCGTAAATTATGCACCTTTTCTTTCCCGTCCCGTAAATTAGGCATCTTAACTCGTCCCGTCCCGTAAATTAGGCATGCCCCTTTTTGACACAATAAAAATCTAACAGAATTTCTGCAAATGAGAATACGTACTTGGATTAGGATCGAAAGAGTCCATATCATCAAATGGCGAAAACTGATTTCCAAAAAATCCTCCATCAAACCTTCCGCCAAACCCTTCATTAAATGGATCGAATCCATAATCAGTGTCATCTTCGAACTCGTGGAAAACGTGGTGAAAGTTGAAACCATCAAAAGTACTACTCTGTTGTTTCCCTCCACCGAAGAAATCGTTGAAATTAAAACTTGGCCCTCTAGGCTGCTCCTGGAAACCTCCTTCTCCAAACTGGTCATACGTCCTACGTTTCTTTGGATCTGACAGCACTTCATATGCTAAAGAAGAAAATTCATAATCCTGATGGCTCGAGGAATGTTAGAGTACAAAATTTGGTTGTGATTTGTGTAGCACCAAACCGCTTAACCAGACCAATGTATGAGATACGTGCTCACTAAATGCACTTACTTTATCAATGATTAGTTGTTTATTCATCTGATGATAATAGATACAGTTAACTCCGCTTAATAGGGTCACATCGGTCAGAGGACATTTTGCCCCGATTAAACAGAGAACCCTATTAACAGAAAATATTTTGTATTAGCTTCTATGTATGAGAGCTATTCCGGGCCTACCAAAAGTGGCCCGATTAATCGGTTGACCCGATTAAACAGTGGTCCTATTAAGCGGAGTCGACTGTATTCAACAATCTAACATAAGTAGCACAGCTAAATTGTGAACAGAATTGTCCATAGAATATTGTCCTGTTAATCATAGATTATATTCCCTCCCATCGAGGCTAAGATTAGTCCAGTCAGGCCATTAACGACACATGATATCCTAAAGACCATCTATGGTACTGTTGATTATCTGGGTGGGACAACTACGGTGTGATAAGTGGTCTGGAATGAACCATTCTGACATTCAATTCGTTTATTAAATGATTGAATATCTCTATTCGACAACGACAGTGAAAGCTAATCGCCTAATTTTCATTCGTGTATTCGAGTAAAGATTCTTCAATCCATTTATCTTACTTTAATTTTCATATTCGGAAATAATATGTCTAATTTCGGTCCTTACCATTCGCAATCTCAATGAACTTCTCCTCTGCACCCTTCTCTTTATTCCTGTCAGGATGATATTTGATCGCTAGTTTCCTGAATGCCTTTTTTATATCTTTTTCACTCGCTTTTCTCGATACGCCTAATAGTTTGTAGTAGTCCTGACCTGCCATTACGATTAAAAGCTGTAGAGTTATTAGCAGCAGAACAAGAAGAGATGAATTTGAGCCTAATACTTGAACCATTATATTCTTAAATGTAAAATGCAGAAATACTAAAATTTGAATGAATTCTACTGTATTGAATATATTCTATTATATATAGTGCATAGTGCGCTGTGGCCTATTTTGATTGGTTCTTTTGCTTGGAAAGATTGCTTGTATAGTGATTCATATTCTGCTTAGTTACATTGTATAATCACTACGCATTTACTCTATATATGCTATTATTCATATGAACTGGGTTATATGGTTAATTTATAGAGATTGTCTGCTCAACTGATTCTTTTCATGAACCATTAATTATATATCACTATTCTAATTGAAATTGGATAAAACTTTGAATATAAACTTGATTTAAAAGAAAAGTTAATAATATTCTTGAAATATTATTACTAAATAGAAGTATGTAAATAGTTAGAAATAGTACCATATTCTTACTGGATCATTCTCCAATATAATATTGTAGGTCCACAGTCAACATTATGTCCTGAATATGCTACCGATTTCTTTATTGGTCTATCGTGCAACACTGTTGCATGGCTATAGTCAGAGACAGGATTGCCGTGGGAAAGAAATTTCAATTCCCATTCCCATCCCATTCCCATAGGAATCCTGTGGGAATCCCCATGTGGATCCCATAGGAATCCTATGGGGATCCCCCATAGGAAAAATCATTCTCATTCCCACGGTAACCCTGGTTAGAGATCCATCATTTGGTTCAAATATCAAGTTCATTTCAATTATTCATTTTATCAAGACAAATAATGTCTTACTCCGACGATTCTTTTCAAATACAATGTTAATTAATTATTATCTTCTGATGGCGAATCAATCCCAAACATATACATTATTCTGAAAGAAATGTACACATTTGCGAATTGGTTTTTAATTAAAATATTTAACCATATTCAAATCTTATATTCCAGAAAGAGTTGAGAATTAATTATGTATATTGTTAGACACTATAGTTTAGTTAACAATTCTGGAACGCAGTAACATCATGTACATATTTAGTGCCCTAGACCTAGCATGTTCTCTCAAAGTGGTACGGCAATTCTCATATAAAACAATATTGAATGGAAATTTGCAGTGGCCACAGCACAGTCCTTATGCTACTAGCATAATTGCATACGAGTATGTAAAGATTATGTTCGAATCAATAATTAATCGATTGAGATATAAAATTTATAGTACAGTAGAACTTCGTCTATATGAATACCAGAGGACGGTTGAAATGTGTTCGTATTATCCTGAATTCGTATTAATCGGAGTTATTTACATGTATTTTCCTCGTTGAGGAATAAAATATCTGTCTGTATTATCTGTGTTTGTATTAACGAGGTTCTACTGTACATTGAATTTGTGGTATCATTTACGAAATACAACATATTGGAGCATGACTAATCTCTGGGATGCGACTATCTATCTATCTAATTTTCGAGACAGGACGAAAATTAGGGTCCCGTCCTGGAAATTATACTTTCATATTGAATTAAAGCCAAAATAATTGTATCAAATACGTTTAGGTTCTGGAGCTAAGGCCCCTGAGAATAATTTGATAGGCATTACTGCTAATTAAAGTGAATACAGAGCGTTTATTATCATTAGCTTAGAAAAATATACCATTATTACTATCAAGCTTAGAAAAATATAGTACCATGATATAACTAGCCTAGAGATTAATATTTAGTTTCATATTTATAATCTATTTCTAGCGATACTCATGTAAAATAGTGTTGTGCTTCTTTTTTAACCAAAAAGTCATATGGCAACAGAAGAAGAAATATATTTTTCATTGACTGCTCCGAGGATTTCTTCCACCTTTTTGGGTGAACTATCTTGATCGATACTAAGAAAACCCCTACAAGCAAAATTAGCCTCTCTTTTAGCCATTTCGTCTGTCAACTCTTTGCTGAAAGCATTAGCTATTTGCATCTCTTCCTTTCTTTCATTAAACACTTCATCAAAGATACCCAACCCTATTTCAAAATCTATAGTTTTATATTGTAATTTTTTTTCAATTTCTTTAAATAACTTTTCCAAAATATTATGTTTCTCTTTCAGTTTGGATAAAAGATCCAAGTGGGAACTACTACTAAAAGAATGATGCAAATATTCGATATATTGAATCGGTATTATTTTATCGTCTCCTCGAGGATATAAATTGTAAATAATGTCGAGGTTACCTCCTATAGACATTCTACAAGTAAGTATATCTTTGCATATTCCGTAAGCTGATTCGAATTGGGTGACTATACTCTGAAAGAGAGAAATTCCGTCCCTTGCTGCTTTTGTGAAGTATTTGTTTAATCCTTTCTTTTGTTTCATAGTTTTATCTAGACCTTTGATTGTATCTATCTTAAGTTTTAGCCGTTTAGTTTGGTTATTGAATTGTTTGCAAATTTTTATTCCACGAAGATACTCTTCTTTTAATTCTTCAAGATTCATTATCAACTCTTCTAGAATTCCACTTTCTTCCCACTCAGCAGGCTTTTTTGCGTCATTATCTTCTCCTTTTCTTTCGATTTTAAATAGAAATTTCTCCAACTGCTCCAAATTTTCCTGATTGCTCAAATTATAGGATTCTAAAAGGCCATAAACATCATTACACAGAGTTTCTATTGGTTTGACTTCGCGTCCAAATTCTTCAATTTCCATTGGTAATCACTAATTCAGTTAAATATTTTTGAAAAATAATATACTCATATATAAACAAAATACTGTCGACTCCGCTTAATAGAGTTACTATTTAATTGGGTCAAATGCTTAATTGGGCCACTTTTGGCAGGATCAGAATAGTTCTCACACATAGAAGCTAATACAAATATTTTCGGTTAAAAGGGTTTTTCGCTTAATCAGGGGGACCGACATGACCCTATTAATCGGAGTCAACTGTATATTACAGTTGAAACTAAGATTTTGAGACTGGTATTTTGCTTTACCTGGTTTTTACCACATTTCTCGTGCATAAGGTTTTCCGGCGGACACGAAGTTTCCGCCACCCGCGCAGTGCAAGCAAGCGAAGCGCGCTTGTTTATATGAAATATAATCGTGTAAATCGTATTATAAAATTCTGATAATTGATTGGTTCTCGCATGAACCAATGAATTTCAATCACAAATAGTCCTTTTAATTCTATGTATAAGTAAATATTGGGATTCGGACATTATCGCTCCCATGGCGACTCTGCGGGTGGGTAGTGTCCACAAGCCGAGTAGCGAAAGCAACCGAAGCGCGCTATTAGACTAATAATGAAAATAATGATACATAATATTGAATAATAATAATAATAATAATAATAATGAATAATAATAATGATTAATAATAATAATAATAATGATAATAATGATAATGATGACTTACTGACATGACTATGCGTAGTGCCTTTCCTTGTAAAGAGAATATCTATTGTAGACTTATGCCAATGTTATCGTATAGAGTCAACAAATACTTGATGCATGTTTTCAATAATTAATAGCATCATACCATTTCAAGCAAAAAAAAACATTAGAAAATAATCTTCAGCGAAGATCCTGCTCTATTAGATAATTTATGATGATATCGATTTTGCAATTTGGAAGTTGAAACTTTTCATTAAAATTTAAAAAGGATTTACATTCTTGACAGGCATCTTGAGTAGAAGCGTCATCTTTTTGTTGCACATCCATATCTTTTTGATATCTGAGGCCATAGAAAGATTCATATTTGATATGTGTAAATTTTTCTTCTATGAAGCTAATTTTATCTTTCCAACTTCCTACTCTCCTATCAATTATTTCTATCCTCGAAATTAAACGGCGATGTTGATAATATATTCTTAAGCGTGACATATTAACCCCTTTTATAAATTCTTCCATTTGAAAATAATCGAAATCCATATCCCCAGTAATGTCATTGGGCGCCGCACTTTCGCTAATACAGGTTAGAGATTTTAGAGATGAATTTGCCAATATTTGTAACATTCTTAAACAATTTAATATCTCACTTACCATTCTATTTATTTCTTCTTTTTCTTCTAACTTCTTAAAAATAGGAAAATCTTCCATCTTATTCCTTAGTTGGTTCAATTTGGAATGAATTCCACAATTTAATTCATTCTTCAAAGCACTGAGACTTTCAATCAAACTATTTTTTGCTGATTCTTCACGCACAATTCGCTTTCGTTGCTCAGTTTTACTATTTTCCAACAACTGGATTTTATCATCAACTGAGTTTACATTTCTTCCATAACAAACCTCAAGATCGGCATTTTCGAACATGTTTTCAATATCGTTAGATACACTACTTGTAGAAGACACTAAAAACCCTAGTAATTAAATATCTAAGATTATGTCTCAGTAAAATCGAATCAATTAACCTATGGAATACTAATTCCAATGGAATCTTATTAGAATCTCCACAATTTAGTGTTTATAATGTATTCCTTACCTGATGAATAATAAATAGCTATATTTAATATTTAAAATTATTGAGAAGGCGTAAATCTTCTTTAGATTTGATATTTTATACATTATCCAAACAAAAGCTTTTAACAAAGCAGAAGTTATATAATCACATGAAATATACTACTACCGTATATTGATGAAGAATAATGTGTTCAATTGAAAATATAGAATTACAGCATTTAGAACTCAATTTACAATGTGTGCATATTCAGAATTGCGGATGTTTCGTAGCTGATATTTCTTTGAATGAAATTATTGAATCCTTACTTCCATTCTCCCAGTCATTCTAAAAAATAATAAATGGCAGTCACCTACCCCCTCACGAAATAAAAATACTACTCTCGCATGCCATTTGATATTATTTCAAACTTAAAATGCCCACTTTCTCTTTGCTCTTATACAAAATACTCTCCAAAATGCCCACTCTCACTCTCCTATCAATTCTATTCAGCTTTAGAACAAATTCATGTTTCCCAACAGTTTGTAATTCCATTCTAAATTATCAGCGATGGACATCCGTTTACCGCATATTCAAATTCCTTAGTATGTACACCTGGGAAGAGTACTGAAATGACAAATTGCTTTGTATAATAAATAATGCTAATTCTATCTATGAAGGTCCGTTCATTCAAACCACGACAGCTACTGAAAATCTAACATCAAATTGGAACACAATTGAATTACTCAGTTTACAAGCTTCTTATACTAGTAATTCTTTCCAAGCGTAATTCCAAAAATTGTGTTACCTTGCCCCACTTACCACTTGTAATAACCATTATATATGATGAGAATGTGGATCAAAGTGGCACAAGCAATGTTCAATTTACTATGAGGCACAATTGATTTAATGAAAGCTTTTGAATTGAATAATTCGAGTGTGCATGGTTTCAATCAATTGGTCCCACGGATAGACCCATTTTAATATTATTTATGTTGCAAAGGAATATGGTGCTACCAGGAGCGAGCAGAAGAATGTGCACACGTAGGGTCATTTTCTGTACAAACCTTCGAATTTAGATTTAGGATTTAAGGACGAACGGTATACATTGCATATCAGTCTATGATATAGATGGATCTCGCTATAGAATAACTCCTTTTCATCAAGTTTGTCGTTATCATCAAATATTCATTTTTGTACATCGATAAAGAACAATTATTTTCTATTTTAGTTATTGAGATTCGAATTGTTGGAAGCACAAAGAAGTTGTATTACAATTAAATGAACTGAGGCAGTATTTCCCTTTCTGAACGAACGTGTTAATTGCAATATAAATTCCGTACAGAACTTTGCGATTACATCAAAAGCGTGATAGAATTTAATTGAACAACGATGAGCTAGAAAAGACATGAAGGAGCTCTATTCTATGTATAATCTACACTTAAGTATCACTATTATTTTCAATGATTCTTTGTTATAAAAGGAAGAAAGTTTAAAATAATAGCGATACTTATAATGATAACATTACTTTCTCTGGTTTAAGATTTTCTAAACTTTCTTTAGGTAGCTATTAACTCGATAAATAAACTGCTTCATCATATCCCATCACCTGATAGAGAATCTGAAATATGATTCAATTCCAGTGCAGCCATCTTGTTCATAGAAGCGTTCACTAGTTGTCAGTATGGAGAAAGGATAACAGGAGTTTGTTTGTAAAATATATAATTTAAGGGAAAACATGTAGATTATTATAATGATCAAGTTTCGAGTCATCTTAATGTTAGAAAGGTTCAAAACTTCAAGTAAATCAAAAATTTTACCAATAAGTATTTAAGAACTATTATATTACAGGAATTATGTTATCTTGCTGTTATCTAGTCTTGTTGGATATTGGAAATATGATCTGATTTTACTAGGCACATTGGGTTACAATTAAGTAACATGTTATAGCATACTATAGTATACTGTAATATTATAGCACAAAATAACGATCTGTCTTATTTTATTTTCCTGTCTTCCATTATTCTAAAAGGTATTGCTCTGTATTTTATATAAAGTTCTTAACTATAAAAATTAAGTCCTGAAATTTATGTAATTTGTAAATCCAGAAATATCGTCGATCGCTCATAACTGAAATATGATTGGCGATCGAGGTCTTTACTTCAAAAATGATCGATAGATCCTTATTTCAATCAGTTTCTGATCGTTTTATGATTTACAGTATCCTGAGACATCCTTTAGCAGTATCTTCCTCCTCATTCACTGTAAGACAATGATGGGAAGAGAAAACTTAAAAAATTATCCAAAAATGATCGAAAGGATGGCGTTTCAATAGTTTGAGAAAAGGATCAATGATCCTCAATCAATCGTCGAAAAAGCATCACTATCGTGTCCTATGTCATTTAAATATAATAACTTATATACGTATATCAATTAGCTAACATTCTTCTTTCTAATTAGCTTAGATGGCTACTAGGGATGGATATGACCTATCTGTACCTGAAAACATTGAAATCAAATCGGTCGATGATATTGAAAAGATGTTGGTTGATAATAATATCATTCCGACATATGAGGGACATCTAGAACATGTGAATACTTGTATCAACCTTTTTACAGAAATGGAAAACAATCGTACCTGTAAAGATATATTTTGCGATTTCGCTGCTGGTGAAAGAAGTAAAATTAACTGTGGAAAGTTGCTACACCATCTAAAAAAAGTGAAGAAAGAACTTATGACTGGGATGACATTATACAGACGGTTATGCCAACAGAAAGAGCAGGTAAAAAATCTTTTCGAAACGCTAAATATTAAGAAATTTAAACTGGACAAAAAGGATGTAGAAGTAAGAGCAATGAGTCCAGTTAAAGAATTAGCAAAATTTGGAATAACTGTGGGAGTAGCTGGTGCATTAGGTGCTACTGGTGCTGGAGTATGTGCTGGATTACTCGTGCATTATGGAATATTAGCTGTGACACTCGGTGGATTGACAAGCACAATGGCAGTGACAGCAGCGGCTACTGGAGGGATTGGAGCTGGATTAGGGTTGTCAGCTTTGGGAGGAGCTGCGGCAGCGGTTTTCATAATCTACAAAATAGCTCAGTATAAAGGGAAGGAACGGGGGTTGAAATACCAGCAAGTGAAGGAACTGTATGATAGGCTAGAAGAGCAATCTTTTTTTAACGAAGTTCAAACAAATAATTTGAATATAAGAACAATATTTGATGCAATCGATAGTCAGCTTCACGCTCCTGAAACTAACTTGCTACGTGCTAGCAATGTTTATTCTAAAGCAAAAGAGAAAGCCTTAAAAGAATTAGCAAATACTCCAGGAATGACTGATGAAATACGAGCAACAATATCAGAAAGAGAAGCTACATTAAGATGTGAGGATTATTTTTATAAATTTGATGCATAATCATGACATCATAACAGAGTGATGAGCTATTATTTTTTGATGATAGTAGCATCGTAGCATATGTGAGGTATATTATAGTAGCATCATATGTGAGGTATATTAATATGCACATTCCATTAAAATCTCAGCCTTCTATAACCTAAAATGACTGAGTTATAGTCGAAAAACTGAAATTTCTGATTAAAAAAGGTGACAATGACGTCATAATTCCAAAAGTCGACATTTTCGTCTGAGCTCAAAACCTAGTGGAGCCATAGCCAAAAGACACCAAGCATGCCAAAAATTAGCTCTCTGCGCCTGGCAGTTTCTTCAATCAATTCGTCAGATATATATTCATTAATTGAGTTTTAATAGTAAATATTTAGTGCCCGTATCTTAGAAATTTATTGCCATCTTCGTCTAAGTAAAAAGAGTGAAATAATTCATGAGTGTGTATTAAATACACATTAGTTATAAATATAAAAGAAGGTTTTAAAGGAACTTAACAAGTTTATATACTCGGGAAATACAATGGAGATATTGTTATTTCTGAGATCCGGGGTTCGACTGTAATGATAATATTGCATAATTCACGTTCTAATGATTTAGCTCGAAGAAATATAAATATACGCTTATAAAGGTATTTCTAAAATTTTCCTGTTATCTTAAATATGTATTAATATATCAATCTAAAATGTAAAAACATGATATTATTTTGATCCCATAAATGTATATAGTAGCAGACGAACTTGATTTTATCAATTTGTCATCCACAAAAGGCGAAAGAGGCTCTATAAATTAAACGGAATGGCTTAGTTCTTGGTTAAGAACGAAATCTTAAGTTTAATCATTTTTGTAGTTTAATCATTATTGTTTCTATCAATTCGATTAATAATCACTGTATCACTTTTCCTTAGTTTGTGATTATCCTTCATTAGATGCATACAGTAAGCAATGGTTTTGATTTTAATATTTACTATTTTCTCTACGCAATGAATTAACAAAGTGGAGGCATAAACACGCAAATATATTTTTAAGGCATTTTACGAGACTAAAATTGAATAGTCTAGAGTCTAGACCATAGGTTGATTAGTAATCATATCATTGCGTACCAGGTCAATCTAAGGACCATTTTAGCAATTTTATAAGCTGTTTTAACCCTATTTCTAAATGTTATTAGGTGTGATTTTTGTGTAAATATTATTTACTAGTTGATTTGGAAAATTTAGAATTTTCGAATGGAATATTCTTGGATTTTTCGTTTCTATGGTAAGCATTTTGGTCTTTTAGACGATTTCGTGCAAACTGTAGTACCTAGATTTCCAAATTTGATCGTGTTTGATAGGCAATGGCCTACTTACTATTAGGTGATAATACAACTTAAACTTCTAAATTCAACGAGTTTTGAGTTAAAGGTTGATTTTAAGAATGTGACTAAATTGTCACATAACTCTATAGTCTGTGAATTTAGAAGTTCAAATTGTATTATTACCTAATAGGAAGTAGCCAAATGCCTATCAAATAGGATAAAATTTGAAGACCTAGTTATTAAAGTTTGTAGGATATCCCTCAAACTGATCAAAATGCTTTACCATAGCAACGTAGGAATGCAACAACATTCCATTAAAAATGTGATAATTTTCAAATTAACTAGTACTAATCCTAGTTTTATAAAAAAGTTGTACCTTAATAACGTTTAGAAGTAAACTTAAAATAGCTTAGTAAATCACCAAAATCTTGCTTGAAATGACCTGATATGATGACTATTCGAAATATTGACAACGAATATATGTACTTTAATGCCATATTTATATATGCTAGTAATACTTTCTTGATGCTTATTCTACATATTTAACGATTTTAGGCTAATCGTGTATTGTCTATTCGGCTATTACTACATCCTTAGTTATTTTGTTTTCGAAAGATATGAACTTGGATTTTTTTAATTTGGCAGTAGAGTGGAACTCGGATAAGACGTACCCCTTCGGGAAGGAATTATTAGTACGTACTATCCATAGGTACTTACTCGGGTCCGAATAAACGGGCCCGCCCGCTTATTAATATTTGAAAAAATTTCCACCCCCCCCCGTTTATTAAATTTTATACTAATTGGAATTTGAATTTTTACCAAACCATAGTTTATGACTTGATGTTCTGAATCAGTCAGAATTCTCTACTATAATGTTGTACTTTATTCTAATCACGTAGGCGTAAATATACGCTCTAATAATTGAATAATAAAATCCTAAAAATTGAATCCTATTAGCATGACCCCCCCCGCTTATTCCAACCCCCCCGTTTATTCGGACCCCTAGAGTACAAACCGAGTTTGTACTACATAGAAATCTCTATTATAGATGAATTTTGGTTCAGAAAAATGAGTACGTACTAAACCAAAGAACGTATTATCCGAGTACTAACCCAGTTCTACTGTATTTTACTTAATAGATCCCTACCTAGAATACTTAGTTTATCCTAGCGCGTCTCAAACAGGATTAATGATTAATCCTACATATATATTCGACATCAAATGTTCTCCCGATTTTAGTGCAGCTCCTAGTATAGAAGATTACTGTTGTCATGATCGCCCCGCGACGAACGCATGTCTCCTCGCTCCTGGAAATTTTATTGAGCTAAATTGCACCAAATTTGGACCTTCCTTATAAAGACTTGAACCTAGGTTTAAATTCTGAAAATTTTTAACACCTTTTCACAAAAGGTATCAAAACGTATTAACCAATCATAATCCAAAAGTTTTGACATTACAGTGGCCTTTGATTTTATTGACTAATAGGGATTATACCAAACTCAATACATATAAATGAATTACAATGGCTCCCTAAACTAGAAATCTGATTGGTTGACATGGAGAAAATTGTGTAAAACTCAATTAAGGATCTAGATTACTATGCAAATATCCTACAAGTCAAGTTAATTATAATGGAACTGTACTATCATCCTGTCTGCTGACATTTTTCCGCCCTTCTATTGAGCAAATTTCACAAATGTTGTTGTTGGAATTTCTGCAGATCAAGGTTAGGTTATTTGAGACGAAAGGTATATTATGCATTACAACACCCTTCTGGGTGACTGATTAATGGTTGTATCATGTATAATTAATATAATATAGATCCTCCAGGTTGCCTTTATCTTTATCATACAGTCGCAATTCAGGCATCCCACAAATGCGGGAGTATAATCTAGCTCAGTTATTGTTAAAATAAGTCCCACTGTACTAGACTATACTCAGGGCCGGCGACAGGGGGGGTAGCTTGGGGTAAAACCGGGGAGCCCGTGGTAAATAGGGGCCCCAGGTCGGCATGTAATAGTTTCTTTAGGATTTAAGATGTCCATTGTAATTGTGTCTTGTATGCACCGGCGTGGCTTACACCTATGTCGCCAGGGGCGGATGTATTTCATGCCGCCCCTCAGCACAGATTTCTGGAAAAATTCTGAGTTTACCAATATATATTTTATGAAACAAAGGTCAAGTGCCGTCCCCTATTAAGCGCCGCCCGGGGCGGTCCGCCCCCCTCGCCCCCCCTAGCTACGCCACTGCTTGTATGTACATAATAAGTTTGTATCACAATATGAATTCCTTTGTTTCAGTTTTCACTAATAGAATAATTGCTATGATCAATATCACACTTAGCAAACAAATGATTATGTTATTAATAAATTTGGGATAAGTTTCTAGTTGCAATTTATTTTTTGTCTAAGGTCACAGGTATTATAAAAAATTTTAAAAAAAACTATTGTCAAAGAGAGCTAGGGTAAGTTGCAAACTGTGGTATCTTTATGCTATTTGATTTTTAGTTCGCCGACTATATTATGTATAGTGATCAACTAAAATGAGTGACTATATAATTTTTTCTTTGTAATATTTCCCTTCTGGCCAAACCATAAGAGAGTAAAGGCTGAAATCCTGGAAATAGGTGTTTTGGGGGTTCGACTTTTGATAAAACACCAAATGATATAATGAGACACTTTTGAATATTCAGATATAGTGTAAACTCAGAATTCATGAATGTAACTCTTTCACCTTTGACATACAAGATGCATGAGACAATTTTAACACCTGCAGTTGCAGATTTTTCCATGACTTACCATTTGTTAACAATTTTCATTTAAAAATTACTTAGATCATTCAAAAAGTTCTCATTCCATGTCTGTATCTCAAAAGATAGTACAAATAGGATATTTTCAATATATCTACTGTATTCTACATGGGATCAGCTTCCAATTTGCCTTGATTTATTTGATAGGATAATTTATGGTTTCTGCTCTCAATTAAATGTATACTTCGGTTTATGCTAATCCCTTTGAACTTTTAACAGATAGATTTTCATTTTATTACTTGACCTTTTTGACGATGGACATAGGCATGCAGTTAAGTGACAAACTCATGATAAATTCTAAAATATCGGATTTATTTGCTAATTATTTTATATCAACTGGTTTACGGTTGGCATTTTTGGTTGTGTTAAGGTGTGCTTGCAAGGATCTGCCACTTTGAAAAGAAATGAAAGTTATTTGATCCCCTGGCCTGGAACTCAGTGGACAATTCATGCACGGACCCAAGTTAATGTACACTAAATATGGCGTTATTACCTAAGGGATTGTGAACTATAAGGCATCCTTTTGAGCGATTCTGTATGTGCAAATACTTACACGTACGGAATACAAAACGAAATTGCTGGCAATCTTTATGATGTATTTTAAAATTTTATAATACACAAACGGTTAATTTCTTTGACTAGCATCTAATGGCTAATAGTAGCTATGTTGATTACAAGTTAATAGAATACTTTAAAGAAACCGAGAAACAATTGAAGAACAATAACATAGTCCCAATATACAAAGAACATTTGAAACAACTAGATATTTGCGTCGAAATCTTTAGCAATCTAGAAGAAAATCGATCGTTTTGTAACCTAATTTGCGATTGGGCTGACGGAGAAAGAAATAAAATCAATGTGTTGAGAATGCTCAGACATCTATGCAAGCTTAAGCGTGAACTAATTAATGGGATACAGAAATATGAAAATCTACTTGAACTTACAGAAGATATGAAGAACATTGTTTCATATATAGATAATTCCAACAGTAAGCGGATCATTCATAAACGTAAAAAGGTTGACGAAATAAGCTTCAAAAATCATCTGGGAAGGGGAGCAATGTGTGCTGGTGGCGGTGCATTGGTTGGCGGCATTGTAGGTGCAGGTATTGGGTATTCCGGTTTGAGCACTGGACTATTAGTCAAATGTGGATTGTTAAAAGCGTCGGCCACCACATTACAAGTTACTGCGGTTACTGCAGGAATAGGAGCAATTGCATTAGGGGCAACTGCCTTAGTGATATACTCAATATATTCAATCGCCAAGAGTTATGGGAAAGAAAGAGGATTGAAATACCACCAAGTGAGAGCATTTTCAGAGGCATTGAATGTTGATTATTTGAGTAGTATCCGAGCAGACCATGAAACTATGGGATCCATGTTTCAAGGTATGGTTGATGTCTTTGTAAGCAAGGATATGAAACTGGCACTAGCGAGAAGTATTTATGAAGAATCAAAACAAGCATCATTCCAAGAATTAGAAAGGGAAGGTGAAATCGATAGTGCTATGTATAAAATGATGTCTGAAAAATGTGCTAAAAAACGATGCAAATATTTATTTACTGTTGAATTTGGTAATTATTGTTCAGAAAAAGAAATTGAAGAAATCCTAAATGAATTTTAAAGCTCCTAGTCATCTATAAAATTAGAGAATCTCGACTTGATTCATTTTAACATTTGTTTATTGACTGAATTTATCTTAAGTTACCAAAAACTTTGAAGTATATTATCCATAATATTATTATAATATAGGTGTGTGGTATACTCAATAGTGTTTATTATCGTTTCAAATTCTAACTCACTAAATTAGTCAGTTATCAAAACATTTACTAGTAATAAAATTGCCTTTTATTAATGCGATTTCCTCGCTTGCGCTGTGTAACTGAAAAATACTTCTTATCTGCACTATTTAACCTTTGGCACTTTCTCGTTATTTCTTACACATATGTACGTACATGTAATTATTTTGCGTTTTATACCCTTAATTTGTTCTGGCTACGTTTATAATACATAAAGGTGTTGCATATTCTATAAACATTGTCTGCACTTCTCTAACTAACCATTGCTTACTAGCAAACCAAAGTAATCGATTCCTCTCAATAACACTGGTGTATAAAACGCAAAGACAATTATTTAAAATTATATTTTATTGTGATCTGTATTTTGTGTGATACGTCAATAGTATGTCTAAAATATAGTAAATTCACTTACTTAATACTGACGATTGTACACAATCATTTTCTGCCAACATTCAAAACTAGTGGGTTGGATATTTACTATACAGATACATGTACTTACCTTGTTTTTTGTACTTGCTTTCTATTCAGCCATCTGCAGAGTTGATGTCTTGTTTTTCTTTGAAAACATATTTCTAAAATATTTTAGTGATACTTTTCAATATTAGTTACACATGGCAACTCGAGTTAGATGTAAACTCTCAAACCAGGAAGAATTTAAAATAACATGCATTGAAGATATTGACGAAGTATTTACGAAGAATAACATTATCCCACACTACCGAGAGCATTTGAAACATGTCAATACTTGCCTTCTGATGTTTGAAGAATTAGAGACTAATCGAACTTGGGGAGAAAAGATCCTTGATTGGAACTATGGCGCAAGAAGCGAGATTAATGGCCCAAGATTGATAGATAATCTTAAAAAACTGAAAAAAGAGTTATTGGAGGGATTAACGCAATATACTAGACTGCTTACTGAAAAGGAAGAGCTTAAAAATTACATTCGAGAATTTATTGTTTCTAAAAGTGATCTAGACATTACTCATGAAAAGGTTGGACTTATTAGCATAAAAAAGGGTGCAAAGTATATTGGAGGTGCTGGTGTCTCGGTGGGTGTATTAGGTGTAATAGCCACACAATGTACAGCATTAACTGTTACTATCAGTGCATTATCAGTCTTCGGGATAGGTGTGTGTGTAGGTGTAGTTGCTGGCGGTTTGCTCTACGCGATCCATCTTATAGCCAAGAGTTATGGAGACGAAAGAGGCGTGAAATATCAAGAAGTGAAGGTTATTTCAGATACTTTAGATTCTAAGTTTTTGGGTAAGATCAAAACTTATCATGAAGATCTAAATACTATTTTTATCAATATGAAAAACATTCGTGAAGGTGAAAAGCCAAAGAGTGGAGTAGGAATTGTCCAAGCTTGTAAACTTTATAAAAAATCGAAGGATGAATCATTCAATGATTTAAAAAGGGAAGGTTATAGTGATGATTTGTGTGAAAAAATGTCCAAAAAGCTAGCCATCGTAGAAACTGAGTCCTGTCTCACTTATAAGTTAGGATGTTCAAAGAAAGAAGCTGAAGAGATCTGTAAAGAAATTCAAGAGTTATAGCACAAGTATCTTTCGAGTTCGCTAGCAACCGTAGAAAACTAAATACATTCTTACTGATTGAGACTAGATATTACTATTTAGGATAAAAACTTTTACTATTTTCTCTAATTCTTTATTTAGTACTATTTACATGTTTATCCACTATATTTTTAGTGCAGCTCTTAGTACAGGAAATGTTTATGTTTTAATCGGCCTGTAACGTCCGTATATACGTATGTATGCACCTTTGGTTGCCCCTAGAAATTCTATTGGACCAAATTGCAACAAATCTGGACCATATACCTTTATGTGGTGGATATTTGAACCTGAGTCCAAATTCTGAAAAATATTCACACCTTGTCAAATTGGATTATATCAGGGTTGAAACCGAATAGTTGATTATTCGGTTTAACCGAATATTATTTGCAAATAATTGATATTTGGTTTGTAACCAAATATCATTATTTGGTATTCGGTTGAGAATACAATAATTTGGTCAACCGAATAATGGTCAAACCGAATAATTTGGTCAACCGAATAATAGTCAGACTCTGACTATTATTCGGTTAACCAAATTATTTGGTCTGACCATTATTCGGTTAAAATGGTATTTGGTTGAAGCGGTTTCCACCTTGGATTATACCTAACTTAATTGACACAAGCAAGTTATAATCACACTCGAAACTTGAAATTTGATTGACTCAAATGAAAAAATATCTATAAAACAAAATTCTACAAGCCAATGAAATTACAGGGTTTTACTTTCGCAGTTGGCTTCATTTATTGACCAATAGGGATTAGACCTAACTCAATTGAAATATCACATTTCATGTCTTATAAGTTACTTGCAGCTGTACTTACAGTCTGTCGGCTGACATTTAAAAATATGAATTTAACTTAAAAACAAGCGCGCTTCGCTTGCTTGCGCTGCGCGGCTTGCGGACACTACGTGTCCGCAGAGTCGCCCTGTGGGCGCCTGGAGTTGCTCAATCTAAACTATTTCTGGATTTTTTTCCTCTATATATATTGTAAACAAAGGTCAACGAATAATTATTCATATGGATCCGAAAATATGATATTCGAAATCTACACCCCTGTAAACCCCATGTCAACCGTTGAAAGCTAGTTTCTAACCTATTTTTGTCATTTGTTTACTTTATGTATCTATTGTAAACAAAGTAAACAAATAATTTATCATATCGATCTGAAAATATGTTATTCGAAATCTACACCCCTAAAAACCCCATGTCAACCGTTGGAAGCTAGTTTCTAGCATAATTTTCAAAATTCGTCAAATCGTGTGAAAATATGTATATAAAGGTGTGAAAATATACAAATAACCTTTTGAACTGCCATACACTATAATATATAATTGAGACCATCATATAAGTTATTGTTTGAAGTATTAATTACAATTACAGCCTACAATATTGTCGTATAATGATTTCTATTGTGAGAGTGAAGCTGTACATAGTATTGTATAGAAAAGGTGTGAAAAATTGTTTTCCATTTTTTGCAGAGGTGTGAAAATTTCGCTTAGATCTTAGAACTTAATCGTAGATTCATCATTTGAACCCTACATGCCAATTTTCGTATCTCTACGACTTGCCAATTCTTCAATCAATTCGGACAAACAAACAAACAAAAAAATCCTAGCATTTTAATATATAAGATAAATCAATTAGCAAACGACCTACGACTACGTGTTGATTTGACGATAGACAACGTAGTAGATCTGATCATCAGGGCTTTGCTATCCTGTTCTAATTATATTAATGGATGAAAAAGTATAATATGCATAAATTGAACTTTTATATCCTTTGAATTACTATTGTGTTACATGGCAATATCAAAATGGCCATTCTTAGAATCTATTAGCTGTAAGATGGCTTCTGAAACTGAGTATGCATATTTACCTATGAAGATTACATGCATTGAAGATATCGAAGAAGTACTAAGGAACAGTGATATCTTCTCACAATATCGAGAACTCTTGAAGCAAGTCAATATTTGCATTCTGGATTTTGAAGAGCTCGAGACTAATCGCACTTACTTAGAAATGTTTAGTGATTGGGCATCCGGAAAAAGGGAAGAGGTTAATAGTGAGAATTTGATGATGCAACTTAAACTGCTGAAAGAAGCATTACTTACCGGGTTGAGCATGTCTACTAAACTACTTGTTCAGAAAGAAAAACTTCAAAAATATTTTCGAAATTTCAAAATAGTGAACGATGGGCAAATCGGAGAAGAAAAAGAAATCCCAAGAAGTCCAAATGTAGAGGCATTTGTAAGTCCCCCTAAAAATGAAGATAACAAATATTGCAATATGAAAGTGGTTATAAGTAGCGTAGTAGTTAGTGCATGTATATGCATAGCTATCTATACCATATGCAAACAATTTGAATCATTGAGAACGCCTACTCCAGAAACAACTGAGATTGGCAAAGCACTTTATCAGACAGCAGGAGTCGGAGCCTTCTTATGCATGACACCAATAATCTACAATTTAGCAAACTTTAACGAGGGAGACAGATCCATGAAATACCAAAAAATCCAAGAATTGCAAGATTACATAAACGATACATTACTAAATGAAATCACAAGAAAAAATCAAAATTTGGATGCAATCTATGAAGCAATTGACAAACAGTTACACAGTAGAGAGGTCATACTGTATCTAGCTAGTTCTTTTTATTCCGAATCGAAAGATAAAGCCTTGGAGGAAATCTATGCGGATGAATCTGACCTAAATGTTGACATTTGTGAGAAACTGGCGATTAAAACGGCCAAAATAACTTGCAAGTCCTACCTGAAACATGAATTCAACTGCTCAAACGAAGAAACAGAAGAAATCTTGAATGAAATTCAGAGGTCTGGAGAATGACTTTCTGTTTCGTAACGAAAGGAACTTCCAATTTACTATTCTTATTATGCATTTATATTTTAGATTTTTCCCATGGCTTACTATATATATGTATAGTAAGCCATGATTTCCCAAACTTTATTTGCACAGTATTGCTACTTTGCATTCAATTAACCAATTTTAGATATCTATATATAATTACAAACCCCAATATAATAATAATAATATGTATTTATATATCACAGATTCCATATTAATATGTTCAAGTGCCCTGCTACGTTATTTGGTCCATTAACTCATTGGTCCGTTAATTCAATTGGCTACTGTTATTTGGTCCGTTAACTCAAGATCAAGTTGATTGTGACCCATGTAGCGATCAAAGTTACTACCCTTCCTCTAGGATATTTTAGTGTTTTTATTTGCTAATTAAAGCTTTCCTAAAAATACACTTTATACATTTTTACAGACACTTCATAGAAATTTAACTTTAAGTAGAGTTATAGGTAAAGCATCACTAAACGAAGACTGTGTGTAAATATTTGATGGAATTTTTAATCTTGTATATTTAATTTCAATAATTTTTTGATCCTCTAATTCTCTAAAATCCTAATTTTCTTGATTAGCGCTAATGGCTACAGAATATGTTGATTACGAACTATCGAATTCCGGAGACTTGGAAATAACCAGCTTTGAAAATATTGGAAGAGAATTGGAGGAAAACAAAATTATCCCAACATACGAGACATATTTAGGAAAAGTAAACACTTGCATTAACATGCTTGACGACCTAGAAGATCATCGATGGTTATTCCTTTTTTGCGACTGGGTTCATGGAGAAAGAAGCAAAATTAATGTACCAAGGTTGAGAATGCATCTACAAAAACTTAGAACTGAGCTAGAAACTGGAATACGGCATTATAAACGACTACTTAAGATGTATAAGGAGATGATGGAGTATGAACGTAGTGTGATTTTTTCAAGATACAAACTGAGTGATAAAATTACTAAGATTCCCGAAATTAGTCTCATGAATCACGTTGGAAAAGGTGCTATATGTGCTGGGATAGGGGCAGTGGCTGGTGCAGGTACTTGCGTGGGAATACTTGCATATACTGGAATGTTAAAAGTCTCAATTAGTTCATTAGCAATCGCGGGAGCAAGCACTGGGGTAGGTGCGCTGGCTGTTGGGGCAGCTGGAGGCGTGATGTATTTAGTATACGCTGTAGCTAGCAGTTATATGACGAAAAGAGGAGTCAAATATAACCAAGTAAACGCACTTTATGAAACATTAGATGCTAAATATTTAAGCTGTATCAAAACCAATCATGAAGATTTGCAAACCATTTACAACGTCATGGATAAGCGTATCAAAGAGTTGAAAGCAACGCTAGATCTAGCGAAGACAAAGTATCTGGAGTCAACAAAAGTCCTTTCAAAAACTAAAAAAAGAAGGTGAAGCTGATAAAGTGTGTGAATTAATGTCTAAAAGAGAAGCTAAGATAGTTTGCAAGTATTTTCTCACTAGTGACTTTGGTTATCTGAACGAAGAAGCGGAAGAAATTATGAAACAAATACAAAAATAATGATATGGTATACAATAGGTCACAAACTCAGTGAGATGAACCTTAGCATAGATATCATTGAAATATCCTATGTAAATTGACTAATTCTATTTCATAGCATTTATCATAAATTTGTAAAATTAATTCATTTATTCTACATATATGTGTATTCCAATATGTAACAGTAGGATGTCTACATTGAGATCGTTCATATAGTTTATCTTTCGAAATATTCGATTATTATATACTCTTTCGTGAGTAATCTTCATCAAAGAATTCAAATATTCAAATTCATTATTTTATTTAATTTTCATATCCGATGCATCATAAAATGTAACATTTGTGAAAGTCGTAAAATCTAATATTTGTGAAAAATTTAGGTTTATATAAATATTTCAAAATTAACTATCATGACTACTTAAATTAAGTCATGTAAGAACCTCACAATTGAACCCATTTGATATGCATAAAAACTGAAAGATAACAGGTGTAATATCATTACTGCCTATTACAAACACTTGAAGCAAGTCAATATTTGCATTACAATGTTTGGGAAATTACATAACTTACTTCTAAATACGTCTGTTCTACTGGTAATTATAATCGATATCCCACGAAAAATCACCCAATTTGTCAATTTTTGAAATTTTTATGCTTACTGATGACGTTACTATATAATGAATAATCATTTTTTGATGATGTGTTTCATGTGTGAGATATATTAGTCTACAAATTATATTAAATTGTCAGTCTTATATCACCTTAAATGGTTGAGTTATAGCCGAAAACTGACATTTTCGTATTAGGTCAGAAGTTAGTGGAGCCATAGCTAAAAGACTCCCACATGCCAAAAATCAGCTTTCTATGCCTGGCAGTTACTTCAATCAACTCGTTACATGTAACTGTATTGTAACATAATTTTGATATTTCTCTAAGAGCAAAATCCCATATTTTTATTTCGATTTATTAGTTACGATAGCTTGAAGATGGCATCTAGGGAGGGGTCTGCATCGTTACAATCGGAACTGAGCATTACTAGTTTTGAAGATATCGAAAGAGTATTATCGGAAAACAACATAATTCAACAATATCGCGAACATTTGAAACAAGTCAATGATTGTATATTGACGTTTGAAGAACTCGAAACTAATCGCTCTTACTGGGAAATGTTAAGTGATTGGGCTAACGAGGAGAGACATAAAATTATCCGCGGAAACTTAATGAAAAATCTTAAAGAACTTAAAGAAGAGTTGCTAGCTGGAATAACAATGTACACAAAACTGCTTGCTCAAAAAGAAAAGTACAAAAAATGTTTTCAAAACACGAAAATGATGAATTTTGAAAATATCGTAGTTGAAAAAGGAATGTCTAATAATATCGTAATCAATGATGCTACAAATCAGATTCCACTTGGAAATGGCTTTGAAGTTAGTCGTACGAAAATAAACGTCATCGTAGGAGGAGTGATTACAACGGCTGTTGGTTTGCTATTGTTCCAAACAACTAACAATTGGGGAATAGCTGGAGTTGGAATTCTGTGCATGATTGGTCTCGTATTAATCTATAAATTCGCTAAATACAAGGGAAAGGAAAGGTCTTTAAAGTATCAAGATGTTGAAAAGTCCCAAGATAACCTGAATGGTAGATTATTAGATGAGATCAGAGTAAAAAATGATCAACTGAAAAAAATGTATCAAGCAATCGATAAGGCATTACACAAGAGGGACGTTATTGTGTACCTTGCGAACTCTTGTTATTCGGAATCGAAAGAAAAAGCATTGAAAGAAATAACTGACGATGAACCTGACATAACTGCTGAACTTTGTGAAACGCTATCGAAAAGAGAAGCCAAAATAGCCTGCAAGTCCTACCTCAAACGAGAATTCAACTGTTCAAACGAAGAAGCGGAAGAAATTCTGAGTGAAATTCAGAGCTCTAAGGAATGATCATTTGTTTTCCAGTGGGAATTTTTTAATTCTCCTTTAGTATGAGATTGTACTTAGCTTGAATATTCCCAAAGCTTCGGGGCTTTTGTTACTATTAAACTCATTTATCTAAAGTATATTTGTGTAGTTCTTATAGATAGTAGTATATTCTCCATTTATGCTCCAATTGATTTCTAATATAATATAACAGTAGTTTCCAACCTGAGATCCACAGGATACATCAGGAGAGGGAGAAGGTTCAAGGGTATGAAATTTGGTATTATGGCTAATGTAATAGGTTCACAGAATAATGATAATACTGTCCTAGGTCCATAGTCTGCAAAGGTTGAAAATCGTTGTATTAAAATATGATATCTAAATCTACAATGTATTGATCGCTCAGCAAATCTAGCAACGCACCTCTTACGTTAGAGTATTTACTTAATTATTGAGTCATCGTTCCAAATTTCAGCATAATCTCACTCTATTTTTAAAGGCAAATTTTCACAACTTTCAAACTATTCAATACAAGCTTGTATGCAAAGGTTTCAAGGTGGTCTTTATAGGTGCTTCAGGAGACTCAAAACGATCTCACGCATGAGATCTCTCACTTTAGTGAACACAAAGTAGTCGCAGGGTGATAGGTCTGGAGAAAATGACAAAGGACCTGGATCGCCTTATCGGCTATAAAATCTCGAGCTACACCGGCAGTGTTTGCACTTGCATTTTCGTGGTATCAAAATAATCCACGAAGTCTCGATTTCTGGTGTTGTTCACAAAGTTTTGTTTTATACCTCAGGGAGACAAACTGTACAATACCGTCCAGCATTAACTGTTCTTCATTCTTTTAACAGTCCCGATGCCACATGTTACGTTTTGTCGACAAATATAGCGACTAACTGCTTTGCAGTCACATGTCTAAGCACTACTTATATTGGAGCACTCTCACCTAGAATCACCAATACTGTACTTGCGATTGAGCCTCCTTCTTTTCAAGTTCATCAGAGTATATTCACGTTTCATCACCAGTAATGATTTGGGAAAATCGATTTAGACATCCTCATATCCAATTTAACGAGCATTAGGATACACCAGTCGACCGGGGCCTTTTTAGTGCAGCTCCTATAGGGAGATGTTCTTATAGCTTGGACGGAGTATCTCGTCCGTCCGTATGCATGTATGTCCGTACGCGCGCGCTACTGCGAAATCTAACAGTCCGATTTTTACCAAATTTCGCATGTAGGTTCTCATTATGGTGTAGATGTGCACCGTCAAAATCTCATCACTTCCTGTTTTTATAAGTACATATTCATCTTTTAACATCATCACAGCAAAGTTTTGTTTAAAGATATAAGTAATCTCAAACGACTAATGCAAGGTATTTCACCATGTAGGATCCGACTTTCGCGCTTTGAAAGTAATAATTTGAATATTTTATGAGTTATTAACACATTGACAAGCGCGCTTCGCTTGCTTGCGCTGCGCGGCTGGCGGACACTTCGTGTCCGCCGGAGACTCCCTTCGGTCGCCTGGAGGTGACATTGGTTAATTATAAGGGAGATATCATCTCTAATTATGTCCTTCTTAGTTTTAAAGTCGATATCACTCGAAAAATCACCAAATTTGTCAATTTTTAAAATTTTGATGAGTAATGATGACGTCATAACAAAGTGATGAGTCATCATTTTTTGATGATAGTTGCATCATGTGTGAGATATGTTAGTATACAGATTCTATTAAAATTTCAGCCTTCTATCTCCTATAATGGCTGAGTTATCTTCGAATAACTGTGTTGCTTAACTTTTAAAAATGTGACAATGACGTCATAATTCCATGATGAGTCGACATTTTGCTCTGAGCTCAGAACTTACTGGAGCCATAGCCAAAAGACTCCTACATACCAAAAATCAGCTTTCTATGACCGGCAGTTTCTTCAATCAATTCGTTACAGAGATATATATATATAAATAAATAAATAAATAAATATTAATCGAGTTTTAATAGTAAGGATATATACAAATTTTCGCACCTTTTCGCTTTTTTGGAACTCGGGTCTTATCCTGTTAATACGGGCAGATTTTGCTGTTGGTGAAAGAAGTAAAATTAACTGTGGAAAGTTGCTACATCATCTAGAAGAAGTGAAAGAAGAACTGATGACTGGGATGACATTATACAGACGGTTATGCCAACAGAAAGAGCAGGTAAAGAATCTTTTCGAAACGCTAAATATTAAGAAATTCCAACTGGACAAAAGGGATGTAGAAGTAAGAGCAATGAGTCCAGTTAAAGAATTAGCAAAATTTGGAATAACTGTGGGAGTAGCTGGTGCATTAGGTGCTACTGGTGGTGGAGTATGTGCTACTGGTGGTGGAGTATGTAGCTGTGACACTCGGTGGATTGACAAGCACAATGACAGTGACAGCAGCGGTTAAGGGAGGGATTGGAGCTGTAGTAGGATTGGCAGTGTTGGGAGGAGCTGCGGCAGCGGTTTTCATAATCTAAAAAATAGCTCAGTATAAAGGGAAGGAACGGAGATTGAAATACCAGCAAGTGAACTGTATGATAGACTAGAAGAGCAATCTTTTTTAACACAATTCAAACAAGTAATTCAAATATAAAAATATAAAAATCTTTGATGTAATCGATAATCTGCTTCACTAACTTGGTACGTGCTAGCAATGTCTATTCTAAAGCAAAATAGAAAGCCTTAATAGAATTTGCAAATACTCCAGGAATGAGCGATGAAATACGAGCAACAATATCAGAAAGAGAAGCTACATTAAGATGTGAGGATTATCTTCGGTACGAATTAAAATATTCCGAAGAAAGAATTAGAAATTGCCTTGCTCAAATTAAAAATGCTCAAAATGTTGATGCAGGTCAAAATGCTTCTGCAAATCCAATAGTTCCTCAAAGTGATAGTATTCCCGTAAATTTAGGGGATAATCCAGATCAAAATATTCCCAGAGTTCCAGCTGATCACATAGATGAAAATATCATTCCAACATCCCAAGGTTCAAATAATCCTTTAAGGAAATGAAAATTCTATCTGACAACCTGTGTACTCGTATTGTAAGAGTGATATACTATCATATTTAGGTCTCTTAACTTTCCCCTTTGTCTTAACATTTAACCTCATTGAACTGCGGATATTTTGAATTTATTAATTATTGGTGTGTTTTCCTATTTAGAGTGCATTGTTGAATATTATCTGTATACTGACAACTCAGTTTATCTAGATTATAGACATATAGTTAGATACAAGCGCGCTTCGCTTGCTAGCGCTGCGCGGCTTGCGGACACTGTGTGTCCGCAGAGTCGCCCTGCGGGCGCCTGGGGTTACTCAATCTAAACTATTTTTGGAATTATTATTATATAGAAAAGGTGTGAAAAATTGTTTTCCATTTTCTTGCAGAGGTGTGAAAATTTCGCTTAGATTTTCGAACTTAATCTTAGATTCATCATGACACCTACATGTCAATTTTGGTATCTCTACGACTTACCAATTCTTCAACAGTGGCGTAGCACAGACTCAAAAAGTGGTCCGGCTGAAAACATGTAAACCATGAGTTGGACTCGGAATTTTGCTATATCATTTGTCCAATAAAAATAAAATTAATAATATTAGAGAAATAATCACATTATTGATTATATAAATAACTTGATAAATAAGGTTAGACAAAATATATACGTACATACATTGGAATGCAATAGCACGAACTTGTAAGTCAGCAAATAGGAAAATTCATGGTCCTGCCAAAAACCGGACCCACCGAACCGGCTAAAAAAGAAGTCCGGCCAAAAGCCGGACCATCTGATCCTTGCCCAAAAAAGTGGTCCGGCCAAATCCGGACCTGCCGCACCTACTCCTACGCCTATGTTCAATCAATTCGGACAAACAAAAAAATCCTAGCATTTTAAAATTTAAGATACGTAATATTGGATAGAAGTTTTCTTAAGTATTACAAATATTAGTCATCTTTATCATTAATTTCTAACTAACACAGTAAACTACGTAGACTGATAGTAACCAGACCACACTTAATGAGCATAATCAACTCGTGATAATCTACTACATGAGTTCCAAGTTAATAAAAATAGAAAAGTGACTCCTGAAGCACTTTAATAATATAATTCAATGGAAAATCAATCTTCTATGAAATTCAATCCGACTATTATGTAAATGTGTTGATAGTATATAACTATATTTTTGTCAAGAATGTAATACTTTACAATTTAGCACATCTAACTGTTTCCTTCGAATAAATTTACAATTCACCTAATCCGTTCTAAACGACCATTCAAGTGAGTATGTTCTACTTTAAATTTATTATTCTTGCATATATTTCAATAAATAAAGTGTACATAATAACACTTTTTGTATATACAGTCTAATATATCAACAAACTGAAGATTATTTCACTGTTTATTATTGTACGTTGGATACTTTACTGTTTTATCAAACTTGTGTCAATATATATTGGGGAAATCTAAAATAAAAGATTATTTATTTTTCATTGATCTATATTATTGTATATTACGATTGTTTTGGACCCAAACTGGCAGTTTAATTCATTTTTAGATTATAGTATTATATAGTATTAATATACATACTAGTATTAAGTTTTTCATGACGTATTCGACATTCCGGTGTACAGTTGCGAGTCTTCGCGTTGCCTAAGCCTCATTTTGTTAAACTTTCCTATCACAGATTTCAATTTTGTCCAGTCCCTTGGGTGGCCGTTATATACAGGTTCCACTGTATTTAATTTCTAAATTTACCAGCGTTTCCTTGGTGGGAAAAGAGATCTAAGTCATGAACACCAGTAGAATGCTACACATATTGAAAGAATTTAATTTAGCAATTATCTAACACAGTAAGCTAGACAGATAGTAACCACACAGTCCACACTTAATGAGTATAATCAACTCGTGATAATCTACTACATGACTTCCAAGTAATTAAAAATAGAAAAGTGACTCCTGAAGCACTTTAATAGTAATATAATTCATGGGAAAGTCAACCTTCTAAGAAATTCAATCTGATTATTATGGAAATGAGTTGAAAGTATATAAGTTTTGTCAAGAGTGTAATACTTCACAATTTAGTCATATATTAAATACGTTCATCCGCATGCGGATATACGTCTATCCGCATGCTGGTAACAAATAACTACTAAATTAAATCCTTTCAATATGTGTGGTATTCTACAAGGTATTCATGACTTAGATCTCTTTTCGCACCAAGGAAACGGCTGTAAATTTAGCAATTAAATATACTGGTTCTCTTTCTGTAATCACCTATCTCATTAACTATCCACAAGGCTACACATTCTGTAACAAAATATATATGATAATCAGGGTCGGCGCGCAACAAGGTTTCCTGGGTGTCCGAACGAACATCCACTGCTTCAAATTGTCGGTGTTGCGAGTTGTCTGTTGCAAATCTTCGGACTCCTTTCTGCGCAAATGCCCGTCTTATTAAGTGGTCATTAATGAGGTTCGACTGTAAGAGAGCTGATGTAGTAGTAAAATTCAAAATAAGAACTAAAATTCGAAATACCTACAACCTCAGCTATCAGAATAAGTTATAGTTTTCTAGTGCCGGAAAATGATATATTAAAAATACTTTAGGACACGCACTGATTGAACTTGGGCGCATGGCTAATTTTTTATAAGCAAATGTGCTGTTTATTGGAGTATTTCAGAAAAATTGGTTGTAACTAAAACCTAGACGGGACGGGAAGGGGATAAGCCTGGATATCCTATGTTTCGACTAAAATCGTAGTATCATAGCTTCACATTTAATAAAGGAGATACACTTCTAAGAACAAGATCCAGATTTCATGCCTTCCTGTTGTAGTAATGTTCTGCGCCAAGTAAGAATATCCCTACTTGGCGCAACAAAGTTGGAGTTTTTGAAATATTCCTACTTAGTGCTGCACAAAGTAGGAATTACATTTACAGTCGAACCTGCTATAACGGTCACCGCTCAACGCGGCAAGCGGCCACCCGTTTGTAGTCCCTTACTGACCCTAAAATTTTGTTGATCAAGAAATGTATAAATACTATTAAAACGGCCCTATTTTTGACAGACTTTGCAATCAAATCATAGAGATGCTTGATATCTGATCTCAAATTCGTTAGCTATACACTGAAATTTCTCAGTTTGAATCTTTTAACTCGAATAATTATTGTTAAGAGTGACATTATCAACTTTGTGTCATTAGTCACCATCTTATATAATGATCAATGACCTATGTTAGGTTGCACAGGATTATATTTACGTGGAAATAAAGAATTGATTTGAAAGTATCAAAGATGGGCAATTTTGAATGCATATATAAATAATTAAAATAAAGCACTGTAGAGACGGATGTAATCTTATTCTGTCAATTAAATTGTATTTTTTTCGGTACATCATTTTGGCAACCAATGGAATGAATGGAATCTATTTGCCAAATAATGGTACATCTGCAAAAAATACAAATTATTCTAACTTTGCTTGATTGAGCCTGTCACGAAAAAAATGGTCCGGGGCCAAAATTGGTCCGGGTTAAATTTTGTGTCATTTAATTACGTACACTCAAGTTGACATTATTCATGTTAAAAAATGTCCGTCGGTAGACCAATCGTGCAGCTGACTTGGCATGTGAGATATGAATATTGTAATACATCGGGACTACTAAATTTTTGAAAACTCAAATTTCGCAGCGTAAGCAGATACATACATATGGACGGATGTGGAACACCGTCCTTGCCATAGGGGCATCTTTCTGCAGAATCTGCACTAAAAATGGTCCTCCGGACTAGATTTGGCCTGACAAGCCTACCCTCATCTATAACCAGTGCCGTCGGAAGCTCCTCAAATTGTTGCTGCCAAGGCCGCCTTGCCTACCCATTAACCTCCCCCAGCCGCACCTCTGCATACCTACTAGCCATCCCAGGCCTAGCCGCTAATCTTCCCAGGCCTACTAACTAACTAACCTCCGCATGCGGATGAACGTTTTTAATAGCTCAGAACTGAGAATGTGCAAATATGCGACAATATCCCACAAGGAAGAGAGGAAACCGCGGCATTTCTTTGGAGAAATGATCCCGTGGAGTGAAATGGACAGGAAGAGACAAGGATAAACTTCGGGGAAATCTACCCTGACAAAAAAGGATTAAATGTGAAGTACGTACTTGTAATAAACAGGGAAGTAGTGCTATAGTCATTACTATATTAGTTTGACAATACTAAGTAATTTACTTCACAACCACAATGTTATTGTACACAACTCAAATGTAAACAGTTCGCTACATTTATTAGTCACACTGATTGAGCAATATTTCTGCAATACAGGTAACCCTCGCCGTTCGCGGGTTTGCCATTCGCGGCTTCGACTATTCGCGGAAAAATTTTTGAGTGTTGTTTTGCTATTCGCGACTCGTTCCCTCGACTATTCGCGGTTTTCGTTACTCTCTTCAGTAGTTTATGGGCTAGCATAAGTCCATTACCTTATACGTATCTTCAATGTAGGTTTAGTACTAAAGGCTAGACTTTACTATTTAGGTATGGTACTTAGGTTTGCTACTAGGGGATCTATATATTTCATTTATCACTTCATTTATTACTACAATTTTAATTGTGCCAGTGTTTTATGAGTATTACAGATCAACTATTGAATCAATAACGTATTTAGTATCTAGCGTCGTTTTTATAATCTAGGAACGTAACCCCACCATTCTCATTGAACTAACGTCTTGCCGTTCGCGATTTTGACATTCGCGACAATTCTCAGGAACGTTACCCTCGCGAACGGCGAAGGATACCTGTACTTCTATTATATATTCTTTCCCACACTCAATTACCATACTTATATTTGTAGCAATTATTACAAACCTTACCGGGTAGTAGGGACGCAACAGCACGGTACTTCAAACCTATTTATAACTTGTTTGTTTTGTTAGGATTTCGAGGTGACAAATGAAGATACTATATCCATATATTCTACTACTACTACTCAACCTCCTGGTTCACACAAATGCTAATACTCCGAGAGAGAGAGGAAATGTAAAAGTTTTGCAAAGAAATTTTCTTTTAAATGAGAGCAGCTTAGAAGAATTTAGTAAAAGGCAGTTAGCATACTTAGCAGCGAGATATTCTAAAACGGCTAACATGAGTAATACCTTGAATTTGCAGTACACAATGGAAATAGGAATAGGAACTCCAGAACAAAAGTTCAAGGTAAGGATTTTGCTTCATTATTTCCCAGGATAAACAAAGATTAATAGGTTAACTCATTTTAACAAATGCAACACAATCGGAAAAATATTCTATGCAAGCTGCTAAATTTTTCAAATAACAGCGTCAAAAATTTTTGTAGTTAGAGAGAGTCCATTTATACATAGCTTTACTCCATCTCTATCACTAGGTGATCCTAGATACTGGCTCTAGTGACATGTGGGTCTACGGGAGTAACTGTTTCTCCGATGCCTGTCTGTCGAATCGGCAGTACGACTCATCTGCCAGCTCCACTTATTCTCCTCAAAGCGGATATCTCGAGGTATATTACGGGACAGGTCAAGTCAGGGGGCACCTCTCAAAGGACGATGTACATCTGACGCCAGACCTTGTCGTGAGTAGACAGGTGTTTGGAGCTGTCTCAGAAGCATCTGAAGATTTCAAAGATTCGACAATGGATGGAATTTTAGGTATGTAGAGATTTGCATATAATGTATAGAATAAAACTCAATGTAGGTTTGTTTAGTAAGTTAGTTTGTTATGAATTCTGAATCCTAGGTCTAGCTTTTACTTCTCTAAGCTCAACAAATTCCGATCCACCATTCGAGTCTTTAATCAAACAGAAGAAAGTGGCTGACCCAATATTTTCAATCTACCTCAACAGAGATCTCAGCTCACCTTTCGGCGGTGAAGTAACGTTTGGTGCGATGGACCAATCGCATATTAACGGTCCTGGGATAAAAGCCCCCATAGTTGAACGGAGTTGGTACACCTTCAAATTGAATGAAGTCTGTTTTGGGCCGAATGGGTGCAGTAAATCGGCCTTCAGGGGTGGATATGCGATAGCTGATACTGGCACATCTATGATCGTTGGACCTACCAATATTATAGCGGAAATAAATGAAGAAATTATTGGTACGTATTGACCCAGTTATTTAGATACAACCAATTCCACTGCAGGATTTTAGCTGTTATTATCCGCCTTGTTTTGTAGGAGCATATCGCGATGAATCTGGACTATTCCTAGTGGACTGTAGCATGATACCCTATCTACCCACTATGACCCTCAAACTGGAGGAAGGAAGCCTGATTATACCAGCAAGTGCCTATATCCTCAAGTCCCCATGGGATTTCTGTACCACTGGATTCCAGCCTGCTTCCCCTATGCCAGGGAATCCCGAATGGGTGCTAGGAGATGTGGTGCTAGGGGAGTACTATTCGGTCTATAATATGGGATCAGGAACTGAATCGGTCACATTCTATCCAGCCAAGTAGAATGGACCAATCCAAGCTGATAATAAACTTTTACTCTTACTCTTGTGTTACTATATTTAGCTGATTACTTCAGTTCACATCTATAGAGCTATTAATAGATTGATAGGTATAGCTATTAATAGTGTGCTATAATTAGTTTTTCTGCTATTGAACCTAGGCCATAAATTTTCAGTCTCATCTTATCTATTGAGAATTAATATAACTGCAAACACTGCTTTGAACCTGTTATGTTGAATATTTTACATTTTTGATTTGATAAGGAGCTATGCATAATTTCTATATTACGGTTGATAACTGTTACTATTTTGCATTTTATATGATTAAATTTATAACTAAGAGAATATTAATACATTAACTAAATAAATAGCTACAATTCCTGATGTTTTAATGTGCCCTCTGTACAATTAGTATTGCAGTAAAGTTACAGTATAAATTACTATATTCGATAGCCATTATTGATTAAGTGCAGATGATCTATCAAACCGAAATACTTCTTTGATCGGAATTTTAGTGAAAATCACATGATTTTTTGCAAAGATGCGACTATATAAAAGCAGATTTGCATTATCCATACGGTTTTAGATTATGTTCAATTCAGTCAACTCCGCTTTATCGGGACAACCGCTTAATATGGACGAGTCTCCATGCACGGAATGGTTCCCATACATTGTAGCTAATGCTATATTTAATAGATCAATTGGGAACTCTGCTTAATTGGAACAAAATATTCGGGACCAAAGTGTCCCAATTAAGCGGAGTCACCTGTATGTTGATTAAGTAGCATTTTTAAATTCAGAGATAAGTGATTATGTGCATAACCAGGACGGTTTGTAGATGGGAGCATATCATCCAGCTGGGAGTCTGGCGTTGATGTAATCCCCCAGTGGGATCCAGTGGCAAAGTCCCAAGAAGTTAACAACAATTTTTCTCATAATTTAGACAAATTCATCTAATTTTGAGGTTCTAGGAGTAACAATTAACTCCGATGACACTTCTTTCTCATCAATTAGTAGATAAATATAGATTTTATCCAGTCAGGGGAGCAGCTGCCCCCTTTCCCACCTCTACACACCCTTAGATGCGATACCAACCAGAGCTAAGTGTTTTTCGCTCTTCTAACAGTATTGATGTCTCCCTTTTCTAACAAAATTAGCAACATAAATAATGGTGAAGAAGCTAATTACTAATGCAAGTAAAGTTTCAGGAGTGAATTGAGTTTAATATTTGCAACAGTTCTATTCTTGTACTGGCACAGCATTGAAAAATATAAAAGTTTATAAATCGACTGTCTGCTGTAAAAAATTATCAGAGATATCACTCTATGGCGAGATTGTCTCATAAATTGATTACTAATGTGGTAATTTTATAATGCTTACAAGAGAAAACTATAATAGAATAACTATAATAGAATAACTGTATGTATAGCATTCTATATACTAAGGCAATGGCAATCACCAAGAAATTAATACCATGGATTGGTTAAATACTTCAATCCTAAAACCGTTAATTAACCCGCGGTTGGCTAGGAATGTTGAAAGTGAAAATGAAAGTACATTGAAAGTGAACTGAAAGTGAAAATGAAAGTGGGGTTTTCTCTATTTATACTTTTGAGACCTAGCCAGGCGAGGGATAATTATAACTTATTAATTAAATAACTGTGATTATCAGCTATATAAATATCTCAGTTCATGATTGTTTGAATATTCATTTTGAAAATATTTTATAACCACAATATTTATATTTACTTCACATACAACTTTATGTATTATAGTAATGTATTGTTTTGCTGCATATTATTTCTGTTACACATTTATAATACCTCACTTGACAACACTAATTGCATAAATTATTATTTGGACGATGTCTTGTGTCGCACCTGACTCTACTTCCAATTATAAAGAGGTAGAACACTCAATGAAGTTTTTTAATTTTCCAAAAGATGGTGCTCTTCGTGAAAATGGTATCGAGTCAGTCCAAGACCTGTGAATACTACCAAAACAACAAGAGCGAGTTATTTCTTAAGTAATGTAATTATTCTAGAATCATGCATATACATACTCAAGTTGGGTGGACACAATTGACTGAATTTAAAAGACTACGAAAAAGTGTTTACCTTCCCCCAATTTAGTGAATGCAATCCTCGTTACTTCAAAAACGTGGGCATAAGTACCTTTTTTAAAATTCGGATAAGTGCATTTTATCTGAAGTAATTATAAAACAAATTGTTAAATAATGATAGCTCACAAGCTCAGTGAGATGAACCTTAGCATAGGTATCGTCGGAATTGCCCAGAATAATTAATTCTATAATTTCACGACATTTATCTTAAGCTATATGTAAAATTAGTATCTATAATTATTCGATTATTAATTACTCTTTCATGCAAAATCCTCATCTAACGTATTAAAATATTCAAATCTCTATTTCAATTTTAGATAATAGCCAATGCACTGTAAAATGTAACTTTTGTGAGAACTAACATTTAATTTATATAAATAAGCCTAAATTAGCTGTTCATGACTACTCAAGTTGTTAAGTATGAACTCGCTAAACCTGAGGATTTCACAATCGAATCTATTGATGAGGCTGGAAGAGTGCTGAAGGATAATAATATTATTCCAAACTATCACAAACACTTGAAACAAGTCAATATTTGTATCCTAAAGTTTGAGGAATTGAGACTGGTCGATCTTATGGAGAATGGTTTAGTGATTGGGCTGATGGGACACGAGCAAAGTAATCGGCAAGGAGCTAATCCCACGTCTTAAAGAGCTGAAAGAGGAGATACACACTGGAATCAGTTTGTATACGAGGTTACTTATCCAGAAAGACGATCTTAAGAAAGTTTTAACAGAACTACCTGAAATATGTATTTCAAAATATAAACTTGCTGTTAAGCGTGAAGATGCCTCAGAAGTTAGTGTCAAGGATAAAATAAAAACAAGTGCATTGTGTGTGAAAAATCTAATTTGCATCTCGGTATACGATTTTCCAACCAGCCACAATTTTTGTATCCAATATTTTGAATTGTAATGTCATTCACGAGAATCACAAGATTCAGAACAATTATAGTCAATATACTAAGTACTTTTCCTTTCAATGAAGTTAAATAAAACTCGGTTAAAATTTGTCAGATATTTATTGACTAGAGCTGTAACCAATATATTAGTATAAGCTTCGCTTACCTCATATCAGTTTTAACTTAATAACTAGTCAGAAATGTATTGTTAGACTATTTGATAGGTTTTCCGATTGTTATACATATATAGAAGAATCAGAAAACATATACTTACAACAAGTATTCGATTTTGTATTACATTTATTATTGATCCATCTTGAATCAGGTCGGCACTGGTTGTATAATTTACATTTTTTTACATTTTTCCTTCATTCTTTGAGTATTTAGAGGCAAATAAAGAAAGTTTTTAATCGAATTCAATTTATTTTCCTCATAAAAATGCCTCGGAAACAATCAGATTTATTTTAAGACCATGCAGAAATTTCCAGGTCTAATAAATTCCCGGAAAGTTTCCACATTTGAGAATTCCCGGGAATTTTGCAACCCTAATACTGACACATATTTCATTGTTGTTGAGATTTATTAGTTACAAATAGCTCGAAGATGGCTTCTAGAGACGAGTCTGTATCGCTACAATCAGACCTGAGCATTACTAGTTTTGAAGATGTCGAAAGAATACTGTTGGAAAATAACATAGTTCAACAATATCACGGACACTTGAAACAAGTCAATATTCGTATTCTAATGTTTGAAGAACTCGAAACTAATCGATCTTACTGGGAAATGTTTAGTGATTGGGCTAACGGGGGTAGAGATAAAATTACCCGCAGAAACTTAGTGAAATATCTTAAAGAACTTAAAGAAGAGTTGCTAGCTGGGATAAGCATCTACACAAAACTGCTTGCTCAGAAAGAAGAGCTCGAAAAACATTTTCAAAACATGAAAATGATGAATTTTGAAAATATCGTAGTTGAAAAAGGAATGCCTAATAACTTCGTAATAAATGATGCTACAAATCAGATTCTACTTGGAAATGGCTTCGAAGTTAGTCGTACGAAAATAAACGTCATTGTAAGAAGAGTAATTACGATGGCTGTTGGTTTGCTATTGATCCAAACAACCAACAATTGGGGAATAGCAGGAATTGGAATTCTGTGCATGATTGGTCTCGTATTAATCTATAAATTCGCTAAATACAAGGGAAAGGAAAGATTCTTAAAGTATCAAGATGTTGAAAAGTCCCAAGACAACCTGAATGGTAGATTATTAGATGAGATCAGAGTAAAAAATGATCATCTGAAAAAAATGTATCAAGCAATTGACAAGAGATTACACAAGAAGGACGTTATTTTGTACCTTGCGAACTCTTTTTATTCGGAATCGAAAGATGAAGCATTGAAAGAAATAACTGACGATGAACCTGACATAACTGCTGAACTTTGTGAAACGCTATCGAAAAGAGAAGCCAAAATATCCTGCAAGTCCTACCTCAAACGAGAATTTAACTGTTTAAACGAAGAAGCGGAAGAAATTCTGAGTGAAATTCAGAGCTCTAGAGAATGATCATCTGTTAATCAGTGAGTTTTTCTTTTCATTTTCCTTTATGTATTAGATTGCACTTAGGTTTCTTGAATATTCCCAAAGCTTCGGTGCTTTCGTTACTATTTACTCATTTATCTAAATTATATTTGTTCCTGTAGAGAGTTGCATATTGTTCCATTCATGGTCCAATTCATTTCTAATATAATAAAACAGTAGTTTCCAACCTGAGATCCACAAGATACATCAGAGATTCAAGGGGTATGAAATTTGATATTATGACTAATGGAAGGGTTCCACAGAATGATAATAAAATTGTTCTAGAATCTAGATGGTTCATAGCCAACGACGGTTGAAAATCGCTGTATTAAAAGATGGTAAATCTACTGCTATTCAGATGTAAGTTTGCAATTAGAAAATATTTATGCATTTAAATTTTAATGATACACAATTAGAAATTCAGTATATTGGAAAAAATGCTATAAAAATTATGTTATATATGTAAGGTTATTCTAGCAAGAATACTGTTGCATGGCTATAGTGGATCAAGAATTTAGTTCAAATATCAAGTTCATTTCAAAGTTCTCAATGATAACCAGTGGAGAATTTATGGGTGGGTGAGGGTGAGAAGCCGCCCACCCTCGATCAACCTTGGCCCAACCTCAGATTTTCTTACTGGTGTCTGATATAAATAGTAGAAACAAAGTTTCCTATCCAATCAGATTCGATGCCTCGCTGATGCCACCTTATCATAGCCCGATCAGAATCACAATCATTGATGCAAACAATATTGATAAGAAAGACTAAGTTAAAGACAAAACAAATTCAACACATTTACTTTAGACTCGATCTATTGAAGTTACAGTGGAATTCACTTATTAAGAGCTCGGGTCTTGTCCACAAATGTTATTACGCACAGTTGCTCATAGAGGAATAGAATTACGATAAAATCTGCAATCAGGACATATATTGTTGAATAAAGCAATTTGATAATAGGCAATCTCAATTGAATTAGTGTCACTGGTATCCACAGGGAACTTCATGGGAACACAACGTATTAACCAGCCGAACAGCGAAAGCGAACAAATAACGCTTGTTTATCCTGAACAAAAGATTAATTAAATTAATATTATAGTAACAAATAAATACAGTAAAGCATAAAACACATTAAACATAGGCCTTATTAGTAATATCATAATTCTCAATGAACAAAAGATCTAAACGCCTGAATGAAAGGAGGTCTTTGCTGAGTTCTTCTCTCCTCCAGACTAGAGCGGTATCTTTCCATCAGAGGGCGAGTTAGCCAATCATTCACGTGATTGAACTTCTTCCTTCGATTAAACAATTTTACTAAAATACTTAAGGAAACAAAAAAATATGCGAAAAGTATATATAACTCCATCAGATAAATGAAGACTATTTTCATTCGTCCACATATGGTGCCTATTTTGAATGCAAAAGCATGCCAAGAAGATGGGAATTTTGGAAAATAACCAAAGGACAAAAGTTCAAAGAAGTTAGAATCAGAAAAAAGGTAGAATATTCCATTGGCGAAAACAGAGATGTATATTAGTAATAATAATAATCCCAGAAAGTGAGTCGAGACTTGAGCATAAAAGAATTGATTAGCGATTCTCTTCTTCTCCAAATATTCCCTTCGAGAAGAGTGGTAAAGAGCTTCATCTCTTCTTCCTTTCAACAAGACATAGAAAGCACGAGAAGAAGAAATGTAAACGAAAATATCAGATAAACCCAATAGAAATTCTACAAACGCCCCAATGATTAGTGTTATATTAAACAAAATTGATATCAATGAGATAATTACTCTAATCAAGATATACACAGTGTATTTCGTCACCCATTGCTTGTATGGTAAATTGATGAAAGCTCTTCTCAATACGATTAGAAATAGACAAATTATGGGAAATATTAAACCCATTGTGATCTCAGACAAGTTAATAATATATTGAGAATATCCGCTGTGTTCAACTTCCCTGGAAATTATAGTGCGATTTCTGTAAATGAATGTAGGATTATCGAAGAATATGGAAAAATTCACATTATTTGAAACTGAAAGTATCGCTCCAATTCCGAGGAATGCATTCGTTATAATCTCAACCATCATTATACAATAAGGAAATTATACACCATGGATTGTATCTCTAGATTCTTCTTCATTTTATCTAAGTCGATATTGAATATGGTTGAGTAAGGAACATTTCTGATCTGAATTCTAACCTGATATTTCTGATACAGGAAGTAGATCAACACAGGAAGAGTGACAGCAGAAATTGAAACCAGAGCTACTATCACTATAATGATATCGTCGATGTAATTTGGTGTACTAAATACCATTTTGGATATGCTTTTTCTTAATAAATTTAAACAGATATATTTACTCAGAATCCTGAGTAATATATTCTATTTATATATGTTTATTCTGTATTGAATGGCATACAATGTTAACATTTTCGCGTAAATTATCCAGAGTTTAATTCTCTTGTTGTGGTAGCCTACTTTCACTGCATAACTTCTAAGAAGTATCTTGAGGGAAAATAAAAATAAATCTCTATTATCTCTCTCGATTGCTTGTCTTTGATCTTACCATCTAAATTCTCCTATCGTGTATTTGAATAGGAATATTACACTATGTATTAAATACACTGGGAAATACTATCTGAACTCTATCCTAGCTTATATTGTATGACTCATGATGGTCATTTGATATAACACTAGTAATATAGTCAAATGCAGGGATTATACTTTCATAGTTCAAATATTTCTTTGTCTATCCAGTACGAGGAGTCTCAGTATGCTTTGAGTCTGGAGTAGTTGCTTTCGTTTGGTTGTGTTGAAAATTCCTAGGTTTGTTCATTTACATATTCGTATCTTTTCCTTTAAGTTTGATTTTTTCAAGTTACAATTTGCAAATCATTTCCTATGGGATTTTAATTTATTATCTTTACAGAAAAATGATAGTTGAGAACAAATTTTGCAAATTGAATATTATCAATGGTACAGTAAATTCACAAACTAAATTTGGTTTGTAAAACATAAATGCATCACAAAGATATGCCAATCCGACACTTGTGGTTGTGTTTTCATAGATGAAAAATATCTTCGAAAATTTCTTTATCACAATATTAGGAGCTTAGGGGCATGCCTAATTTCGGGACGGGACCGTCCCGGAAATTTAGCATGCCCTGGACTTAGTCTATTAAACTAAAGACTCAAACCAAATGACTATACGTATATTAATACATATGTATATTATTGTAACTCGATTTATTGAGAGTCACAGTGTAATTCGCTTATTAATAACTCAAGCTTTGCTCACAAAACCTTTCTAAGACGCTAAGTTGCTTATGAGAAACAGAATTACGATAAAATCAACACTTAGGACTTCAATTTGATAATTAGCCCCTATCTGCAGTAGATTGACATTATTATTAAATGAATTAGGAGAGCGAATCGTAGAATTAACGTTCTAATTTAATTAGTAAGTAATCCAGATAATGCATGTCCACAAACTAGAATATTTAGATTTTACAAAGCGAGATTATATAACCGAAATTGTGACGATATTAATATGTAGAGACAATTTCCTAAACAGACAATGCCTTCACACTAAACCAATTGCTTATTGATGTTAATGGGGTAGTTTGGGATTCTGTTCTTGTAGTAGATACTTATGTTTGAATAGATCTTCCCAGTGATAAATACATTGTACCTGCTATCCACTGTTATAAAATTGGGACAAAGTATAAGCACGAGTTAGTTTCTTTTGATCAATTAGTTTCCAGTTTGTAATCCAATTCGAAGTGTTATAATCTTACAGTTCAGCAATGTTGCATAAAACATTGTTTCTTCTCTAATGCAGATGGAAATGAGACGACCGCAATTCCCTAGTTTATGATTAAATAGCCGCACGAACTCAAGATCAAAGTTGTATAATCCTAGTTTGATATTATAGTCGCTTATCCGATCAAACACGAATTATTGAAGCACGCTACGATGAAATCTGATATCTGAGATGATTTTGCAGTGAATCTTCTCTACAATCTCAAATGAAGTCACAAAGAAATTATCTAGACTCTAGGGTTTAAAATTGGAATTGGTGAGCATAGGTACTATCAGTACGATATACCGAAAGTAAGTTGTTGTTGTATGCGAGAGCTTCCCACGAGAAACCAGACAATTTTCTGTAATCATTACAATCTATTTCATAGCATTCTTTTCTTGAACATCTTTGTACCGACTTAGGGTTCTTATTTGAATGTATCCCTTTCAGCGGCTGCCCGTTTGCTCGTGAATAAAACGTGTTATAACACTGTTATAACACTGTTATAACATGTGTTATAACACTGTTATAACACTGTTATAACACTGTTATAACGCTGTTATAACACTGTTATAACATGTGTTATAACACTGTTATAACACTGTTATATCACTGTTATAACACTGTTATGACACTGTTATAACATGTGTTATAACACTGTTATAACACTGTTATAACGCTGTTATAACACTGTTATAACACTGTTATAACACTGTTATAACACTGTTATAACGCTGTTATAACAGTGTTATAAGACGTGTTATAACATGTGTTATAACACTGTTATAACACTGTTATAACACGTGTTATAACACTGTTATAACACTGTTATAACGCTGTTATAACACTGTTATAACACTGTTATAACACTGTTATAACACTGTTATAACACTGTTATAACACTGTTATAACACTGTTATAACGCTGTTATAACACTGTTATAACACTGTTATAACACCGTTATAACACTGTTATAACACTGTTATAACACTGTTATAACACTGTTATAACACTGTTATAACACTGTTATAACACCGTTATAACACTGTTATAACACTGTTATAACACGTGTTATAACACTGTTATAACACGTGTTATAACACTTATAATATCACGTGTTATAACACTGTTATAACACTGTTATTAGTAAAGAAAAAAGATAGAAGGATTATAAAATGCCAATTTCGACTGAATCAGGAAAATACGGTTGATGATGAGATTGACAAGCGTGCTACGATGGTAAATCTCACGTTAAAAACTCGATTTATAGAAATTTACAGTGGAATTCACTTATTAACAACTCAAGTTTTTCCCATAAACCCTTTATAAGACGCTAAGTTGCTTATAGAGGAACAGAATCACGATAAAATCAACGCTAAGGACTTAAATTTGTTGCTAATAGACAAACTCCATTGTATTAGGTTTACTGATGTCCACAGGGAGCGTCATGGAAACATAACTTATTCACCAGCCGAACAGCGAAAGCGAACAAAAACTGAAGATACATGAAACTAATATTATACTTGTAATAGCCAAAAAGAAGCAAAAGCATAAAACACACTAAACATAGGCCCTATTAATATCTTAGTTATCAGTACACAAGATGAGACCTAAACGCCTGAATGAAAGGAGGTCTTTGCTGAGTTCTTCTCCTCTCCAGACTAGAGCGGTACCTTTCCATCAGAGGGCGAGTTATCCAATCATTCACGTGATTGAACTTCTTCCTCCGAATAAGCAATTTTACTAAAATACTTATGGAAACAAATATATATGCGAAAAATAAGTATAACTCTATCAGGTAGATTATTGCCATTTTTATATGTTGAAAGATGTCTGCTATTTTGAATGCAAACGCATGCCAAGAAGATGGGAATATAGGAAAATAGCCAAACGTCATGAGTTCAAAGAAGTTAGGATCAGGAATAGTGTAGAATATGTAATAGGCGAAAATAGAGATGTGTAGCAGCAATAATAGAAATCCCAGAAAGTGAGTAAATAACTGAGCATAATAGAAGCGATTAGCGATTTTCTTCTTCTCCAAATAATCTTTTCGGGAAGAATGGTAAAGTGCTTCATCTCTTCTTCCTTTCAACAAGACATAGAAAGCACGAGAAGAAGAATTATACACACAAATATCAAAAATGCTGAATAATAATTGCACAAGCTCACCAATGATGATAGTTATATGAATCCAAAATAGTATCAAAATGACAATTACTCGAATTAAGATATACACACTGTATTTCCTCACCCATTGTTGGTATGGTAAATTGATGAAAGCTCTTCTTAACACGATTAGAAATAGACAGAGTACAGGGAATATAAAGCCAGTAATGGTATCAGACAAGTAACTCATATATTGAAAATATCGGTTTCGTTCTACTGTGATAAATATGGTGCGATTTCTGTAAGTGAATGACACATTCTTAGAAAGTCCAATCGCTGCAATTCCGACGAATACATTCGTTATAATCTCAATCATCATTATTACAATAAGGAAATTATACACCATGGATTGTATCTCCAGATTCTTCTTCACTTTATCTAAGTCGATATTGAATATGGTTGAGTCAGGAACATTTCTAATCTGAATTCTAACCTGATATTTCTGATACAGGAAGTAGATCAACACAGGTAGAGTGACAGTAATAATTGAAACCACAGTTACTATCACTATAATGATAGTCTCAACGTATGGACTCAATGACATTTTCCTTTTTCACAGTAAATTTGGACAAGTATTGCTTATAATAGCTTGTAATATATTACTATTTATATATGTTTTTTCTGTTATTAATGCTAAAGCAATGCTAACATTTTCACGTGGATTATCCAGAGTTTAATTCCCCTGTTGTGACCTCAAAGTGTATTTTAGGAAAAGGGACAATAAAATTAAATTTATATTATCTCACTCCAATTAATTGTCTTCGACTTCAACATCGTTGTGTAACTATTGTCTATCTCAATACGAATATTGCTCTACAATTTACTATAAAAATCGAAAGTGATAAAATTCTGGAAAAGTATATAATGTTCATAAAAGATCCATATGGACATTTTGTTAGAAATCATACATTTAGATCTCACATGATCGCTTGTGCAGACAATCCAATTCACATTTACGAATGAAATTTTATACTAGAGTTATTATTTTTTACAAGAACTTAAAAGAAAATCCAATTCAAAATGTTTGCCTACACTATGTACACTAAGTAACAAATAGACAATACAAACATCTCCTAGATCACTGAGTATTGTGGCACGAAAGATAGTATATACAGTAGAACTCGGTTAGTACGTACTCGGGATAAGACGTACTTCGGCTTAGTACGTACTCATTTCTCTGAGCAAAATTCATGTATTATATAGATTTCTATGTAATATCAACTCGGTTAGTACGTAGTTACGGATAGTGCGTACTTTTTTCCGCTTCCCGGAGGTTACGTACTAACCGAGTTCTGCTGTACTAATGGACATTCTATGTCTTCATGTACTGATCCCAGGAGTTAGCAACTTATGGCACGTGAGCCTAAATTGATGTCATGAGGAGTTGAAAATATTTGTGGGTCGACAGACCGACTTTCATGTATATTCAGGTATTGGTTACTCTAGACAGGCGTGCCACTGGCACACAGGGTCATAAATATATTGACATTATAGGTAAACTGGCACACTTCATTCAAAAGGTTGCCGGTCTCTGATGTATCCGATACCCAATGCTGATTTAACTGATATACTATGCTGATGCATCGGGTATTCTAAGCAAATGTAGTCTTGCATGAAGTTGCTATGAACTATAGACTTTAATTTAACCTTAGGAGTTCCTATTACTTGTGTTTCTACAGGATACTTGATATCTATAATTGTGTAGACTCTCCTCACATCTAATAGCATGCTCCATCTGTTATCTATTACTTAAATATTATGACTCAGATCAGCATTTAGTATAGCAATAATCACTAACTGCTAACAATGCTAAGAGCCTATGCGCTTTGAGTTCAATCAGCATTTGCAAATCTGTCCAGTGTAACTTTTGTGTAGTAATATTCTATTAATTAAGAATATGATACGTTGTGAAATGCAATTGAAAAGTATTAGTCGATACACTGATAAAGCAGCTCCAGTAGTGACTAAGAGATACGAAAAGCAAATAAGTTAGTACATTCAACTCGATTTATAGAGATTAACCGGTATTAGGTTTTAAAGACTTCCATAAGGAACTTGATACGGACACAATATATTCATCTGTGGTATTAGGAAAGCGAACAAAGTATGCTCGTTTAAAAAACAGTACACATAGATACATGAAATGAATAATATGACAATAAATCAATAAACAAAAACCAAGAAACTCATTAAATATAGACCTTCTTAATATTTTAATTATCGATACACAAGATGAGACCTAAACGCCTGAATGAAAGGAGGTCTTTGCTGAGTTCTCTCCTCCAGAGTAGCTCTATAGTTCTCCATCAGTGGACGAGTTAGCCAATCATTTACGTGATTGAACTTCTTCTTTCGAATGAATAACTTTACTAAAATACTTAAGGAAACAAACAAATATACGAAAAACATATATAAATCTGTCATATAAACTAATGCTGCTCTTATTTGGCACATATTTTTCTTTATCTTGGATGCGATAGGATACCAAGAAGACGGGAAATTAGGAAAATAACCAAACGTCATAAGTTCAAATAAGTTAGGATCATGAATAGTGTCGAATATGTAATAGGCGAAAGAAGAGACGTATAGCAGCAATAATTGAAATCCCAGAAAGTGAGTGAATAATTGAGTATAGAAGAATTGATTGGCGATTCTCTTCTTCTCCAAATAGTCGCTTCGAGAAGGATGATAAAATGCTTCATCTCTTCTTCCTTTCAACAAGACAGAGAAAGCATGAGAAGAAGAATTATACACACAAATATCAAAAATGCCCAATAATAATTGCACAAACATACCAACGATTATTGTTTTATGAAAACAAAATAATATCAAAATGACAATTACTCTAATTAACATATACATACTGTATTTCCTCACCCATTGTTGGTATGGTAAATTGATGAAAGCTCTCCTTAATATGATTAGGAATAGACAGAGTACAGGGAATATAAGACCAGTAATGATATCAGACAACTTACTCATATAGTCAACTCGGATAAGTACAGTGCGATTTCTGTGAGAGAATATAACACTTTCTAAAAGTCTTCCTACCTCTGCAATTACGAGGAACATTTGATACGATTTCAGTCATCATTAATGCAATAACGAAATTATACACCATGGATTGTATCTCCAGATTCTTCTTCACTTTATCTAAGTCGATATTGAATATGGTTGAGTAACAGCGCCGGCGCCACCGGTCCGGTTGGTCCAGTTTTCACCGGACCACTTTTAAGAAAAAGCTAAAGTGGTCCGGTAAAACCGGACCACTTTTAATGGTGGTCCGGATAGGTCCGGCTAGATCATACACTTCATTGATTGAATAATGTCTACATCTAGATTCTAGTAAGAAAGAGTGTTGATTGTACTAAGGTAGCAATGTGATGACAACTGTTTACTATTAGTATAGAACCAATTTTTCCATGTTTGGCGATTGTTTCAACTATTGCTTGTGTTACCTGCCACGAATGCCACCTCAGAACGCACATTTAGTGCTTTACGCAGGTTTGAATATTATCTAAGGTGCACTATGGCGCAGTCTCGGCTGAACCATTTAATGATTTTACGCTATCACCAAGATCGAACAGACTGTCTCCAACTTGAGCCAATTGTTAATGAGTATGTTCTCAGAAATGAGGCTCGACAATCAACATTTGCTAGTTTTTAGTCACTCCTGTTACTAATATTAATTATTTGCGCTCGTATTAGACTATAAGTTATCAGTAGTCACATCCTATAATCCTATATCTGATTGAACCTGAACTTTCGTAGTTAAGTTCAACCGGACCACTTCAAATGAGGCGGCGCCGGCCCTGAGTAAGAAACATTCTTAATTTGTATTCTAATCTGATACTTCTGATACAGAAAGTAGATCAACACAGGTAGAGTGACAGCAAGAAATGTGATCAGAAACAAGAATGGTAAAATGATATGCAGGGAGATATTTAATATATTTGTCATTTGAGATTTCTTTATGAAATAATTCTGAAGATTTATCAGGTTTTGTACAATCCACTTCTATTAATACTAATTTGTTCAAATATGTAAGACTAGAATCCTAACATTTCGATGGTGCAGTTCCCTAATACTGTCGAGTTTCCAATAGAACAATCCCCAATAAATATCAATTCTGAAACTTATAATTTCAGATAGAAATTAAGCGAATTTGTTTTGTCAGCAGTAATATAATGCTTTAAATTGCATTGGATTCTTAGAAATTAATTCAACAAAAATGTCAGTACAACTCAATAACATCGATCCTGTTTTATCATCAGTTTCATTATGAATTAAAGTAGAGTTAGTTTATTATTAGTTATCTAACAACAGTGCTTCAGTTACATGACAATGATTGTAACTATGAATTCACATAAAGACTTGAATAGAGAGTAAAGCAAAATGTTTCACAACTAGTTTTACAATGAACAGGATTGAAGCATATAATTATTATAAATACACATATTATAGAACTGAAACATACAAACTTATCAAGGAGAGACCTCAAATAACCAATACAAAACTAAAATAAAAAATATCAACCACAGCCCATGTTAGTGGCTCAATTATCAGTAAACAATACCAGATCTAAACGCCTGAATGAAAGGAGGTCTTTGCTGAGTTCTTCTCTCCTCCAGACTAGAGCGGTATCTTTCCATCAGAGGGCGAGTTAGCCAATCATTCACGTGATTGAACTTCTTCCTTCGAATGAATAGTTTTGCTAAAATACTTTTGGAAACAAATAAATATGCAAGAAATATATATGACTCTATCAGACAAATAAATACTGCTTCAATTCGTCTACATATGATACCTATTTTGAATGCAAACGCATACCAAGAAGATGGGAATTTGGGAAAATAGCCAAGCGTCATAAGTTCAAAGAAATTGGGGTGAGAAAAAGTGTGGAATGCGGTGGAGGAGAAAAAGGAAATATCAAATAGTAATATCAAAAAACCGAGAAAGTGAGTCGAGACTTGAGTATAAAAGAATTGATTAGCGATTCTCTTTTTCTCCAAATAATCCTTTCGAGAAGAATGGTAAAGAGCTTCATCTCTTCTTCCTTTCAACAAAACATAGAAAGCACGAGAAGAAGAAATGTACACACAAATATCAAATATTGCCAACAATAATTGCATAAACACTCCAATGATGAATGGTTGCATTAAACCAAAATAATATCAACGTGACAATTACTCTAATTAAGATATACACACTGTATTTCCTTACCCATTGTTTGTATGGTAAATTAATGAAAGCTCTTCTTAACACGATTAAGAATAGACAGAGTATGGGGAATACTAGCCCCATCGTTATCCCAGATAAGTTACTTATATATTGAAAATATCGGTTTCGTTCAACTGTGATAAAGATGGTGCGATTTCTGTCAGTGAATGACACATTCTTAGAAGGTCCAATTGCTGCAATTCCGACGAATACATTCGTTATAATCTCAATCATCATTATTACAATAAGGAAATTATACACCATGGATTGTATCTCCAGATTCTTCTTCACTTTATCTAAGTCGATATTGAATATGGTTGAGTAAGGGACATTTCTGATCTGAATTCTAACCTGATACTTATGATACAGAAAGTAAATTAACACAGGTAGAGTGACAGCAAAAATTGAAACCAGAGCTGAGATAATGACGATTCTCTCGATTTGTGGTGTACTCAATGACATTTTTTACTCTTGTTTTGTAATACAAGTATATTTAGACAAATATTACTTATAATCTAATGTAATCTAATTATAATCTAATGTAACTTATATTTATAGTTATATATGTTTATTTTGTAATTAATAGTATGCAATGCTAACATTTGCATGTACGTATATATCCAGAGTTTAATTTTCCTGTTGTGGTGGCGTACTTTCCCTGCACGACCGCCAGAAAGTTTCTTTGGAAAAGGGACAGTAAAAATAAAATTCTATCACAGTCAGGGGTCGCTTATTATGAACTCGCTTAATATGAACATTCGTTTATTATGAACTAACCTCCTGGTCCCAATTTCATTTCTTGGATAGGATTTAAATTGATTCAAGTTCGCTTAATATGAATTATCTCTATTATGAACAGATTTTTTAGTCCCCTGGTGGTTCACAATAAGCGATCCTGACTATATCTCACTCCAATTACTTTTTATGTAACTTTAGCATCGTAATTCAGCTATCATATGTTTCAATAGAATATTGCTCTATAAAGTAATATATACAAGTACTAAGTAGAATGAAATACTATCTGAACTCTATCGTACCTTTTATTGTATTACTCATGATGGTCATTTGATATTAATTATATAGTCATCACAATAATTCTTAGTCTATTTTAACTCAAGACTCAAATCAAAAGATGAGAATAATCGAATGAGTAATCCTAGGAATTTACAACGCAATCAAGCGATAGCACTACATCAGACTCAAAACATACTGAATGCCCACTCCACAGTAATTTTTGCATTGCATTCGCATATATTAAAACACAGCAAAAGTCTCAATTTGGGATTTCTTTGAATGTTCAATCTAACAATACTACAGCAAAGATAACAAAAAAAGAATAACAACACAACATTGATAAATATCCAAATATAAAAATAAATAATAAACATATCAATCAACAGCATGTTAGTAGCAAGATTGTCAGTAGACAAGTCCAGATCTGAACGCCTGGATGAAAGGAGGTCGTTGTTGAGTTCTCTCCTCGAGGTAACACTCTAGACAGGAATATCATTGAAACCAAGGGCATAAATGTATTGACATTATAGGTAAACTGGCACACTTCATTCAAAAGGTTGCCGGCCTCTAATGCACCTGGTAACCAATGCTGATTTATATTCTAAGCAAATGTAGTCTTGCATGAAGTTACTATGAACTATAGACTTTAATTTAACATGGGAGTTCCTATTACTTGTGTTTCTAAAGGATACTTGGTATCTATAATTGTGTAGACTCTCCTTACATCTAATAATATGCTCCATCAATTACTTAAGTATTATGACTCAGATCAGCATTTAGTATAGCATTAATCACCAACTGCTAACAATGCTAAGAACCTATGCTCTTAGAGTTCAATCAGCATTACCTAATCTGTCTAATGTAACTTGTGTATAGTAATATTACATTAATTAAGAATACGATACGTTGTGAAATGCAATTGAAAAGTATTAGCTGATATACTGATAGAGCAGCTCCAGGAGTGACTGAGAGATGTGAAATGCAATATGTTAGTATATTCAGCTCGATTTATAGAGATTAACCTATATTAGGTTTTATAGACGCCAATAGGGAACTGATACGAACACAATATATTCATCTGTGGTATTAGGAAAGCAAACAAAGTATGCTCGTTTAAAAAACAGTACATTAGATACATTAAATTAATATTATGACAATAAATCAATAAACAGAAACCAAGAAACTCATTAAACATAGACTTTCTAAATATTTTAATTATCAATACACAAGATGAGACCTAAACGCCTGAATGAAAGGAGGTCTTTGCTGAGTTCTCTCCTCCAGAGTAGCTCTATAGTTCTCCATCAGTGGACGAGTTAGCCAATCATTCACGTGATTGAACTTCTTCTTTCGAATGAATAACTTTACTAAAATACTTAAGGAAACAAACAAATATACGAAAAATAAATATAAATCTGTCAGATAAATTAATGCTGCTCTTATTTGTCCACAGATTTTTCTTATCTTGGATGCGGTAGCATACCAAGAAGATGGGAATTTAGGAAAATAGCCAAACGTCATAAGTTCAAATAAGTTAGGATCATGAATAGTGTCGAATATGTAACAGGCGAAAACAGAGATGTTTAGCAGCAATAATAGAAATCCCAGAAAGTGAGTCAATAATTGAGTATAAAAGAATTGATTAGCGACTCTCTTCTTCTCCAAATAGTCGCTTCGGGAAGAATGGTAAAGAGCTTCATCTCTTCTTCCTTTCAACAAGACATAGAAAGCATGAGAAGAAGAATTATATACACAAAAATCAAAAATGCCTAATAATAATTGCACAATCGCACCAATGATTATCGTTTTATGAAACCAAAATGATATCAACATGACAATTACTCTAATTAACATATACATACTGTATTTCCTCACCCATTGTTGGTATGGTAAATTGATGAAAGCTCTCCTTAATATGATTAGGAATAGACAGAGTACAGGGAATATAAAACCAGTAATGATATCAGACAACTTACTCATATAGTCAACTCGGATAAGTACAGTGCGATTTCTGTGAGAGAATATAACACTTTCTAAAAGTCTTCCTATCTCTGCAATTACGAGGAACATTTGATACAATTTCAGTCATCATTAATGCAATAACGAAATTATACACCATGGATTGTATCTCCAGATTCTTCTTCACTTTATCTAAGTCGATATTGAATATGGTTGAGTAAGGAACATTCTTAATTTGTATTCTAACCTGATACTTCTGATACAGAAAGTAGATCAACACAGGTAGAGTGACAGCAAGAAATGTGATTAGAAACAAGAATGGTAAAATGATATGCAGGGAGATATCTAATATATTTGTCATTTGAGCTTTCTTTATGAAATGAATCTGAATATTTATCAGACTGTGTACAATCCACTTCTATTAATACTAATTTGTTCAAATATGTAAGACTAGAATCCTAACATTTCGATAGTGCAGTTCCCTAATATTGCCGAGTTCCCAAAAGACCAATCCCCAATAAATATCAATTCTGAATGTTACAATTTCAGAGAAAAGTAATCTAATTTGAATTGTAAGCACTAATATAATGTCTCTAGTTGCATTTGATTCTTAGAAATTTATTCAACAAAAATGTCAGTACAACTCAATAACATCGATCCTGTTTTATCATCAGTTTCATTATGAATTAATGTAGAGTTAGTTTAGTAGTAGTTATCTAACAACAGTGCTTCAGTTACATGACAATGATTATAATAATGAATTCACATAAAGACTTGAATAGAGAGCAAGTCAGAAATGTTCCAAAATTATTTTTACAATGAACATTATTGAAGCATTTAATTAATAGAAAGACACAGATTACAGAACTGAAACATACACAAACTTATCATGGAGATACCACAAATATCCAATAACAAACTAACAATAAAACATATCAACCTTAATTATCAGTAAACAATACCAGATCTAAACGCCTGAATGAAAGGAGGTCTTTGCTGAGTTCTTCTCTCCTCCAGGCTAGAGCGGTACCTTTCCATCAGAGGGCGAGTTAGCCAATCATTTACGTGATTGAACTTCTTCCTTCGAATGAATAGTTTTGCTAAAATACCTATGGAAATAAGTAAGTATGCAAAGAATAAATATATCTCTATCAGATAAATGAGTACTACTTCTATTAGATCACATATTATACCTATTTTGAATGTAAACGCATGGCAAGAAGATGGGAATTCATGAAAATAGTCAAACGTAATAAGTTCAAAGCAATTGGGATGAGAAAAAGTGTGGAATATGGTAGAGGAGAAAATAGAGATGTATAACATTAATAACAAAAATCCGAGAAAGTGAGTCGAGACTTGAGTATAAAAGAATTGATTAGTGATTCTCCTTTTCTCCAAATGATCCTTTCGCGAAGAATGGTAAAGAGCTTCATCTCTTCTTCCTTTCAATAAGACATAGAAAGCACGAGAAGAAGAAATGTACACACAAATATCAAAAATACTCAAGAATAATTGCACAAGCGCACCAAGGATGATAGTTATATTAAACCAAGATAATATCAACATGACAATTAATCGAATCAAGATATACACACTGTATTTCCTTACCCATTGCTTGAATGGTAAATTGATGAAAGCTCTTCTTAATACAATTAGGAATAGGCATAGTATGGGAAATACTAAACCTATTGTGATCGTAGACAAGTTCCTCATATACACGTATATGTGGTGATAATATGGGTTGCGTTGAACTCCCCTGGTAAATAAGGTACGATTTCTGTAAGTGAATTTAGTACTTTCAAAGAAAGTGGAAAAATTAACTTTCTCGTCGTAAAGTCCTATCACTCCAATTCCAGCAAATGCATTCGTTATAATCTCAATCATCATTATTACAATAAGGAAATTATACACCATGGATTGTATCTCCAGATTCTTCTTCACTTTATCTAAGTCGATACTGAATATGGTTGAGTCAGGAACATTTCTGATCTGAATTCTAACCTGATATTTCTGATACAGGAAGTAGATCAACACAGGTAGAGTGACAGCAAAAATTGAAACCGCAGTTACTATCACTATGATGATTTCTTCGATGTAATTTCTTATACTCAATGACGACATTTTAGTTTAACTTTTTCATAAAGAAAATTTAGCAGATATTAGCACTCATAATCTATTGTCATATATTTATATTTATATATGTTTATTCTGTGAATAATTGTATAATGCGAACATTTGCATGTGTTAATCCAGAGTTAAATTCTCTTGTTGTGGTAGCGTACTTTCCAAGCACGACATCCAGAAAGTTTCTTTAGGGAAAGAGACAGTAAAATAAATTTCTATGATCTCACTTCATTTACTTTTTATGCAACATTAGCATCGTAATTCACCCATCGTGTGTTCCAATAGAGTATTGCTCTATGAAATAATATAGAGATAAGAAAATGCTATCTGAACTCTATCGTACTTTTTATCGTATGACTCATGCTGGTAATATGATATAACATTAAGGATATAGTCATCACAGTATTTAGGGACTTAAGATAAGAACAGGTGGATTAATAACCTAGGAATTGTAAACGTAATCAAACGAAAGCACTACTCCAGACTTAAACATACTGAGTACCCACTCCCCTCATAACCTTGCATTGCATTTGTATATTTTAAAACACAACCTCATATCTCAAATTGGGATACCTTGGTTATTCAATTTAACAACACTACAGCAAGGACAACAGCACAACATTAAATATCCAACTATAAAAATATAGAATGAAACGAATCAATCAACAGCATGTTAGTAGCTTAATTATCAGTAGACAAGTCCAGATCTGAACGCCTGGATGAAAGGAGGTCGTTGTTGAGTTCTCTCCTCGAGGTGACACCTGTAACTATCCATCAGAGGTTGAGTGAGCCAATCATTTACGTGATTGAATTTCCTTCTTTTAATGTATAATTTAACCAAAATACCCACCGAGACAAGTAAATATGCGAATAATGTATATAGCGCCATAATACAAGCAGATACTCCCGTTATGATTGTACTTATATATTGTATTTTGTATGCAAGTGTATTCCAAGGAAGGAATAATTTAGGAAAATATCCAAAGGACAGAGATTGAAGGAAACTGGGTTCATAAAGTATACTGATCACAGCATAGACAGAATCAGATGTGTAGTACAGTAATGTTACAAATAACATCAAAAAAGTGGAGATCTTTGTGCAGTAGAATTGATTAGCGATTTTCTTTTTCTCCAAATAATCGCTTCGAGAAGAATGGTAAAGTGCTTCATCCCTTCTTCCTTTCAACAAGACATAGAAAGCACAAGAAGAAGAAATGTACACACGAGTATCAAATAAAGTCAGTGCAAGTTGTATAATCATTCCAATGTTAAATGTCTTCGAAAACGAATACAATATTAACATGGATATCCCTCGAACTAAGATATACACAGTGTATCTCCTCACCCATAGTTTGTATGGTAAATTGATGAAAGCCCTCCTCAACACGATTAGAAATATGCAGAGTACGGGCATTAAACTCAGTGCAATTTCTGATAAGTTACTTAAAACCTGAATGAATCGACTTTTGTAAAATGCATTTTCAAGTACATTCACATTTATGTTAGTAAATGAATTCGTTTCAGTCATTGCCAAAAAGTCAATTCCAAAAATAGCAATTCCTATAATTTCAATCAATGCTAATGCGACAACGAAATTATACACCATGGATTGTATCTCCAGATTCTTCTTCACTTTATCTAAGTCGGTATTGAATATGGTTGAGTAAGGAACATTTCGGATCTGAATTCTAATCTGATATTTCTGATACAGGAAGTAGATCAACACAGGTAGAGTGACAGCAAGAAATGTGATTAGAAACAAGAATGGTAAAATGGTATGCAGGGAGATATCTAATATATTTGTCATTTGAGCTTTCTTTATGAATAAGTCTGAATATTTATCAGGTTTTCTACAATCCACTTCTATTAATACTAATTTATTCAAGTATGTAAGACTAGAATGCTAACATTTCTATTCTGAAGAGTTCACTAAGATGGTCGTGTTTCCAAAAGATAATTTCAATAAATACAATTTTTGAGTCATACAACTTCAGAGAAAAGTAAGCTAATTTGAATTGTAAGCACTAATCTAATGTCTCTATAGTTGTAGTTATCCTTAGAAATGTATTCAACTAAATTGTCAGTACAACTCAACAACTTCGATCATTGTGATAACTTTGTTGTTGGATATCTGCTTAGAATGAGAATATTTTTTTGCTTTTCAATCTCTACAAATAAATTATTTTATGCAAATGAAAATAGTAGTAGGTATATTTTCGAAAATTAAACTATTGCAAGCAGCAGCATATTATCCGTTTCTTCTAAACCCCTGAATTGCTGTTGCAAAAAAAATAGAAATGGAAAGAGATTCAATTTTATCCTTTACGTAGTTGAATAAGAATAAGGTTTTTCAATAAACCACATTATGAGTCATAACGGCCATTAATAGAGCTCAAATCATCAAGCATAATACATTGTAAGAGTCTAACTATCTACTTTTGCATTCTTGTTTATCAAGATTTACACTGATTGGATATTTCAAATCTTAGCATTGTATTTTATTTGCAATATCACGTGCTCTATGTCAACTTGTGTTTTGGACATTTGCTTATTTTTTATTAATCTCTTTATTTTTGTAAAATTGTGGAAAAATTGTTTATTCGGATGAAGAAGTTAAAACACGTGAATGATTGGCTAACTCGCCCTCTGATGGAAAGATACCGCTCTAGCCTGGAGAATAGAAGAACTTAGCAAAGACCTCCTTTCATTCAGGCGTTCAGATTTTTTGTTTATTGAGAATTATCATAACTGTAAACACTGCATTGCATCTGTTATGTTGAATATTTTGTATTTTGTATTTTATAGAAAGCTGAAACTAATTTCTGTTTACGGTTAATAACTGTTGTTTTACTTTTTATATGATTAAATTAATATCTTAGAGAATATACACACAGTTGATGTCGATTATCAGAACATCTTCTGGAACTGCATATAATGTTCTTATAATGGACATAAATTGCATAGAGTATTTGTCAACTGTTTTCGAGTTGAATGTTCTTATAACCGGAATCTAATGTGCATTAATTAAAGAACAACCTATTCCGGGTATGCCTGATTTCCGGGGCAGGATCCGTCCCGTCCCAGAAATTAGCCATTCCTACCTATTCCCAGCTATTTTTCATGCCTTCGATACAATTAATACTTGTATATAGTAAAGTCACAGATATATTTACATTGAATAACCACTCTTTAATGAGTGCTGGTGATCCACCCGGCTAACATACTTAATAAAAATAAAACTAAAGACTCCAAAATCGACTATCTACCATCATTATTATCAAATATATCTAATCAATGATGGGATTGCCTCACAAATTGACTGATACATAATAGGTCAGTATCTGATGCTTACAAGAGAATAAGCTGAGTCAGTCAACACTACTTGTATCATTCAAATTAATTGTCTATGATATAATTACATTTTAATCAAAGAAACAGTTTTTATGTTTCTTTCAGATCTTCAATTCATTATGACTCATAAAGGTTATATTATTAAATCAATGTTACATCAACTTTTAAAGTGCTCTCAAATTTCTCACTTTTTTCCCTTAGTAGAAACCTGAACTCTTCTTCTATTCATATCAAGATGTTATCATTTATAGAAAGGGTGAATCTTAGCATTCTATTGTCTGTCTACTTGTAGTATAAATTGTCTGCGATAGTAACTCACTAAATTTAAAGCTGAAACATTGTAAAATTTATTTGAGCCAAATAACTAGGAAAAATTAAATGGTAAACGGATACCACCTCCTTTATCAGATTTTCCCAATTGCACTGATTGCATATCTCACTGTCATTCTACCTGTGTTGTCATACTTCCTGTATCAGAAATATCAGGTTAGAATTCGAATTAAGAATGTTCCTTACTCCACAATATTTGATTTAGATTTAGATAAAGTGAAGAAAAATCTAAAAATTGAGTCCATGGTGTATAATTTTATTATCGGGCTGATAATATTGGAAATTTTAGCTGAAGTTTTCCTCACAGTTAGTCCATCTATATTATATAGAATTCGTTTCCCATTATTGCATCCAGCGCCTATTTTTGAAATGGAAACTCACACTAGCCATAGCTGGAAGGAATACAGCATCATGATGATATTAAGCTTCTCGTCCGAAATTCCATTGAGTGTAATACCCTCTGCAATCTGTCTATTTCTAATCGTGTTGAGGAGGGCTTTTATTAATTTACCGTATGGGAATTATGTTAAGGGATACGGTGTGTATATCTTAGTTCGAGTTATCGTCATGTTAGTACTCTCTGGTTATTTTGAAACGCAGTGCATTTTGTACATGCTATTCTTACCATTCTTTCTGTTTGACATGTATGTGTACATTTCTTCTTCTTGTGCTTTCTATGTCTTGTTGAAAGGAAGAAGAGATGAAGCATTTTACCATTCTACTCGAAAGGATTATTTGGATAAAAAAGTGGTTGCAAATCAATTCTATCACACACAAACATTCACTCATTGTGTATTGTTTCTAATGCTGCTACATTACATCACTAATTTCTACTTTGGTCTAACAAACCTCTTGCGTTATACACCATTTTCAATTGAATCACTTAGAGATTTATTTAGCCAAAACAATATATTTTGGCACATAGGAGAATCTATATTTCCCGACCTCAACATCGTTACGGTTCTTATTCTAAATGTGTACTCATTTCTTACTTATCTCATTATTCTTGTGTGTATTGTTGTTAAACTATACATTCAAAGAAAGAAAATCAATCACGTAAATGATTGGCTAACTCGACCTCTGATGGAGAACTATAGAGCTAGTCTGGAGGAGAGAACTCAGCAAAGACCTCCTTTCATTCAGGCGATTCGGTCTCATCTTATCTATTGAGAATTAATATAACTGTATACACTGCTTTGATCCTGTTGTCTTGAATATTTTACATTTTTGATTTGATAAGGAACTATGGATAATTTCTATCTTGTGATTGATTACTGTCATTTTGATTTTTATACGATTAAATTTATAACTGAGAGTATATTAATACATTAACTAAAGAACTAACTACAATTCCTAATGTTGTAGCGTGCCCTCTAATATACAATTTGTATTGCAATAAAGTCTCAATATAAATTATATTCGATAACCACTATTGAATGAGTGCTGGTGATCTGGCCAGCCGAAATACTTCCCTGATCGGAATTTTAGAGAAAATTACATGAATCTTTTGCGAAGATGTGATTAATATGTATATTTGCAATACCATACAGTTGTAGATTGTGTACAATACAGTCAACTCCGTTTACTCGGGACAACCAATTAATATGGACGAAACTCCAGGAACGGAATGGTTCCGATACATAGAAGTTAATACTATATTTGATCGATTAATTATCGGGACAATTATCTGTGACTAAAGTGTCCCGATTAAGCGGAATCACCTGTACTTGATTAAGTAGCATCTTTTGAATTCAGAGATAAGCCATGCGATCATGTGCGTATCCAGGACGTTTGGAAGATGGGAGCATATCAACCAGCTGGGTGTCTGGGGTCAATGTAATCCCCCAGTGGGATTCAGTGGCAAAGCCCCTGGAAATTAACAACAATTTGTCTCATAATTTGGACAGATTCATTAAAATATGTTTATACAGAATATATTTAAAAGTTAGCAATCGCCTGTTCCCCAGTCTTACTTGAAATTGAGCATTTCTTCCAGATTGGAGGGAATGCAGTCATGTTTCGTCAACACTAATGTGAGACAACATAATGCAAGGCCGTAGTCACTAAGTGTGGAAGAGTCCTGTTGAAACTTTAAAGTGGTCGGGTAAAACCGTCCGAATCTACAAAATGGTCCTTTGTGGCTAAATTGGTCAGAAGTGGTCAGATTGAAATTGGCCCAACCGGACCGGTGGGTACGGCCCTGTTTTGGACATTTCTTTATTAAATTTATCAAGCATTTAATACTTGGCGTTTCATTGAAATTTATTAAGTAGCTAGAGTTTACAAATATACTACTTGTATCTGCCAAAGAAATATCAATATATCTACTCTATGATTAGTTTGTCTCGCAAATTGATTAGTATTATGGAAATGCATGAGCTTGCACAAGAGAATAGCTATAGTTGAGTCAACACTATTAATTAATGACTAATTCCTTATGATAGGATTGATAGCTATAATTGCATTCAAATCAACCGGATGCTCTACATGTTTCTTATAAATCTTCAAATCATTAGACACTCATAAAAGTGATGTATTAAATCATTATTACATCAACTTTAAAAGTGCTTTGAATTTTTTACTTTTTCCCTTAGTAGAAATCTGAACTCTTCTCTTATTCATTTCTTAATGCAATCAATTGCAGAAAGTTGGAATCTTAGCATAATGCCTGCCCACATAGCATACATACATTGTAAATATCATTACCAATGCATACGTGGTCACAGTATACAGAAATTAACTACTACGTATGCAACCAGATAATGATAGCACATATAAATTAATACCAACTGTCCAGTTTTCTGTGGAACGTCTTGCTCTTTCGGACAAAAGTTAAAGGAAGTGTCCCGCGAAAATGTTCCACAAAGTGAAATTGTCCAACTTTTCAGTGTATAGGACGAATATAAATATACTATGTCCCGATAAATAACTCAGTGCCACACTAAATAACTCAGTGTCCTGCTAGAATTCTACTTATGTCACGCTCGTTTCTTTCCAGAAGTTGGAAAATACATGAGATTATGCTTGATCGTATAATAACGAAAAGCATAATTTCATAATTTCAACTTTCCAACCTCTGCAAAAGAAAATGTTGGGCACTTGTTCATATAAATTAATCTTCAATCACATACCTTAAAATAATTAACAATGAAGAAGAAATAAAAACAGTACACAAGAATAGCCCATACAAAATATGTTTCTTCACAGTCACATCAGTTAGTTAGCAGGTGTTGAGTGAGGTTAGGTGTGAATCTGGTACGAATTCTTCCACAGCGAAACTTCAACTTCTCACTCAACATTTTCCCAAATATCAGTACACTACTTAAAATGTACTGTATTGCGAACAGAAGGCCCGAAACGGTAAAAAGTATCGCAGAAGCAGAGGTTGAGGTTATAAATATGATTTCAAGATGTTCAGTCTGTTGTTGAGGTGACACCAACCGCTGGAAGTATGTGGTTCCGTAAAGATAGTGAAACATGCATGGTCCATAGTACAGAGTTAATGCCACAAGCGAAGAGCATTGCCCTATACATTCTCCAAGAATAAAGCATACGTATCCCACGCCAACACTGCACATGATCAGTGCAAACTGATAAGAATTGGCTTTTGATCTTCTAACCAATCCTTGGTGTCTACCTCGTACTTGAAACTCCACTGTTCTCCACTTCAATGTTCTAAGGAATATCCTCGCCTGTTTAACCCATATACAGAGGTATACCAATTGCACTATAGGCTCAGTTAAGTAGTGGACTATCATAAGCTGTGGAACAGTTCCCGTTATCATAAGAGATAATGCCACCAGACCAGTAATTAGGAGTAAACGTCTGATGTATGGATACGGGTTAGCCTCAATGTTGTGCAGAATTTCATGGAGATATTTCATCAAGCAAATTCCTAAAGCTAGTGACGTCACAATTCCTACCTGTCCTGTGGTGACTATTATGGAATTAATTGGATTTTCATACATCAAACGAAGACCAAAAAATTGAATGTGGATCAATTTCCTACTGCAGTTGTGTAGTAATGCTCTGTCAGGTGAATAGAGATGTTCATATGTATTGAAATAATTCGTGAACATGCATCCTATTGAGTATATTGTAATTGAACCAAATTCAGCAATATTTAGCAGTAACAAGACAATGTATTTAATTATATCTGATTTATGATGACGTGCTGCTTCTATGAAGTTCATGAATGGATCTGATTGCGCCTTTTGAATACATTCGCGATACAATTTGATGAAATAGATAATTCTCTTCACAAAGTAGGCAGTCCAAAGTATGCATAATATCAAACTAATCGTGATCGCTGGCACTGATATACACAACCCAAAATTTTTGTTTATTTTCCATAACAGACTGAAGGTCGTCATATTTTAAGATGTTTGCTAATTCTAAATAATTAATTTTTGCTAATTTATTTCACAAATTGCATTTATACAATTTTCAATGGCCAGCAAACCTAGTTTGCTTTAGATATTAAATGTATGTTATTGGATAAATGCCTATAATGAGTCATATTGATCATAATTATTGAATACTGCCATGCGTATACGTGGAAACATTATATTTTATCGGATAAGGTAGATACTATCAGCGATAAATACCTCTATCATCATGGTTTTATTGTGAATGATTAAGACTTTACTATTGCAATATAATCCCTATCCACTTTCTACATATTCATTAAACTTTTAAAAATAATATATCATGGTTCCACGTATACACAAGGCAGTATTTAATAATTTTGTTTAAATGAAACATATGAATAAATGAAACATATAAATTTTTCGAATAATTCATAATTCAGGATTCTGAATCATTCGAATAATTCATATTTCCTGAATTATGAATTATTCGAATAATTCATAATTCAGGATTGTGAATTATTCGAATTATTCATTAATTAATTCATGAATTAGAACTTAGCTTATGATTGACTAATTCATGCTTGAATTATGAATTATTCGAATAATTCATAATTCTTTGCCATTTTTTTATGAATTAGTCAACTTAGGTATACACAAGGCAGTATTTAACAATTTTGTTTAATAATACCCATTATAGTAGTTATCTAATCACATGCATTCAAACGAGCTATTAAAAACGTTCATCTGCATGCGGATAAGGTTTATCCGCATGCGGATATACGTTCATCCGCATGCGGATATCGCATGCGAATTGCGAGAATGAAAATTAAGTAATAATAAAAGAAATTTTGGAATAAAAAAGGGACACATCATAGCCTACTCTAATAATGCCTCACAGTAAAATAACCAAGGATGCGGTAATAGCCGAATGGATTAATACACGATTAGCCTAAAATCGTTAACCATGCAGAATAGGCGTTAAGAATGTATTACCAGCATATATAAACATGGTATCAAAGTATATATATCCGTTGTCAAAATTTCAATTAGTCATCATATCATTGCGCAACAGGTCATTTCAAGCACGATTTTGGCAATTTTCTAAGCTGTTTTAAGCCTACTTCTAAATGTTATTAAGGTAGAATTTTTGCGTAGAGCTAAGATTAGTACGAGTAGATCTGAAATTTTTTGAATTTTTTAATGTAATGTTGTTACATTCCCACGTTGCTATGGTGAAGCATTTGATCAGTTTGAGCCATATCCTGCAAACTGTAAGAACTAGGTCTTCAAATCTGAACGTATTTGATAGGCAATTGGGTACTTCCTATTAGGTAATAATACAATTTAAACTTCTAAATTAACAGACTATAGAGTTATGCGACAATTTAGTGTTTTGGTCACATTCTTAAAATCAACCCAAAACTCAAAACTCGTTGAATTTAGAAGTTCAAGTTGTATTATCACCTAATAGGAAGTAATCAATTGCCTATCAAACACGATCAAATTTGAAGACCTAGTTACTACAGTTTGTACGAATTAGCCAAACTGACCAAAATGCTTTACCATAGCAACGCGGGAATGTAACAACATTCCATTGAAAAATTCTTGATTTTTCAAATCAACTCGTACTAATCTTGGTTCAACACAAAAATCACACCTTAATACCATTTAGAAATAGGGTTAAAACAGCTTAGAAAATCGCTAAAATTGTCCTGTTGCGCAATGATATGATGACTAATCGAAATTTTTCCAACGGATATATGTACTTTGATACCATGTTTATATACGCTGGTAATACATTCTTAACGCCTATTCTGCATGGTTAACGATTTTAGGCTAATCGTGTATTAATCCATTCGGCTACTACTTCCCTCATCCCTAGTCCATGATTTTCAGTTTACTGTGAGGCATTATTAGAGTAGGCTATGGACACATATATAGTTAGCAAGGTTCTGGGACAAATGAAACGTCTCCAGAGTAGTTATGGACAAGGCCTTCAGACATGAGGCGGCCATGGCCGCCTCACTTTTGACGAAGCATCTGATGGGAAGGTCTGGGGAGGTTAGTTAGTAGGCCTGAGATGACTAGTAGGTATGCAGAGGTGCGGCTGGGGGAGGTTAATGGGTAGGCAAGGCGGCCTTGGCAGCAACAATTTGAGGAGCTTCCAACGACACTGGTTATAAATGAAGGTAGACTTGCCAGGCCAAAATTGGTCCGGGGACCAGTTTTTGCAGCCAAAATTGGTCACCCCTGGCTAAATTTGGTCACCCGGACCAGTTTTGGCTGCCAAAATTAGTCTGCGGGACCAGTTTTAGTGCAGTTTCTGCAGAGAAATGCCCTTATGGCAAGGACGGTGTACCACATCCGTCCATATGTATGTATCTCCGTACGCTGCGAAATTTGAGTTTTCAAAAATTTAGTAGTCCCGATGTATTACAATATTCATATCTCACATGCCAAGTCTGCACTATCGGTCTACCGACAGAAATTTTTTTCACATGAATAATGCCAACTTGTTCCATGCTGAAAGCGGGGTGTAGCGTTGAAGTTTGCAGGAAATAGCGGAACGCAATAGTAAACTTCTACATACTTGTAGAATCAAAAAAGTGGACAGAATAAAACTTCATATAAAAGCGGGACATTCATGAAAATTAGATCAACAGAAGAATGCAAAAATCGGGACGTCCAGTCAAAAACGTGCAGTTGGCATGTATTGAATAGACTCCCTATTAATAGAGACCTCCTAGAGTGATTGTAATGTCATCACATCCTATGAGGAGGAGAGGACTACTTTAGTGTACGTAATTAAATGACATAAAATTTAACCCGGACCAGTTTTGGTCTGCAAAAATTGGTCGCCCCGGACCATTTTTTTCGTGACAGGCTCAAGTAGAGTTGGTGAGGCCCTGGCTCTACCAATAATCTTTAGGGCATTAGTATCACGCGATCATTGACCGCTTGATCACGATCGCGATTCTATTTTGACGATGGAATGAAGTCAGATCCTTTCTTTTGAATGACCGGTGGGATATTATGAACTTTTTTAGCCTGATCATTTTTCTAATCATTTTGAGGAGATTTGTATTATCTTTTCTCTTCACCATCATTGACCTATTCTATTTTCTATGCTGTTGTCATTTTGAGTCTTTTCCAGATCCATTAAAAAATCTTAGCGCATGCACTGATTGGTTATTATGTGCTTCTTATTGCAGGAAATCTGAAATTTTGTTGCAACTAAAACCTAGAAGGGACGGGAAGGGGATAAGCCTGGGATATTCTATGTTTTACATTGGGCGCAACCTATCAATTCTGATAGCTCTCAGCAAATTATACTTAAGTATGTCTATAAATATGTCCACTGATCCACATTCAACTCCCATGAGTTCAGTGCATTCAAATTCTCCCTCCCAGATTTTGGAAAAAAATTTTCTTCGGTGAGTTAGGGGTATCCCCCCCCCCCGGAATTGGATAATCCCAGGCAGTATTATGGCAAATAACAAATCCATCTTTCAGTCAGCACCAGGTTCATTACTTGCAATCTGCCATCTATAGCTCTTGTTAGTAAGATACTTAATGTAGGCAAGTATTATCTAGTAAACTTTCAAGGTGCCACAATTTGGGCATGCCTAATTTACGGGATGGGCCTGCATCCTGTCCCGTAAATTATGCATCTAGATTTTCCGGGACTTTCCAGTCCCGTAAATTAGGCATGCCCCACAATTTGCAGATGTTGCATTGTTTCATTGGTGCCGACTTGCTTTATTTCTGGGATACGGAAAATGTAGTGAACTGAAATAATATCACTCCTTTTATCCAGGGAATGAAAGGATTTACACTGAACGAACTGAACGAACGCTAGTGGAGTTGAAGTTAGGTGGTGAAAGTATTTTCGTTTCGAACGTGGTCAACTTAATCTGTTCTAAAAATTTCCTCAAGAGGGAGCAGAATGATTAACCAGGGAGAGGAACACCACGAAACAAATCCTATCACGGGTCACAACACCAAGCTTGTAGTATGAGGATGATTTAAGTCGTACCTGGGGATGCGTTGTAAGCCCTGAAAGCTGACAACATTATTTCATATCATAATGTCAAATTCTTCCTGATTTAGTCTATGTATATCAATGCAATATTTATCACAGAACGTAGTTGATAAAATCCTGATATGAGTATGAAACACAGTAAACTGAATTAATAGATTCTGAAACAACATTAAACCGAGGATGGGAGGGATTAATCGCATATCAATGTCCTTATCTTTAGACAAAACCTTATTCTCATAGATCAATTACGAATAAAATAAATTTATGAAATTAATACCAGGAGGAACTTAAAAATTTCCAGGGAGTGGCATTGTCCCCCTTTTACGACACCCTCCTCTCCCATGGTGAAGTCTCTATTCTAAACTTCTCATACATATATACGCAGTGAATTGCAGATATTCATATGTTTCATTTAAACAAAATTATTAAATACTGCCTTGTGTATACGTGGAACCATGATATATTATTCTTAAAAGTTTAATTAATATGTAGCAAGTGGATAGGGATTATATTGCAATAGTAAAGTCTTAATCATTCACAATAAAACCATGATGATGGAGGTATTTATCGCTGATAGCATCTACCCTATCGATAAAATATAATGTTTCCACGTATACGCATGGCAGTATTCAATAATTATGATCAATATGACTCATTATAGGCATTTATCCAATAACATACATTTAATATCTAAAGCAAACTAGGTTTGCTGGCCATTCAAAATTGTATAAATGCAATTTGTGAAATAAATTAGCAAAAATTAATATTTAGAATTAGCAAACATCTTAAAATATGATGAACTTCAGTCTGTTATGGAAAATAGACAAAAATCTTGAGTTCTATATAACAGTGCCAGCGATCACGATTAGTTTGATATTATCCATACTTTGGACTGTCTACTTTGTGAAGAGAATTGTCCATTTCATCAAATTGTATCGCGAATATATTCAAAAGGCGCAATCTGATCCATTCATGAACTTCTTAGAAGCAGCACGTCATCATAAATCTGAGATAATTAAATACATCTTCTTGTTACTCGTAAATATTGTTGAATTTGGTTCAATTACAATATATTCAACAGGTAGCATAACTGCGAATAATTTCAATACATATGAACATCTCTATTCACCTGACAGGGCACCACTGCACAACTGCAGTAGAGAATTGGTCCACACCCATATTTTTGACTTGCGTTTAATGTATGAAAATCCAATTAATTCCATATTAATCACCACGGGACAGGTAGGAATTATGACGGCGCTAGCTTTGGGGAATTGCTTGATGAAATACCTTCATGAAATTATGCATAACATTGAGGCTAACCCTTATCCATACATCAGACGTTTACTCTTAATCACTGGTCTGGTGGCATTATCCTTACTATTAAAACTCGATGATTGTATATATATATATATATCTCTGTAACGAATTGATTGAAGAAACTGCCGGGCGCAGAAGGCTGATGAGACCTAAACGCCTGAATGAAAGGAGGTCTTTGCTGAGTTCTTCTCCTCTCCAGGTTAGAGCGGTATCTTTCCATCAGAGGGCGAGTTAGCCAATCATTTACGTGATTGAACTTCTTCTTCCGAATAAATAATTTCGTCACAATTTTTACAAATATAAAGAGATAAATAAAAAATAAGCAAATGTCCAAAACACAAATTGACACATCGTACGTGTTATTGCAGATAAACTTTGTTATGTTCCAACATTTTGGGCAAAGAAAGATGAATTTCCTGGATAATCCGAATGAAACAGTTCCGAAATATGAACTAGCTAAAAAGTCCATCACAGAAAGTGAGAATTCAGAAGCGTAATACAACAGTAACATAAATATTTAACTAACTTTGTTGTATTTAACACAGTATTGTATTTAAACACAATTTATACTAGAAGTGCAAGGTAAGATTTGAACTGTCTACCTAGTGTACCCTCTTGACAAACAAGAATTCATAGATAGTTAGACTCTTAGATAATATCATGCTTGATGATCCGAGATCCTTTGAATAATAGGATATACAGAGTATAGCAGATTACATAGATTTCCCCGTTGTATAATAGTATATTGAAGTAATCTCTAGTTAGTAAATATGTAATTTATTTCAAGACAATATATTGTCCAACTAGGTAAGGGATAAATTAAATCTATTTCCATATTCTCTTTTTCCTATAACAATAATTCAGGTGTTTAGAGGAGAAATATATTATGCAAGTTATTAATTAGCCGTAATACAGAATTTAGCCTCAGCTCCTTATCAACTCAAAATATAGAAGATTCAACATAACAAGTTTTAAAGCAGTGTTTACAATTATATTAATTCTCAATAGATAAGATGAGACCGAAACGCCTGAATGAAAGGAGGTCTTTGCTGAGTTCTCTCCTCCAGACTAGCTCTATAGTTCTCCACCAGAGGTCGAGTTAACCAATCATTTACGTGATTGATTTTCTTTCTTTGAATGTATAGTTTTGCAAAAATACAAGAACAACGAGATAAGTAAGGAATGAGTACACATTTAGAAAATTAATCGCAACAATATTCAGATGGAAAAATATATATTGTATTATGTTCCAAAATTTATAGTTTTGGAAAAAGAAATCTCTAAATGATTCAGATGAAAATATTCCAGAAAGCAAGAGGTTTGTTTGACCAAAGTAGAAATTAGAGATGTAATGGAGTAACAATAAAAATAATGCACAATAAGTGAATGTTTGTGTGAGATAGATTTGATTTGCAACCACCTTTTAAAATAATTTTTAAATAACTTAAATAATCCCTTTGAGAAGAATGGTAAAATGCTTCATCTCTTCTTCCTTTCAACAAGACATAGAAAGCACGATAAGAGAAAATATATGCACGAATATCAATTAAAAAGAATGATAGATGAAAGACGCATACACAACACTCATTGAAATACTGCCTGTTGTATTATTTGCGTATCTTACTGTCATTCTACCTGTGTTGTCATACTACCTCTATAAGAAATATCAGGTTAGATTACAAATCAAGAATGTTCCTTACTCCACAATATTTGATTTGGATTTGGAAAAAGTGAAGAAAAATCTAAAAATTGAGTCCATGGTGTGAAGTTTTATTCTTGGACTGATAATTATGGAAATATTATCGGAATTTTTCTTGTTTTTATTTCTTTTTGTGCGCAATCTTTTGTTCATGTAACTATGATAATTAAAACATAAACTGCTACTTGCAAGATATTCCAGTTGCTTTCCATCATAAGCCCGGTGAGGTGTCCTGCTTTTTCGGACATATATTGAAGGTAATGCCCCGCAAAAGTGTTCCACAAAGTGGAATTGTCCCGCTTTTCAATGTATTGGACGAATATAAATTACTATGTCCCGCTTTCATAATATACATAATTATGCATATATTTATAGGAGTCAGTGGCTACTGTATGTTGCGTCTACTGTTTTAACCTATTTGCTACATATTGCAGTTATCTATTGAATAACTTCATTCAGTCAGCATACTCTGCATGCTTTACAGATCTTCAATTCATTATGACTCATAAAGGTCATCACAGTACTATTATCAAATCAATGTTACTTTTATAGTGCTTACAAATTTTTTACTTTTCCCCTAGTAGAAATCTTAAACTCTCCTCATGTCAAGAAGTTATCACTTTTAGAAAAGTTAGATCTTAGCATTCTACTGTCTGTCCAGCATAAATTGTCTGTGATTGCAATTGACTAAATTTGAAGCTAAAACATTATTAACATTCAATTGCGTTAAAAAACTGAGAAAGAATTTAGATGGCGAACGGATTGCTCCTCTTTCATCAGATTGTCCCAATTCTATTGTGTCCGTATGCTGCCGTCACTCTACCTGTGTTATCGTACTTCCTCTATAAGAAATATCAGGTTAGAATAGAAATTCGGAAAATCTAAAAATAGAATCCATGGTGTATAACTTCGTTATCGTACTGACGATATTAGAGATTTTAGCGAATCTTTTCTCTTCAGTTCAGCAATTTCTATTGATTGATCTTCGTGTCCCAGTGTGGCATCTTGTACCTATTATTAACATGCAAACTAAAATTACTAGCCATAGCAAGAAGAAGGACAGCATCATGATGACATTAAATTTCTTTTTAGAAATTCCATTGAGTGTAATACCCTCTGTAATTTGTCTATTTCTAATTGTGTTGAGGAGGGATTTTATCAATTTACCGTATGGGAATTATGTTAAGGGATTGGTGTGTATATCTTAGTTCGAGTTATCGCTATGTTAGTACTGTCTGGTTATTTTGAAACGCAGTGCATTTTGTATATGCTACTCTTAACATTCTTTCTGTTTTATATGCATGTGTACATTTCTTACATTTCATGTGTACATTTCTTTCTTGTCCATTCTATGTCTTGCTGAAAGGAAGAATGGATGAGGAATTTTACCACTCGACTCAAAGGGATTATTTAGAGAAAAAAGTGGTTGCAAATCAATTATATCACACACAACATTCACGCATTGTGCATCATTTTTATTATTACTCCATTACATCTCAAATTTCTACTTTGGTCTAATAAACCTTTTGCTTCTGCCAGGCCCAGAAAGCTGATTTTTGGGATGCAGGAGTTTTTTGGCTATGGCTCTACTAAGCTCTAAGCTCAAACGAAAATGTCGACACATCATGGAATTATGACGCCATTGTTTATCATTCGAAAGTTCAGTTTTTCAATCATAACTCGGCCATTTCAAGTGATAAAACGCTGAAATTTTAATAAAATTTGTATAATAATACTATTCAAATGTGATTTAACTATCATAAAAAATGATGACCCATCTCTGTTATGACTTATTCATTTCTTAATGCTATCAAATTGCAGAAAGTTGGGATCTTAGCATATTGCCTGTCCACTTAGCATACATTGTAAATATAATTTCCAATGCACTCGCCAGTCACAGTATGCAGAAATTATTTGACTTATGCAACCAGATATTTAATTCTAGCACATATAAATTAATGCCAACTGTCCAGCTATATGTGGGACGTCTTGTTCTTTCGGATGTATGTTAAAGCAATGTTCTACAAAGTGAAAATGTCCAGTTTTTAGTGTATAGGACGAATATAAATATACTATGTCCCGCTAAATAACTCAGTTCCCACTAAAATCCTACTTATGCTCGTTTGTTTCTTCCCAGAGGTTGGCAAATATGAGATTATGCTTGCTGGTATAAATACGGAGAATCCTAATTCCAAACTTACCAACCTTTGCAATGGAAATAGTAGAACACTTGTTAGCATAAATTAATCTCCAATCACATGCCTTAAAATAATTAACAATTGAAGAAGAAACAAAAACAGTACACAAGAATAGTCATACAAAATATGTTTTTTCACAGTCACATCAGTTAGTTAGCAGGTGTTGGGTGAGGTTAGGTGTGAATCTGGTACGAACTCTTCCAAAGCGAAACTTCAACTTCTCTCTCAAGATTTTCCCAAAAAACATTACAGTACTTGAAATGTACTGCGTTGCGATCAGAATCGCCGAAACGCTAAAAAGTACCATAAAAGCAGAGACTGAAGTTACAAAAACGATTTCAAGATTTTCAGGCTGTTGTTGAGCTGACAACAGTCACTGGTAGTATGGGGTTCCGTAAAGATAGTGGAACATACATGGTCCATAGTAAAGAGTTAATGCGATAAGCGAAGAGTATTGGTCTATACATTCTCCAAGAATAAAGCATGCGTATGCCACGCCAACACAGCACATGATCAGTGCAAACTGGTAAGAATTGACTTTTGATCTTCTGACCAATCCTTGATGTCTACCTCGAACTTGAAACTCCACTGTTCTCCACTTCAATGTTCTATGGAATATCCTCGCCTGTTTAACCCATATGCAGTGGTATACCAATTGCACTATTGGCTCAGTTAAGTAGTGGACTATCATAAACTGTGGAACAGTTCCCGTTATCATAAGAGATAATGCCACCAGACCAGTAATTAGGAGTAAACGTCTGATGTATGGATACGGGTTAGCATCAATGTTATGCATAATTTCATGAAGGTATTTCATCAAGCAAATCCCTAAAGCTAGTGACGTCATAATTCCTACCTGTCCTGTGGTGACTATTATGGAGTTAATTGGATTTTCATACATCAAACGAAGATCAAAAAATTGAGCATTGACCAATTTCCTACTGCAGTTGTGTAGTGATGCTCTGTCAGGTGAATAGAGATGTTCATATGTAATAATATTATTCGCGATCATTCTTCCTGTTGAGTACATCGTAATTGAACCAAATTCAACAATGTTTAGCAGTAACATGAAAATGTATTTAATTATCTCAGATTTATGGTGACGTGCTGCTTCTAAGAAGTTCTTGAAAGGATCAGATTGCGCCTTTCGAATACATTCGCGATACAATTTAATGAAATGTATAATTTTCTTCACAAAGTAGACAGTCCAAAGTATGGATAATATCAAACTAATCGTGATCGCTGGCACTAATATATAGAGCTTAAGAATTCCCTCTATTTTCCATAACGGAATGAAGTTTATCATAATTAACGATATTTGTGGATTCTGAATGTTTATATTTGCCAATTTTTTAAAAAATTATATTTATACACTTTTTGATTATCAGTAAGCCTATTTGCTTTCAATGTTGAATCCATGTGATTGGATAAATACCTATAATGAGTCATATTAAGCAGAATTACTGTATACTGCAGTGTGTAAACGTATATTGATTACAAAAAGTTCAAGTAAATTGTATTAAAGAATATGTAAGTGGATAGGGAAGATAAGATCAGGGATAAATTCTCCTTCATCATAATTTCATTGTGAATGGTTCAGACTTTTACCACAGATTACAATGGATATCATTTATATACATGTACCTAGTGTAAATCACTACTTTCATAATTATACTTAGGTTTATAGGAGATATGAGCTACTGTGTGTTGATGTCCACTGTTAACCTAATAGTTATATAATACGCGTATGAATGAATTATCTGATTAAGAAATCCTTCAAGAGAAAAGATTTTTTTTAAAATTATTGAAAAATACATGTACATGTTATTGATGTTACAAAACTAAATACAAGCCACACTTTGTCAATAGTTCAATTGTCAGTAAACAATGCCAGATCTAAACGCCTGAATGAAAGGAGGTCTTTGCTGAGTTCTTCTCTGCTCCAGGCTAGAGCGGTACCTTTCCATCAGAGGGCGTGTTATCCAATCATTCACGTGATTGAACTTCTTCCTCCGAATGATTAGTTTTATCAAAATACTCATACAAATAAATAAATAAAAATAATAATAAAATATTTCTAAGAGAAAAATGGATGCTCCAGATAGTAATCCACTTATGTCCTTACATTTGTATGCAAACGGGCGCCACTGAAGTAATAAGTCAGCAGAATTAGCAGAAGAAAACACTCCAGTGGAACTAGAACTGTACAAAATATCGATTGTAGTATTGCAGAAAATAGAAATGTAATCCAATAACACTAACAATAAACACAAAAAAGTAATAATTTGTGTGTAGAAAAAAAAAAAATTTTGCAATTTTCTTTTTCTCCAAATAATCGCTTGGAGAAGAATGGTGAAGAGCTTCATCTCTTCTTCCTTTCAACAAGACATAGAAAGCACGAGAAGAAGAAATGTACACACAAATATCAAACAAAGCTAATGGGGAGTACATTAACGTTACTATGTAATCTGTTTTAGGAAACAAAGACATTACTGACATAGCAACCGCTCGAACTAAAATATTCACACTATATTGCCCTACCCATAAGTTGTATGATAAATTGATGAAAGCTCTCCTCAGCACGATTAGAAATAGACAGAGTACAGGCAACACTAAGCTTAATATGATTCCAGACATGTTATTTAGTAATCGAATGAAAGCATTATTTTTTGTTGTCGTGTTCATAGTTTGATTCCTGACAGAACTTATCCTGAATAGAAAATAAGTTAGTGATGCATTTGGGTCAGCAATAATAAGCATGGAAATGCTCCACGAAACATTTGTTGCAATTTCTATTAAAATTATTGCCATGATGAAATTGTGCACCATAGATTTGATCTTCAGATTCTTCTTCACTTTATCTAAGTCAGTATTGAATATTGTATATTGTGCAACATTCCTAATTACATTTCTATCCTGGTATTTCTGATACAGGAAGTAAGTCAACACGGATAAAGAGACGGCAAGAAATGGGATGAGAAACAGTAACGGTACAAGTGTGTAATTCATTTGATAAGTATTTTAGTAATGACCCATAATGCTGTATTGCCTCTATTTATAATCGTTCAATTATTGTACAGTCGAGTGCATAAAATGCTAACATATTATTGGTTAAGTTTCCAATTTATTCTGATATAATATATACAAGCGCGCTTCGCTTGCTTGCGCTGCGCGGCTTGCGGACACTGCGTGTCCGCAGATTTACCCAGTGGGAGCTTGGGGATATTAGAGAAACAATACGTCGCTTTCTTGTTTTATACTAAGTACGCTGGATTGTCATTTGTCTACAGTTACATTTAATAAATCAGAACTGTAGCAGAAATTTTGTTTCGTGATAAATATAATTTACTTCGTATTAAGCCAACTAATCCTGAATGTAAGCTCAATTTGAAAACACAAAGTTCACATTGCTAAAGATTATTATACTAAAATAATCAATTCCAGTACATGGCGTTAAAAGTTATTTTATGATCGAATTGATTGATCGTAGCATATAACACACTTTAATTGTTGTTAACAATCAAATTATAGACTCAAAATAGCAGTATTCAGTCATTTATATGAAATAGAATCGTGTGAATGGCATTATAAAAGGCTGATAATTGATTGGTTCACATAAACCAATGAATTTCAATCACAATTAGTTCTTTTGATTGTATGCATAAGTCACTTCTATTTTATTCCAATGTATTTGCATTATAAAATAATCGAATTTGATTGGTCAGCACATTTTGTCACCTATCTCGGCGAGGTGTGAACATTTCGCTTAGATCTTCGAACTTAATCCTAGATTCATCATTTGACACCTACATGCCAATTTTCGTATCTCTACGACTTGCCAATTCTTCAATCAATTCGGACAAACAAACAAACAAAAAAAAAAAAAAAAAATCCTGGAGTTTTAATATATAAGATATATTGAATAACCTTATTCAGTCAATATTATACATAAATTAACGAGTAGACTCCACCATGCATATATTATTAAGATTAAATAGGAAAAATTACAGCATCCATTACTTCATATCTGAGTTTTATTATTTGTTTATAATTAATCTTATCCGATTTTAGCTCACACAATTAAATAATAGTTTAGATCATAGCCTACTCTAATAATGCCTCACAGTAAAATAACCAAGGATGCGGTAATAGCCGAATGGATTAATACACGATTAGCCTAAAATCGTCAACCATGTAGGATAGGCATTAAGAATGTATTACCAGCATATATAAACATGGCATCAAATAACATATATCCGTTGTCAAAATTTCGATTAGTCATCATATCATTGCGCAACAGGTTATTTTAAGCACGATTTTGGCAATTTTCTAAGCTGTTTTAAGTCAACTTCTAAATGCTATTAAGGTAGAATTTTTGTGTTAAACCAAGATTAGTACGAGTTGATTTGAAAAATTTAGAATTTTTCAATGGAATGTTGTTGCATTCCTGCGTTGCTATGGTAAAGCATTTTGGTCAGTTTGGGCCATTTCGTGCAAACTGTAGTAGCTAGATCTTCAAATTTGATCGTGTTTGATAGGCAATTGGCTACTTCCTATTAGGTAATAATACAATTTAAACTTTTAAATTCACAGACTATAGAGTTATGCGACAATTTAGTGTTTTGGTCACATTCTTAAAATCAACCCATAACTCAAAACTCGTTGAATTTAGAAGTTCAAGTTGTATTATCACCTAATAGGAAGTAGGCCATTGCCTATCAACACGATCGAATTTGAAGATCTAGCTACTACAGTTTGCACGAAATGGCCCAAACTGACCAACATGCTTTACCATAGCAACGCAGGAATGTAACAACATTCCATTGAAAAATTCTAAACTTTTCAAATCAACTCGTACTAATCTTGGTTCTACACAAAAATCACACCTTAATACCATTTAGAAATAGGGTTAAAACAGCTTAGAAAATCGCTAAAATTGTCCTTAGAATGACCTGTTGCGCAATGATATGATGACTAATCGAAATTTTTCCAACGGATATATGTACTTTGATACCATGTTTATATATGCTGGTAATACATTCTTAATGCCTATTCTGCATGGTTAACGATTTAGGCTAATCGTGTATTAATCCATTCGGCTACTACTTCATCCCTAGTCCATGATTTTCAGTCTACTGTGAGGCATTATTAGAGTAGGCTATGTTTAGATTTATTCCAGGAGTGTATAGTCTAGAAAAAAAGGATATCGATTTAGAAATATTTACCAGATGTATTAACGTGTACAGTAGATACCGGTAATAAGAACATGTCGGATATAACAACATTCTAGAAAAAGGTTGATATATACCCAGGGCTGCCGTGGGAATTGGAATCCCCATACCCATGGAATGGGAATGGGAATTATTTTTTCTCCCGTGGGGATTCCCATAGGATTTCGATGGAGGTTCCTATGGGGATGGGGATCCCCACAGGATTCCTATGGGGATTCCTACAGGATCCTATGGGAATCTCCATGGAGATTCCCACAGGAATTCTATGGGAATGGGAATTGAAATTTCACTCCCACAGCAACCATGTCTATACTCCACACCATTTATGCCGGTTATAAGAACATTATGTGCAATTCCCAACAGTGTTCTTATAACCAGCATCAATTGTACTAATTTCAATTGTACTAATTTCCAGGGAATGAACAGTCCATGAAAAAGTAGTAAAGAATATCGATTTCGAGAGAATTGTCCTATTCAAAAGATCGTTTAGAGAGGAGAAAAGAGCTGTGTGGTGTAGAAGCATTAAGAATAAACCGATACAAATAATGATTTTGTGCTTAAAAAACGATTAGTAATCTTCATTTTCTCCATGTAATCACTTCAAAGTTTCTTTGGTAAATTAATACCTTCCTCAACACGATTAGAAATAGACAGTCTCCAGGGATTATTAATTATAGGACATCTTAGTTGTTATAACCTATGATAGCATAATATGCATTTTATACTCATCAAAAATACTAATGCATCTTAAAACTTTTCTGTACTTTACGAGCTAGTACTAAAAACTCTTAGTAGAATATGAGTCACATTTTGCTTCGCATCATCATTTTGAAAGTAATTTTGATACAGAGCATAAAACAAGCATAATGTGCAAATTATTAGCATTATATATTCAGTATAAATTCTGGTGTGATCCTATTCTATTATAATTTAGTTTCAATTTGTGAGATATTCAAAATGGTAAACCTCTTAGCATTGCTATTGTACATATGTCCATTTGTACTGATTCCTTATCTTGTTATTATGGTCGCTGTATTCGTATATTTCGTGTATCAGAAATACCAGGTGAGAACACGGATCGAGAATGTTCCTTACTCAACCATATTCAATATCGATTTAGACAAAGTGAAGAAGAATCTGGAGATACAATCCATGGTGTATGACTTCATGCTTTTACTTATGATGATAGAGGTACTAGCAAATGTTTTCTGGGGCATTCGTCAATTTATTTATACGGATTTGAATAAGTCTAAATTCCATATAGTGAATACAAGTACTAGCGTTCGAAATCAAACCATCTTTAAAGTTACGATCGAAGTAAATCATTTTCTCATGTTGTTATTTGAATTGGATACAATTACACTGAGTTTAATACTGCCCGTACTCTGTCTCTTTCTAATCGTGTTAAGAAGAGCTTTCATCAATTTACCATACAAACTATGGGTGAGGAAATACAGTGTGTATATCTTAGTTCGAGTTGTTCTCATGTCAATAATGTCCCTTTTCATCGAAACACATTTTATTGTGGGAGTTATGTATTTGCTATTCTTCTTGTTTGATATTTGTGTGTACATTTCTTCTTCTCATGCTTTCTATGTCTTGTTGAAAGGAAGAAGAGATGAAGCTCTTTACCATTCTTCTCGAAAGGATTATTTGGAGAAAAAGTCAATTGCCAAACAATATTTTTATACACAAATATTCAGTTTGTTCGGTTTATTCATAATACTTTTGTATTACATTTCTAATTTCTTCGAAATCATCATAAGTATGCTCACCAATCCCGTTCTCTTTCAATCTATTTCTTTAGGATATTTTCCTAATTTTTCCTTCTACACATCAAATGCTATGACCATAGCAAACCGTTTTTCTGATATCTTCCAACCAATTTGTGCTCTTTTACTAGAATTGTGCGCTTTTCTCCCTTACATAGTTATTTTTGTTAGTATTTTGTTGAAATTGCTTATTCGAAGGAAGAAGTTCAATCACGTGAATGATTGGATAACTCGCCCTCTGATGGAAAGGTACCGCTCTAGTCTGGAGAAGAGAAGAATTCAGCAAAGACCTCCTTTCATTCAGGCGTTTAGATCTGGTATTGTCTACTGACAATTGAACTATTGACATACTAGAGTTCAGTTTTTTGTAACATCAATTCATATACATGTATTTTTTCAATGATTTTTAAAAATAGTCAGAGATTTTGTTCTTGAAGGATTTCTTAATCAGATAATTCATTCATACGCGTATTATATAACTATTGGGTTAACATCAACAAACAGTAGCTCCTACCTCATATAAACCTATTATGATAGTAAAGTGATTCACACCAGGTATATACTTGTAGTATATGATATCAATTGTAATCAGTGGTAAAAGACTGAACCATTCACAATGAAAGTATGATGAAGGAGGAATTATCCCTGATCTTATCTTCCCTATCCACTTACCTATTCTTTATTACAATTTACTTGAACTTTTTGTAATCAATATACGTTTACACACTGCAGTATACAGTAATTCTGCTTAATATGACTCATTATAGGTATTTATCCAATCACGTGGATTCAACATTGAAAGCAAATAGACTTACTGATAATCAAAAATTATATAAATATAATTTTAAAATAAATTGGCAAATATAAACATTTATAATCCACAAATATCGCTAAATATGATAAAATTAAATCCGTTATGGAAAACAGACAAAATTGTTGAGTTCTATATATCAGTTCCAGCAATCACGATTAGTTTGATATTATCCATACTTTGGACTGTCTACTTTGTGAAGAGAATTATCTATTTCATCAAATTGTATCGCGAATGTATTCAAAAGGCGCAATCAGATCCATTCATGAACTTCATAGAAGCAGCACGTCATCATAAATCTGAGATAATTAAATACATTTTCTTGTTACTGATAAACATTGTTGAATTTGGTTTTATTACAATATACTCAATAGGAAGAATGATCGCGAATAATTTCGATACATATGAACATCTCTATTCTCCTGACAGGGCATCACTGCACAACTGCAGTAGGAAATTGGTCAACAGTAATATTTTTGATCTTCGTTTGATGTATGAAAATCCAATTAACTCCATATTAGTCACCACGGGACAGGTAGGAATTATGACGTCACTAGCTTTAGGGATTTGCGTGATGAAATACCTTCATGAAATTATGCATAACATTGAGGCTAACCCGTATCCATACATCAGACGTTTACTCCTAATTACTGGTCTGGTGGCATTATATCTTATGATAACGGGAACTGTTCCACAGCTTATGATAGTCCACTACTTAACTGAGCCTATAGTGCAATTAGTATACATATGTATATGGGTTAAACAGGCGAGGATATTCCATAGAACATTGAAATGGAGAACAGTGGAGTTTCAAGTACGAGGTAGACACCAAGGATTGGTCAGAAGATCAAAAGTCAATTCTCATCAGTTTGCACTGATCATGTGCAGTGTTGGCGTGGCATACGCATGCTTTATTCTTGGAGAATGTATAGGGCAATACTTTTCGCTTTTTGCATTAACTCTGTACTATGGACCATGTATGTTCCACTATCTTTACGGAACCCCAAACTTCGATCGACGGCTGTCAACTCAACGACAGACTGAACATCTTGATGTCGTATTTCTAACCTCAGCCTCTGCTTCTTTGATGCTTTTTGTCATTGGAGGCCTTCTAATCGTAATACAGTACATTTTAAGTACTGTATTGTTTTTCGGGAAAATCTTGAGTGATAAGTTGAAGTTTCGCTGTGGAAGAATTCGTACCAGATTCACACCTAACCTCACTCAACACCTGCTAACTAACTGATGTGACTGTGAAGAAACATATTTTGTATAAGCTATCTTGTGTTTTTATTTCTTCTTCATTGATAATTATTTTAAGGTATGTGATTGGAGATTAATTTATACGAACAAGTGTTCAACTTTTTAAACTATTTCCCTTGCAAAGGTTGGCAAGTTTTGAATTATGATTCTCCGTAAATTATATGATCCTCCGTGAGTTATACGATCAAGCATAATCTCATACTTACAAACGACTGTGGAAAGAAACAAGCGGGACATAAGTAGGATTTTAGTGGGACACTGAGTTATTTAGCGGGACATAGCAATTTATATTTGTCCTATACATTAAAAGCGGGACAATTCCACTTCGTGGAACATTTTCGCGGGACATTACCTTCAATATGTATGTCCGATAAAGCAAGACATAATAATAATAATAATAATAATAATATACATTTATATAGCGCAGATTCCATATTAATATGTTCAAGTGCGCTGTACAATTCAATAAAAGTAGGTGTGTGTTATGCATGTACGTATGTATGTGTATGTATGCGTATGTCAACAAAATATTACGCAACAAAATATTACGCACAAAAAGATACAAAAAAAAACAAGTTATTTATATTAGGAAAGAAATCAGTTAAGCTTCTAACCACTGATAAAACATAAACAGAATAAAAGTAAGACAGATGAAGAGTTCTGTTTTTAGTAGACTTGATTAGACCGAATTGCCTGAATGAAAGGAGGTCTTTGCTGAGTTCTCTCCTCCAGACTAGCTCTATAGTCCTCCATCAGAGGTCGAGTTAGCCAATCATTTACGTGATTGATTTTCCTTCTTCGAATAAATAGTTTTACTACAATACACACAAGAACAACGAGATAAGTAACAAATGAGTACACAAATAGAAAATTAATCGCAACAAGTTCCATAATTCATAGTTTTGGAAAAAGAAATCTCTAAATAATTCGATTGAAAATTGTCCAGAAAGCAAGAAGTCTGTTAAACCAAAGTAGAAATAGAGATGTAATATAGTAATAATAAAAATAATAAAATTACAAACAATGTAGTGAATAAAGAAATTATATTCCATATACTACGTATACATGTATACTTAACATTCTCTCCATTAGAATATATTTGTTTAGGATGCCAAGTGTATTTGGATGATTGAAAAGATGTATACTGTCAGGATTACGATAGCTAATAATATCAATACGTGTAATATTGAGCAAAACTATGATCCTTCCTAAAGTAAACATGCAAAGAAGTTAAGTTGGAAAACAAAAGGGATGTCTTGCAAAGAGAAACCAGCGTTTTTATTATTTTATAATTGCATCAACAAAAAGTTAATTAAAACACAAAAATATACAAAATCAAGTCATAAATATTGTAAAGAAATTAGTTAAGCTTATAATAGTATATAAATAGCTTAAATATAATAAAAGTAAAACAGATAAAGAGTTCAATTTTTAGTAGGCTTGATTAGACCGAATTGCCTGAATGAAAGGAGGTCTTTGCTGAGTTCTCTCCTCCAAACTAGCTCTATAGTTCTCCATCAGAGGTCGAGTTAGCCAATCATTTACGTGATTGATCTTTCTTCTTCGAATAAATAGTTTTACAATAATACACACAAGAATAACAAGATAAGTTAGAAATGAGTACACAACTAAAATAGTAACCGCAACATTATTCAAGTACAGAAATATAGATTCTCTTGTGTACCAGAATTTTACGTTTTGGAAAAAGAAATCTCTAAATGATTCAGATGAAAATGCTCCAGAAAGCAAGAGGTTTGTTAGGCCAGAGTAGAAATTAGAGATGTAATGGGGAGTAACAATAGAAAAAATACACAATGAGTGAATGTTTGTGTGTGGTAGAATTGATTTACAACTACCTTTTTCTCCAAATAATCCTTTCGAGTAGAATGGTAAAATGCTTCATCTCTTCTTCCTTTCAACAAGACATAGAAAGCACGAGAAGAAGAAATGTACACACGAATATCAAACAGAAAGAATGGTAAGAGTAGCATATTCAAAATGTTTCGAGTTTCAAGATAATTAGACAATGCTAACATGACGATAACTCGAACTAAGATATACACACCATATCCCTTAACATAATTCCCATACGGTAAATTGATAAAAGCCCTCCTCAACACGATTAGAAATAGACAGATTACGGAGGGTATTACACTCAATGGAATTTCTGACGAGAAATTTAATATCATCATGATACTGTCTTTCTTGCTGCTATAGCTAGTAATTTTATTTTGAATGTCAAGAACAGGTACAAGATGCCATAATGGGACATGAAGATCAATCATAAGAAATAGGTTGACTGAGTAAAAGAATTCCGATAATATTTCCAATATTATCAACCCGATAATAAAATTGTACACCATGGACTCAATTTTCAGATTTTTCTTCACTTTATCTAAATCCAAATCAAATATTGTAGAGTAAGGAACATTCTTAATTTCTATTCTAACCTGATATTTTTTATAGAGGAAGTAAGACAGCACAGGTAGAGTGACGGCAACATACGGAAACAGTACAACAGGAACGATTTCAATCAGTGTTGTATATGCACTTCCCATCTGAATTCTTCTTTTCAATTATAAAACTAAATTTTCAGTGTTTCAGCTTTAAATGTATTGAGATACTATCACAGACTATTTATACTGAACAGCCAATAGAATGCTAAGATTCAACCTTCCTAAGAATGATATGATATGAACAAGAGGGGAGTTTCATATTTCTACTAAGGGATAAAACTGAAGAAGATCACTTAAAGTTATGGTGATTTAATACTCCTTTATGAGTCATACTGAATTGAACATCGGAACAAAACAGAAAACTATTTCTTTGATTAAAATGTAATCATAGCTATCATAGGGAATTAGTTATAATACAATTAGTTACTTAAGTTGATTATCTTGTAAGCATCATATACTGACCTATCATCAATCAATTTGTGAGGCAATCTTATCATAGATTATATATCTTTGACAAATATTATACAGTGGATGTCGGTTGTAAGAACACCGTTGGGAACTGCATATAATGTTCGTATAACCGGAATAAATTATATGAGGTGCATGTCAACCGTTTTCTAGTAGAATGTTCTTATATCCGGCATATACTGTAGTAGATAATCGATTTGTGGAGTCTTTAGCTATATTTTTAATATCTTAAATTCCGATCAGGAAAGTGTTTAGCTGGGCGGATCACCAGCACTCATTTAAGAGTGGTTATCCAAATGCAATTAATACTGTGACTTTACTGTATATTGATGGTATAGAAGGCATTTAAAATGTCAAGAATAGGTTATTCCTTAATTAATGCACATTAGATGCCGGATATAAGAACATTCAACTCGAAAACGGTTGGCATATACTCTATGTAATTTATGCCGGTTATGGGAACATTATATGCAGTTCCCGAAGATGTCATTCTAACCGACATCCACTGTATGAATATTCTCTCAGTTATTAATTTAATCATATAAAAAGGAAAATAACAGTTATTAAAACGTCTAGAAATAGACAGAGTACAGGCAATAATAAACTCTGTGTAATTGTATCCAATTTTTCATGGACTGTTCATTCTCTGGAACAAATAGGAACTATTATTTAATTGCGTGAGCTAAAATCGGATAAGATTAATTATGAACAAATGATAAAACTCAGTTATGAAGTAATGACTTGTAATTTTTCCTATTTAATCTTAATAATATACGTACCTACTCGTTAATTTGTGAATAATGTTAACTCAATAAGGTTATTCAATAGATATGTATTATATCAGAAAAAAATGGAAACTTGACCAATAATATGTTAGCATTTTATGCATTTCTAATTGTGCTGAGGAGAGCTTTCATCAATTTATCATACAACTTATGGGTAGGAAGATATAGTGTGAATATTTTAGTTCGAGCGGTTGCTATGTCATTAATGTCTTTGTTTCCTCAAACAGATTACAGAGTAACGTCGAAACATTTTTTCTACACACAAATTATTACTTTTTTGTGTTTATTGTTAGTATTATTGGATTACATTTCTATTTTCTGCAATACTACAATCGATATTTTGTAGTTCTAGTTCCATTGAAATGTTTTCTTCTGCTCATTCTGCTGACTTATTACTTCAATGGCGCCCGTTTGCATACAAATGTAAGGACATAAGTGGATTACTATCTGGAGCATCCATTTTTCTCTTAGAAATATTTTTATTTAATTTTTATTTATTTATTTGTATGAGTATTTTGATGAAATTATTCACTCGAAGGAAGAAATTCAATCACGTAAATGATTGGATAACTCGCCCTCTGATGGAAAGGTACCGCTCTAGTCTGGAGAAGAGAAGAACTCAGCAAAGACCTCCTTTTATTCATGCGTTTAGGTCTGGTATTGTCTCCGGACAATTGACCCATTAACATAGTGTGTGCTTATATTTACATTTGTACATGTAACACCAATATCAAATACATGTATTTCTTCAAAGATTGTGTCAATAATAAGTTTTAAGTAAACTGAGTCAAAGATTTTACTCTTGAAGGATTTCTTATTCAGATAATGCATACGTAATATACAGCAATTAGGTTAACAGTAGACGCAACATACTGTAGACACTGACTCCTATAAATATAAGTACAGTAATATTATGTAAATTATGAAACTAAAGTGATTCACATCAGGTATGTATATAAATTGTATCAATTGTAATTTGTGGTAAAAGTCTGAACCATTTACAATGAAACTATGATGAAGCAAGATTTATCCCTGAACTTATCTTCCTTGTCAACTTACGCATTCTTCATTACAATTTACTCAAACTATGTATAATCAATATACAATGATTCCACGTTTACACACTGCAGTAAATAGTAATTATGCTTAATATGACTCATTATAGGTATTTATCCAATGAGATGCATTCAACATTGAAAGCAAATAGGTTTGCTGGTAAACAAAAAGTATATAAATGTAACTTTTGAATATATTAGCAAATATAAACATTTATAATTCGCAAATATTGCTAAATATGATAAACTTCAATCCGTTATGGAAAATAGAGGGAATTCTTAAGCTCTATATATTAGTGCCAGCGATCACGATTAGTTTGCTGTTATCCATACTTTGGACTGTCTACTTTGCGAAGAGAATTATCCATTTCATCATACTGTATCGCGAGTGTATTCAAAAGGCGCAATCTGATCCATTCATGAACTTCATAGAAGCAGCACGTCATCATAAATCTGAGATAATTAAATACATTTTCTTGTTACTGATAAACATTGTTGAAATTGGTTCTGTGACAATATACTCAATAGGAAACATGATCGCGGATAATTTCTACACATATGAACATCTCTATTCACCTAACAGGGCATCACTGCACAACTGCAGTTGGAAATTGGTCCATACTCCAATTTTGGACCTTCGTTTGATGTATGAAAATCCAATCAATTCTATATTAGTCACCACGGGACAGGTAGGAATTATGACGTCACTAGCTTTAGGAATTTGCTTGATGAAATACCTTCATGAAATTCTGCATAACATTGAGGCTAACCCGTATCCATGCATCAGACGTTTACTCCTAATTACTGGTCTGGTGGCATTATATCTCATGATAACGGGAACTGTTCCACAGCTTATGGTAGTCCACTACTTAACTGAGCCAATAGTGCAATTGGTATATCTCTGCATATGGGTTAAACAGGCGAGGATATTCCATAGAACATTGAAGTGGAGAACAGTGGAGTTTCAAGTACGAGGGAGACATCAACGATTAGTGAGAAGATCAAAAGCCAATTCTTATCAGTTTGCACTGATCATGTGCAGTGTTGGCGTGGCATACGCATGCTTTATTCTTGGAGAATGTCTCGAGCAATACTCTTCGCTTGTTGCATTAACTCTTTACTATGGACCATGTATGCTCCACTATCTTTACGGAACCCCATTCTACCACCGATTAGTGTCAACTCGAAAACAGACTGAACTTCTTAAAATTGTTTTCGTAACTTCAGCCTCTGCTTCAATGTTACTTTTTAGCTTTGCGGTCCTTCTGATCGCAATACAGTACATCTTAAGTACTGTATGGTTTTTTGGGAGAATCTTGAGTGAGAAGTTGAAGTTTCGCTGTGGAAGAATTCGTACCAGATTCACACCTAGCCTCACTCAACACCTGCTAACTAACTGATGTGACTGTGAAGAAACATATTTTGTATGGCTATTCTTGTGTACTGTTTTTGTTTCTTCTTCATTGTTAATTATTTTAAGGTATGTGATTGGAGATTAATTCATACAAATAAGTGCCTTTTTTTCCTAGCGGAGGTTGGCAAGTGTGAAATTATGATTCTCCGTAAATTATACGATCAAGCATAATCTCATACTTGCCAATTTCTGGAAAGAAACAGGCGGGACATAAGTAGGATTTTAGTGTGGCTATTTAGCGGGACATGGTATATTCGTCATATACACTGAATAGCTGGACAATTCCATTTTGCGTAACATTTTCGCGGAACATTACCTTCAATATATTTCCGAAAAAGCAGGACATCTCACGGGGCTTATGATGGAAAGCAAAAGGAATTTCCTGCAAGTAGCAGTTTATGGTTTAATTATCATAGTTACATCAACAAAAGATTACACATAAAAAGATACAAAATCAAGTTATAAATTTAGGAAAGAAATCAGATAAATTTCTAACAACTGATTAAACATAAAATAGAATAAAAATAAGACAGATAAAGAGTTCTATTTTTAGTACACTTGATTAGACCGAATCGCCTGAATGAAAGGAGGTCTTTGCTGAGTTCTCTCGTCCAGACTAGCTCTATAGTTCTCCATCAGAGGTCGAGTTAGCCAATCATTTACGTGATTGATCTTCTTTCTTTGAATAAATAGTTTAACAACAATACATACAAGAACAACGAGATAAGTTAGAAATGAATACATACTTATAAAATTAATAGCAATAAGATTCATGTAGGAAAATATACATTGTATTATATTCCAAAATTTATAGTTTTGGAATAAGAAATCTTTAAATAATTCGATTGAAAATGGTCCAAAAAGCAAGAAGTCTATCAAACCGAAGTAGAAATGAGAGATGTAATGAAGTAATAATATAAATAATGCACAATGCGAGAATGTTTGTGTGTGATAGAATTGATTTGCAACTACCTTTTTCTCTAAATAGTCATTTCGAGAAGAATGGTAAAATGCTTCATCTCTTCTTCCTTTCAACAAGACATAGAAAGAACGATAAGAGGAAATATATGCACGAATGTCAATCAAAAAGAATGGTAAGAGCTGCATATACAAAATGTTTTGAGTTTCAAGATAATTGGACAATGTTAACATGACGATAACTCGAACTAAAATATACACACTATATCCCTTAACATAATTCCCATACGGTAAATTGATAAAAGCCCTCCTCAACACGATTAGAAATAGACAGATTACAGTGGGTATTACACTCAATGGAATTTCTGACGAGAAATTTAATATCGTCATGATGCTGTCTTTCTTCTTGCCTTGGCTAATAATTTTATTTTGCATGTCAAAATTAGGTACAAGATGCCACACTGGGACATGAAGATCAATCAATAGAAATTGTTGAACTGAGGAGAAAAGTTTCGCTAAAATCTCTAACATCGTCAGTGCGATAACGAAGTTATACACCATGGATTTTATTTTTAGATTTTTCTTCACTTTATCTAAATCTAAATCAAATATTGTAGAGTAAGGAACATTCCTAATTTGTATTTTAACCTGATATTTCTTATACATGAAATATGATAACACTGATAGAGTGACGGAAGCATACGGAAACAATAGAATTGGGAGAATCTGATCGAAGAGGAGCAATCCGTTCGCCATCTAATTTTTTTCTCAGCTTTTTAACGCAATTAAATGTTTATAATGTTTTAGCTTCAAATTTAGTCAATTGCAATCACAGACAATTTATACTGGACAGACAGTAGAATGCTAAGATCCAACTTTTCTAAAAGTGATAACTTCTTGACATGAGGAGAGTTTAAGATTTCTACTGAGGAAAAAGTAAGAAATTTGTAAGCACTTTAAAAGTTGATGTAACATTGATTTGATAATAGTACTGTGATGGCCTTTATGAGTCATAATGAATTGAAGATCTGTAAAGCAGCAGAGTATCTGGCTTATTTGAATGCAATTATAGCTTCTGAGGGAATTAGTTGATAATAGTGCTAACTTAATTAAAGTTTTTCTCTTGCAAGCATTACAAAATTATCATAATAGTAATCAATTTGAGAGACAATTGTATAACTATATATGTGTATTAGTAATGATATTTAAATGTATGCGGTGTGAGCAAGTAAAATGCTAAGATTTGAAATTTTGCAATTGATAGCATTAAGAAATGAATTTGAAGAGGGATTCAGATTTTTACAAACAGAAAATTGGAAAATTTAAGGACCTTTAGAAGTTGATAATATTGAGCTTAACTGTGATCCTTTGTAAAATAAACGTACAAAAGAGTTAAGTTGGAAACCAAATGAGATTTCTTGTGAGTAGAAACCAGCGTTTTTAGTATTTTATAATTGCATCAACAAAAAGTTAATTAAAACACAAAAATATGCGAAATCAAGTTATAAATATTGTAAAGAAAATAGGTAAGCTTATAATAGTACATAAAATGGCTTAAATAGAACAAAGTAAGACAGATAAAGAATTCTATTTTTAGTAGACTTGATTAGACCGAATCGCCTGAATGAAAGGAGGTCTTTGCTGAGTTCTCTCCTCCAGACTAGCTCTATAGTTCTCCATCAGAGGACGAGTTAGCCAATCATTTACGTGATTGATTCTCCTTCTTCGAATGAATATTTTAACAACAATAAACACTAGAACAACGAGATAAGTTAGAAATGAGTACAAAACTAGAATAGTAACCGCAACATTGTTCAAGTGGAGAAATATAGGAGTACGACAATTCGTAACAGACAATTCGCAACACCGTAGACCGACAACTTGTAACACCAGCTCGAACTACCACGCTTCAACTGAATTCGTCGTTCTCGGGAATCCGTAGGCAGTGTCAAAATGGTGGTTCCACATGCCGATAGGGAACAGTGCGAGTTGATATGCGCCATCTGGGAGTGTACGCCCGATGTATGTCCTTTCGAAGTATTGAATAAGTCCGTCAGCTTCAGGAGTAGGTAGTTGTGCGGCTACTTCAGCGAACAGACCACATACTTCGTGAGGTGCTGCAAATGTTAGAGCCGGCATCATACGGATACGAATAGCGAGCTCTTCGTCTTGTGAGTACTCAACTTGCATTCCTTTTGCCAGCACCTTTCGCCATACATTCTGTGTAAGGTGAAAGAAACAGCCTTTCACAACAGAAGAAGGCCAGGTGCGCTCACAACAGGGCCGTAGACAACTTTTAGAAAGTGGGGGGGCTTTAAAAATCGATGTGGAAGTTATATTTATATTTGCCATTTTATTATTGAATATTTTAATTGTCGATTTTTTAGACTATCCTGGACATTAACCTTTTAAAAATTACTACATTTTAATTATTCAATTGTGTTTGTTGTTATATCTATATCAAATACATAACAATTTATTTTGAGTCAATTGACCTTGTAAAATCTTCTATGAACGACAAGTTTCAGCAGAAAGGGTATGAAATGCTTCGAAAATTGGAGATTCTCTTAAATCCTGCCAATACAATCGAACAATCATAAGCCCTTACAGATGTAACTGACTTATACAAATCGGACCTAAACAAATAACTTTTGCAATCACAGCTACGTTATTACATACTGGTAGTGAAACGTCTTTCCAAGACCTTGACTCTGTATTCTCATATCTTAAAGCATTATCTAAACCACAAAGAGTATTTTACTCTGAAATAATAAAAGTTACAAAATTAATACTATAGTCATGCCAGCAACAAATGCAACAAGCGAACGAAGTTTTAGCTCACTACGACGACTTAAGACATGGTTGCGAACAACTTCGAGTCAAGTTCGTCTTTTAACCATTGTATGCTCCTACATACTCACAAAGAAAGAACAGACAAATTACCAATGAATGACATGTTAAATGAGTTTGTAACACGCAATAAGAGCAAGAAGAAGATATTTGGAAACTTCTAACAATAGGTATAGTAAATCATAATTTTGACATTTTGCTATGGTTACCAATTGAACAATTAGTTTATAGAGTTGGCAGGTGTAAATCAAGCCCCCAACATCAGGGGGAGGGATTACAAATGTAATTCAAGCCAGGAGAGAACCTAATTTTTTTGGGAGGGGATAGCCCCACCAATGATGGGTTGTCTTGAAGAAACCCTAACTGATAGTAAAAAACTGGGGGGACTTAAACCCCCCAAGTCCCCCTTGTCTACGGCCCTGCACAACTGCTAATTGCAGCCTTTTCACAATCCATTAGGATCTCGTGTGGGTTAGTATGTGGACAAAGAAGTTAGATTTGTTCCCACATCTTTTTGTAAGTTACTTCTGTTTACAACATAATTGACTGATCGTGACAGTTCGAGTTGCCGGTGTTGCGAATTGTCGTGTTGCGAATTGCCTTGTTGCGAATTGTCTGTGTTTTTGGATTTTTCCTTAATATATACATAGGCGTAGCCAATGGGCCTGCAGGGCCTGTCCGCAGGCCTAATAAATATCCTGCAGGCCCAGAAAATGCTTCTGCAGCCCCAATTAAGACGGACCGTAACCCTGGCAGGCCCTTGTCGGCGCCACTGGCTACGCCCCTGAATATATACAGTAGAACGTCAGTTATCCGAACACTTCAGTTATCCGAATCCCTTGGTTGATCAGATTAAAATATAATAAATTTATAAATGATGCATCTTTGAGTTGAGAATTGGAAGTACTATACTGTCATCATTTAATATACTATTGTTGATACATACATAGATCAATATGTATTTTATCCATATTCATCATTATGATTACTCAGTACTACTGACCAACTTTTCTATATACAGTCGACTCTCGTTAATACGAACACTGATAAGGAGTACAATCGGATAAGAAGTACAAGTTTTGATTCCCCAACCTAATCTATGGCAAAATATATACAAACGAACTCCGGTTAACACGAACACGGATAAGACGAAATATCGGATAATAAGTACGATTTGTGGGTCCCCTTCAGTGCGTTTTCAATACTAAATACATCGGTTAATACGAACACGGATAATACGAACAGATGTGTGCCTACGAGCACTTTGAATATGGTACGTAGTATGTACGTATATATATACTAGACAGATATTTCTCAATGAAAATACAGTCGAATCTCGTTAATACAACATGGATAATGAGTTCTCTATTTGACAAGCCAATTTCATACTCTCACGTGGTTATCACTATGTATATTAAGTATTTTGGACAAATGCAGTTATGTACGTACTTCGGTTAATACGTACTCCGGATAAGGAGTACAAATCTCCACGGTCCCTTGGTGTACGTGTTAACGAGAGTCGACTGTAATTACATAACAACTTCAGTTATCCGAACCCCCTCGGTCCCAACCCGTTCGGATACCTGACGTCCTGCTGTATATTGTAAACAAAGGTTAACGAATAATTTTTCATATGGATTCGAAAATATGATATTCGAAATCTACACCCCTAAAACCCCATATCAACCGTTGAAAGCAAGTTTCTAGCATATTTTTGAGATTTGTTTACTTTATATATCTATTGTAAACAAAGGTAAACAAATTAATTTTCAAATCTACTCGAAAATACTATATTCGAAATCTACACCCCTAAAAACCCCATGTCAACCGTTGGAAGCTAGTTTCTAGCATAATTTTCAAAATTCGTCAAATCGTGTGAAAATATGTATATAAAGGTGTGAAAATATACAAATAACCTTTTTACTGCCATACACTATAATATATAATTGAGACATTCATATAAGTTATTGCTTTAAAGTATTAATTACAATTACAACCTACAATAGTGTCGTATAATGATTTCTATTGTGAGAGTGAAGCCGTACATAGTATTGTATAGAAAAGGTGTGAAAAATTGTTTTCCATTTTTTTTGCAGAGGTGTGAAAATTTCGCTTAGATTTTCGAACTTAATCCTAGATTCATCATTTGACACCTACATGCCAATTTTCGTATCTCTACGACTTGCCAATTCTTCAATCAATTCGGACAAACAAACGGACAAAAAAATCCTAGTATTTTAATATATAAGATATCTTATATATTAAAACTCTAGGATTTTTTTTTTTTTTGTTTGTTTGTCCGAATTGATTGAAGAATTGGCAAGTCGTAGAGATACGAAAATTGACATGTAGGTGTCAAATGATGAATCTAGGATTAAGTTCGAAGATCTAACCGAAATGTTCACACCTCACCGAGATAGGTGACAAAATGTGCAAGACCAATCAAATTCGATTATTTTATAATACAAATACATTGGAATAAAATAGTAGCGACTTATGCATTCAATCAAAAGAACTATTTGTGATTGAAATTCATTGGTTTATGTGAACCAATCAATTATCAGCCTTTTATAATGCCATTCACACGATTCTATTTCATATAAATGATTGAATAATGCTATTTTGAGTCTATAATTTGATTGTTAACAACAATTAAAGTGTGTTATATGCTACGATCAATCAATTCGATCATAAAATAACTTTTAACGACATGGACTGGAATTGATTATTTTAGTATAATAATCTTAAGCAATGTGAACTTTGTGTATTCAAATTGAGCTTACATTCAGGATTACTTGACTTAATACGAAGTAAATTCTATTTATCACGAAACAAAATTTCTGCTACAATTCTGATTTCATCAATGTAATCATAGACAAATGACAATCCAGCGTAATTAGTATAAAACAAGAATGCGAGGAATTGTTTCTCTAATATCCGCAAGCGCCCACTGAGTAAATCTGCAGACACGCAGTGTCTGCAAGCCACGCAGCGCAAGCAAGCGAAGCGCGCTTGTAATAAAGTAATCTCTTGTAAGAATAAAGTGGTTTATTACAAAACAAAATCTTATTCAACTACGTAAAATATAAAAGTAAGTCTCTTTCTATTTCTATTTTTCTTGCAACATTAAGGGTTTAGAAAAAAGGGATATTATGCTGCTGTTTGCAATAGTTTAGCTTTGATAATATACTTATTACTACTTTCATTTACATAAAATGATCTATTTGTGGAGATTAAAAGTAAATAAATATTCGAATTCTGAGCAGATATCCAACAACAAACTTATCGCAAGGATGGAAGTTGTTGAGTTGTACTGATAATTTAGTTGAACTAATTTCTAAGAATTATTACAACTAGAGACATTAGATTAGTGCTTACAGTTCAAATTAGCTCACTTTTCTCTGAAGTTGTATGACTAAAAAATTGTATTTATTGAATTTTATGAAATTTATTTTCACTGTCCTTGTCCCTAAAGTACGCTACCACAACAGGAGAATTTAACTCTGGATAAACACATGCAGATGTTAGCATTGTGTACTATTAACTACAAAAATAAGCTTATATAAATACAAATATTATAATACTTTAGATTATAAGTAATCTTTGTTTAAATATACTTGTATTACGAAAAAAGAGAGCTAAAATGTCATTGACTACACCAGAAATCGAGGAAATCATATTTGTGTTAGCTCTGGTTTCAATTATTGCTGTCACTGTACCTGTGTTGATCTACTTCCTGTATCAGAAATATCAGATTAGAATTCAGATTAGAAATGTTCCTTACTCAACCATATTCAATATCGACTTAGATAAAGTGAAGAAGAATCTGGAGATACAATCCATGGTGTATAATTTCGTTATTTTAATGATGATGATTGAGATTATAACGAATGTATTCCTAGGAATTGGAGCGATTGGATATTCAGAGAATGTGACATCCACTGATAGAAATCTCACAAAATTTATCATAGTCGAACAAAACGGATACCTTCATTATATAGGTAACTTGTCTGGGATCACAATAGGTTTCGTATTTCCCATACTCTGCCTATTCCTAATTGTATTAAGAAGAGCTTTCATCAATTTACCATACAAGAAGTGGGTGTGGAAATACAGCGTGTATATCTTAATTAGAGCAATTGTCATGTTGATATTATTGTGGTTTGAAATAACATTTAACATTGGAATGTTCATGCAATTATTATTGGGCATATTTGATTTTTATGTGTACATTTCTTGTTCTCGCGCTTTCTATGTCTTGTTGAAAGGAAGAAGAGATGAAGCTCTCTACCATTCTTCTCGAAGGGATTATTTGGAGAAGAAGAGAATCGCTAAGCAATTCTTTTATACTCAAGTCTCGACTCGCTTTAGCGGATTTTTGATAATAATGCTATACATCTCTGTCTTCTCCACTAGCATATTCCACACTTTTTCTCATCCCAATTTCTTTAAACTTATGACGTTTGACTATTTTCCTAAATTTTCGTCTTCTTGGCATGCGTTTGCATTCGAAATAGCTGACATAAGTGAACTAATAGGATCAGTACTCATTTATCTGATAGAGATATATATATTTTTCGCATATTTATTTGTTACCATAAGTATTCTAGTCAAACTATTCATTCGGAGGAAGAAATTCAATCACGTGAATGACTGGATAACTCGGCCTCTGATGGAAAGATACCGCTCTAACCTGGAGGAGAGAACTCAGCAAAGACCTCCTTTCATTCAGGCGTTTAGACCTGGTATTGTTTACTGATAATTGAACCACTAACATGGGATGTGGTTGATATGTTTATTGATAGTTTTGTAATTGGAAGTTAAGGTCTCTCCATGATAAGTTTGTATGTTCCAATTCTATAATCTGTGTGTTTCTATTAATTTCTATTAAACTTCTATTAAAACTAATAAATACTAACTCTACTTTAATTCATAATGAAACTCATGATAATATCACAAGGGTCGATGTTATTGAGTTGTACTGACATTTTAGTTGAATTAATTTAAAAAATCAAATGCAACTAAAAGCATTATATTACAACTTACAATTCAAATTACGTAGCTTACTTTCTATCTGAAATTGTAAAAATTCAGAATTGATATTTATTGGGCTCCGATCGCCCTCTGATGGAACGGTACCGCTCTGATCTGGAGAAGAGAAGAACTCAGCGAAGACCTCCTTTCATTCAGGCGATTAGGTCTCATCTTGTGTATTGATAATTAAGATATTAAGAAAGTCTATATTTAATGTATTTCATGATGCTTTTGTTTATTAATTTATTGTTATAATATTAATTTCCTGTATCTATATGTTCCATTTTTTATAAATTAGCATGCTTTGTTCGCTTTCCTAATACCACAGATTAACATTTTGTGTTCGTGTCAGGTTCCATATGGGTGTTTTTAAAACAAAATATCGAGTTGGATGCACCAACTTATTTGCTCTTCACATCTCTAAGTCACTACCGATTGTACAGGTTGCACTGGACATATTTGGTAATAGCATAGGTTCTTAGCATTGTTAGCAGTTGGTGATTAATGCTATACTAAATGCTCACCTGAGTCCTAATACTTGAGTAGATAGATGCATGTTATTAGATGTAAGCTGGGTCGATGCAATTACATAAACAAAATATCCTTTAGAAACACAACTGTATGATGCTTCAAATGTCTTGGCCGGTCATATTATATAAGTAGTGTATTACAATAACTCCTTTGTTTGTGCTCGTCTCGAATCGAGTTTAATAGTATATCTTCATAGAGATGGTAATATTCCAATATAATTTCATATATTTATATTTCAAATCTTTGTTACACATAACCCTAATACATTGATATATATTGGCACACTGAGGAAGATTCTCGTTTGCTAAACGTTTCGACTCTAAAGACATAGTAGATGTATAGATATCGATGGGCTAACAGAGACTTGCAGTATCAAAGCCACAACATACTACATAGAAGAAGTTCAATCACGTGAATGATTGGATAACTCGCCCTCTGATGGAAAGATACCGCTCTAGTCTGGATAAGAGAAGAACTCAGCAAAGACCTCCTTTCATTCAGGCGTTTAGATCTGGTATTGTCTCCGGACGATTGAACCATTAGCATAGTGTGTGCTTGTATTTACATTCAATTTTGTACCATCAATATCAAATACATGTATTTTTTCAAAAATTGTGTCAATAATATGTTTATTAAAAATTGAGTAAAAGATTTTGCTCTTGAAGGATTTCTTACTCAGATAATGCATCCGTAATATGCAGCAATTATGTTAACAGTAGCCACTATAGGGTTTCAGTTGGGAGGTCCCCCCCATTTCTATTAAATTTTGGATCCCATTTTGGGGGCCCCTTCAAATTGGGGGGCACCCCCCCCAATTTTGATTATTATCATCCTCGATTTGGGGGGGCTCCCCCAAATTTTGGGGGTACCCCTCAATTATTTCTATTTTAGCAGTCTATATAGGGGAGTGCCCTCCAAAATTGGGGGGATCCCCCAAATTAACATTTAGATTTCTGTCTAGGAGGACACCCCAAATTTAGGTGAGTCCCCACGATTTTATCATTAATCATATTTTAATTTGGGTGCGGTCCCCTCATTTATAATTTTATGAAAAGTATTATCCATTTGTTTCTACTACTACTAATGTTTTGTAATTAATGTTTACTATTTAATGTTGATATAACCTGACAATTTATTATTGAATTGTATTTCAGAGCCGTAAGAGCTGTTTGACCGAGGTCAGCCCATTGGAAACCGCCCCTGCTATCCCCGTCCGCTGCGAATAGTTTTAGACGATTTAGAAAGGTCACTATTCTGAAAGGTGCAATGCCTAACGGCTTCTACGCCATACCTGGTCCGGCCCCGACCTGTTGTGTAAAGGAGCGGCCAGTTATGGTATCCACAATTCCTCCCCTTTTACTAGTTAAGGCGTGACAGGTCGATTCAAAGGTGGTGTTATAACAAGAAACATTGAGAATACCAAAATACTGAGATTGTGCACCTTTTAATTTGGGTTTTATACTCTAATCGAAAGTGTTAATTGAACTCATATGAAAACTTGAAAAGAAGAAAATCGTGCTGTGCTTTCAAGGGATTATTATCACACAGCTACAATTTGATGTCATTACGAACTACGCATTTAGTATTCATGACCTAACATCTGGATACCAGCAAGTACTGCACTTGCACATACTTCTATACTACGTGCTATCATCTGTAGCACTCGCAGTGTGTGTTAGTATTTTATTAGTAAACTATTCGCAGCGGACGAGGATAGCAGGGGCGGTTTCATAAATGGGGGGTCCCCTAGACAGAAATCTAAATGTTAATTTGGGGGGCTACCCCCTCAATTTTGGAGGGCACCCCCCATATAGACTGCTAAAATAGAAATAATTGGGGGGTACCTCTAAATTTGGGGGAGCCCCCCAAATCGAGGATAATAATAATAATCAAAATTGGGGGGGTCCCCCACAATTTGAAGGGGCCCCCCAAAATGGGATCCAAAATTTGATAGAAACGGGGGGCCCCCCCAACTGAAACCCTACAGACGCAACATACAGTAGACACTGACTCCTATAAATATAAGTATAATTATGTCAATTATGAAGTAAAGTGATTCACACCAGGTACATAAATGATTTCCATTGTAATCTGTGGTGAATTCTGAACCATTCACAATGAAACTAATGAAGGAGGAATTATCCCTGATCTTATTTTCCCCATCCACTTATGTATTCTTTATTACAATTTACTTGAACTTTTTGTAATCGATATATAATGATTCCATGTTTACACACTGCAGTATACAGTCGGCATGCTTAATATGACTCATTATAGGTTTTTATCCAATCACATGCATTCAATATTGAAAGCAAATAGGCTTGCTGGTAATCAAAAAGTGTATAAAAGTAATTTTAAAAAATAAATTGGCAAATATAAACATTTATAATTTGCAATAACGCTAAATATGATAAACCTCAATCCATACTTTGGACTGTCTACTTCGTGAAGAGAATTATCCATTTCACCAAATTGTACCGCGAGTGTATTCGAAAGGCGCAATTTAATCCTTTCATGAACTTTTCAGAAGCAGCACGTCATCATAAATCAGAGATAATTAAATATATTTTTTTGTTACTGGTAAATATTGCTGAATTTGGTTCAATTACAATATACTCATTCGGTAGCGTAACTGCGAATAATTTCAACACATATGAACATATCTATTCACCTAACAGGGCATCGCTACACAACTGCAGTAAGAAATTGGTTGGTACTCAAATTTTTGGTCTTCGTTTTATGTATGAAAATCCAATTAATTCCATATTAGTCACCATGGGACAGGTAGGGATTATGACGTCACTAGCTTTAGGGATTTGCTTGATGAAATACCTTCACGAAATCATGCATAACATTGAGGCTAACCCGTATCCATACATCAGACGTTTACTCCTAATTACCGGTCTGGTGGCATTATGTCTTATGATAACGGGTACTGTTCCACAGCTTATGATAGTCCACTACTTAACTGAGCCTATAGTGCAATTGGTATACATAATCATGTGGATTAAACAGGCGAGGATATTCCATATAACATTGAAGTGGAGAACAGTGGAGTTTCAAGTACGAGGTAGACATCAACGATTGGTCAGAAGATCGAAAGTTAATTCTCATCAGTTTGCACTGATCATGTGCTGTGTTGGCGTGGCCTACGCATGCTTTATTCTTGGAGAATGTATAGAGCAATACTTTTCGCTTTTTGCATTAACTCTTTACTATGGACCATGTATGTTCCACTATCTTTACGGAACCCCAAACTTCCAGCGACTGTTAACAACTCAACAACAGACTGAACAATCTCTTTCCATTTCTATTTTTCTTGTAGCATTAATTAAGGGGTTTAGAAGAAAGGAATATTATGCTGCTGTTTGCAATAGTTTAATTTTGATAATATACTTATTACTGTTTTCATTTACATAAAATGATCTATTTGTGGAGATTAAAAGTGAATAAATATTCGAATTCTAAGCAGATATTTAACAACAAAGTTATCACAAGGATGGAAGTTGTTGAGTTGTACTGACAATTTAGTTGAATAAATTTCTAAGGATAACTACTACAATAGAGACATTAGATTAGTGATTACAATTCAAATTAACTTACTTTTCTCTGAAGTTGTATGACTCAAAAATTGTATTTATTGAATTCTTTTGGAAACACGACCATCTTAGTGAACTCTTCAGAATCGAAATGTTAGCATTCTAGTCTTACATACTTGAACGAATTAGTATTAATAGAAGTGGATTGTACAAAACCAGATAAATATTCAGATTTATTCATAAAAAAAGCTCAAATGACAAAAATATTAGAGATCTCCCTGCATACCATTGTACCATTCTTGTTTCTAATCACATTTCTTGCTGTCACTCTACCTGTGTTGATCTACTTTCTGTATCAGAAGTATCAGGTTAGAATACAAATTAAGAATGTTCCTTACTCAACCATATTCAGTATCGACTTAGATAAAGTGAAGAAGAATCTGGAGATAAAATCCATGGTGTATAATTTCGTTATTGCATTAGCATTGATTTAAACTGTAACGATAGCTTTTTTGGGAATTGACTTTCTAGCGATGATTGAAACGAATTCATTTACTAACATAAATGTGAATGTACTTGAAAATACATTTCACAAAAGTCGATTCATTCAGATTTTAAGTAACTTATCAGAAATTGCACTGAGTTTAATATTGCCCGTACTCTGTCTATTTTTAATCGTGTTGAGGAGGGTATTCATCAATTTACCATACAAACTATGGGTGAGGAGATACAGTGTGTATATCTTAGTTCGAGGGATATCCATGTTAATATTGTATTCGTTTTCGAAGACATTGAACATTGGAATGATATTACATTTTGAATTGGCTTTATTCGATACTCGTGTGTACATTTCTTCTTCTCGTGCTTTCTATGTCTTGTTGAAAGGAAGAAGAGATGAAGCTCTTTACCATTCTTCTCGAAGCGATTATTTGGAGAAAAAGAAAATCGCTAATCAATTCTACTGCACAAAGATCTCCACTTTTTTGATGTTATTTGTAACATTACTGTGCTACACATCTGATTCTGTCTATGCTGTGATCAGTATACTTTATGAACCCAGTTTCCTTCAATCTCTGTCCTTTGGATATTTTCCTAAATTATTCCTTCCTTGGAATACACTTGCATACAAAATACAAAATATAAGTACAATCATAACGGGAGTATCTGCTTGTATTTTGGCGCTATATACATTATTCGCATATTTACTTGTCTCGGTGGGTATTTTGGTTAAATTATACATTAAAAGAAGGAAATTCAATCACGTAAATGATTGGCTCACTCAACCTCTGATGGATAGTTACAGGTGTCACCTCGAGGAGAGAACTCAACAACGACCTCCTTTCATCCAGGCGTTCAGATCTGGACTTGTCTACTGACAATTAAGCTACTAACATGCTGTTGATTGATATGTTTATTATTTATTTTTATAGTTGGATATTTATCAATGTTGTGTTGTTTTCTTTGCTGTAGTGTTGTTAAATTGAATAACCAAGGTATTCCGATTTGAGATATGAGGTTGTGTTTTAAAATATACAAATGCAATGCAAGGTTATGAGGGAGAGTGGGTACTCAGTATGTTTTAAGTCTGGAGTAGTGCTTTCATTTGTTTGCGTTTACAATTCCTAGGTTATTAATCCACCTGTTCTTATCTTAAGTCCCTAAATACTGTGATGACTATATCCTTAATGTTATATCATATCACCAGCATGAGTCATATACAATAAAAGGTACGATAGAGTTCAGATTACATTTCCTTATCTCTATATTAATACATAGTGCAATATTAATATTGAAGCACATGATAGGTGCATTACGATGCTAAAATGCATAAAAAGTAAATGAAGTGAGATCATAGAAATTTATTTTCACTGTCCTTGTCCCTAAAGAAACTTTCTGGATGTCGTGCTTGGAAAGTACGCTACCACAACAGGAGAATTTAACTCTGGATAAACACATGCAAATGTTCGCAATATACAATTATTCACAGAATAAACATATATAAATAGAAATATATGACAATAGATTATGAAGACTAATACTTGCTTTATTTTCTTTATGAAAAGGAATTCTAAAATGTCGTTGAGTATAACAAATTACAGCGATGATGTGATCATAGTGATAGTAGCTCTGGTTTTAATCATTGCAGTCACTCTACCTGTGTTGATCTACTTCCTGTATCAGAAATATCAAATTGGAATTCAGATCAGAAATGTTCCTTACTCAACCATATTCAGTATCGACTTAGATAAAGTGAAGAAGAATCTGGAGGTACAATCCATGGTGTATAATTTCCTTATTGTAATAATGCTGATTGAGATTATAACGAATGTTTTTACCGGAATTGGAGTGATAGGACATTCAGAGAATGTGGCATTCACTTACAGAAATCGCACAGAATTTATCACAGTTGAACGAAACAGATACCTTCATTATATAGGTAACTTGTCTGAGATCACAATAGGTTTAGTATTTCCCATACTCTGTCTATTCCTAATCGTATTAAGAAGAGCTTTCATTAATTTACCATACAAGAAATGGGTGAGGAAGTACAGCGTGTATATCTTAATTAGAGTAATTGTCATGTTGATATTATTTTGGTTTAATGCAACATTCATCATTGGAGTGTTTGTACAATTATTGTTAGCAATATTTGATTATTGTGTGTACATTTCTTCTTCTCGTGCTTTCTATATCTTATTGAAAGGAAGAAGAGATGAAGCATTTTACCACTTTTCTCGAAAGGATTATTTGGAGAAGAAGAGAATCGCTAATCAATTCTTTTATACTCAAGTCTCGACTCACTTTCTCGGATTTTTGTTATTACTGTTTGACATCTTCTTTTTCTCCGCTACCACATTCCACACTTTTTCTCATCCCAATTTCTTTGAAATTATGACGTTCGGCTATTTTCCGAAATTCCCATCTCTTTGGTATGCGTTTGCATTTAAAATTGGTAGCATATTTGGACGAATAAGAACAGTATTTGTTTGTCTGATAGAGTTATATATATTTTTCGCATATTGTTTTGTTTCAATAAGTATTTTGGTAAAACTATTCATTCGAAGGAAGAAGTTCAATCACGTGAATGATTGGCTAACTCGCCCTCTGATGGAAAAGTACCGCTCTAGCCTGGAGAAGAGAAGAACTCAGCAAAGACCTCCTTTCATTCAGGCGTTTAGATCTGGTATTGTTTACTGAAAACTAAACCACAAAATTGGGCTGTGGTTGTTATGTTTTATTTTAGTTTTGTAATTGGAAGTTAAGGTCTCTCCATTGATAAGTTTGTATATTCTTCAGTTCTGTAATCTGTGTATTTCCATTAATTTAATGCTTCAATAATGTTCATTGTAAAACTAGTTGTGAAACATTTTGCTTTACTCTCTATTCAAGTCTTAATGTGAATTCATCATTATAATTGTAGTCATGTAACTGAAGCACTGTTGTTATAACAATTATGAAATTAACTCTACTATAATTCATAATGAAACTCATGATAATATCAACCAAATCTTAGGCAATCAAATTATATTTACATCCTAGTATTTTACCTCTAGTAGAGTTATTTTGAGGTTAAAATTCGCTGAGAGAGGAAAAATGTGTTCTATAATAGGAAACTGACTTATCCTGACCATAATTATCAGATTTATATCCTTATCCTGACCATAATGATCAGATCACTAACCCGAATCTCCTCAATGTATTATGGCCAGGGTTGCCGTGGGAATGGGAATGATTTTTTTCCCCGTGGGGATTCGCATAGGATTCCTATGGGGATTCCCACAGGAATTCTATGGGAATGGAATGGGAATTGAAATTTCATTCCCACAGCAACCCTGATTATGGCAGATGTAAGGATTATTTATGGGACAGGACATCTTCAATCACATCAACAGAGATACTGATGTGACTGAAGATATCCTGATAGACTCTCTCCATCTCTTGCTCGCTTGTAGGGATAAATTTGAGTGATAAATTAGGGATAAAATATACCTATTCACTATTAATTAAACCAATTTTCGCTGAATTCAGAGTGTAGAAATACGTGAAATACAGTTCTAGATATTTGAGAGAATTGACGGTACCAGATCGTATTGTAAACTTGCCCCATCAAAAGTGCTAACATTTGGTTTCATCTATGGACACTGTAAACGTGAAAATAACAAGAACCCGAAAATTGGGATTAAATTTTCAAAAGTTGTTCCAACCTTCTGAACTGAAGGAGAATGTTCTTCCACATCAACAGGAAGAATTGAAGGACAATTTTTGGTACATCTGAATATTCTCATCAAGATTTACCTATTTTAGGTTAACACGTTGTAACTCATGATTCTTTGGTATCCATTGTCCAAAATTTAAGTAGGTGAACAACCCTTTTATCAGGGGGGCGTTAGAGGGAGGCAACTGCCCCCCTCCGGGGGGGAGGGGGGTAAATCTACTCAGGGAGGCGTGGGGGGGAGCATGGGGGCAGAAATTTGTAAATTTGTTCATATTTGTCATTATTGCTAATCCATGGACTTGATAAGTAACACCCGCTTGTCAGATATCGGAGTCCTCATGTCAATACCGAGATGAGGTGTGCCTTAGAAAGGGAGACGATAATCAGCTGTTTCGCCGAGTTCGTACCGCATACATACAACTATAGGATTAGTAAACAGAAAATTATTCAACGTTTATGTCATTAGTAATTTCACCGTTGCCACTGAATTTATATTACATGATCTTTACAATTGTGAGGTCCGCCGCACCTGCTTATTATAGCCTAGAATCACATTCCGGTACAGTCGAAACCGGGTTTTTTTGACACTGGGTTTTTTTGACATATTTTGCTGCATATTGTTTTTTTCATGTTTCTACTATAGAATTTCCATCGGGTTTTTTTGACACTGGGTTTATTTGACAATCGGTATTTTTTGACAATTGTTGGTGTAAAAATCTGAGTTTTATGTACAGTTGACACCGTGTTTTTTGACACCCAATTTTCAGCAATTAGTTCATGACATCCATAACAAAACAGAAACGTCTGATACTGACGGAAAGGCACGAGATAGTCCTGCGTCTCGACAAGGGTCACGGGAGTTTACCCAAACCTGAACATTATTTTAGTAAGAACAATTCCTGTGTCATTTTGACACTACTTTATCCTTATTATTAATAATAGTATATCCATATATGTATTCTATAGCATATTATGAGGTATTTCTGTTTGCTTCAATTTTCCTGGACATACCTAATTTATGGAATGGAACGGAACGGTTCCAGAATTTTAAATGCCTATTTTACGGAATATTCCGTAAATTAGCTATGTCCATTTTCTTTGTTCCATTCTTAACTCTTAGCAATACTAACGAATAAAAGGTTGCTTATGAATGGACAGTCCCATCCACTCCGTACTAAGTACAAACTGAATGGAGGACAGCACTTGAATGCGAAGAAGCAAGAAGAAAAGGTAAAGTTTATTTTTACGTGTAACACCTTCAACAGTCCTAATAAACTCGACTAAGAGAGAGCGTACATATAGGAGTACTGCAGTTAGCGTCATCGTGACCTTATGGCCATATCTTCCCCTCTCACCATCACGTAGTTGAACTGAGACTTTTTTATATTTTGATCAGAAAAAAGTGTCGAATTTTGACCTGAAATGTGGAACTTCTATTAATTAGTATTAGAATTCCACATTTCTAATCAAAGACTAGTTTTCTGATCAAAATAGTGTCACTTTTGGACCATTTTCAGAGCTACAATTAGGAAAAATATAAAATGATAGAACCAGGAACTAAACATTAAATTGAATCGGCAATAAGGGAGAGTCACCTGTAGATCCCTGGAAAAATTGGAAAAACCCTGGTTTTTATGAAGTCAGTTGGGCGATAATCTTCTCCCCCAATCCTCCCCCGAGTTAGTTTGTACGTGTACTTAATAGTTTTTAAAAAATATATTTATTTTGATGTATAATAATTCCCGCTGTAACTTCCAAGTTAAGATTTAATAATACAGTGGAATTCGCTTATTAGCAACTCGAGTTTTGCTCATAAATGGTTGCTAATACGCGAAGTTGCTAATAAGGGAACAGAATTAACACAAAATTTTCACTAGGGACCTGAAGATTGGTTGCTAATAGAGCAATATTGCTAATAAGTGAATTCCACTGTAGCTTTTGAATCTGAATTAAGACAGAACTGTCCGTGTAGAGTGAGATGTTGAAGTCGGTTGGAGGAGGCAAACCCTTCCTTCCTCCGCTGGGTTCAGTGGACAAGAGTGGTTTAGAGAAGTTCAGAGCCGCGGACAGTCTGACCAATCAGAGCTCACTCCTCACACACCGCCACTCTAAGCAGGTGGCACAGAAGATGGCAGATATTATGTAAAGTGGCACCACTCACTTTCATTCTTAATATTGATCCTAGGGAAAGGGATCATTTGGAATTTTATAATTGAAACGTCTTTTTCTGGAGAAACTAGGCCTTCGAATTTTATTTTAATTTGACTGACATACCTTTTGAGCGGTAGCGTTTCCATGGAGGAACTATCTGGAGGCAATAACCGTTCATTATTTTTTAAAATATTTCTACCCCCTAAAATTAGGAATTAGTATTTTATTATTACGATTTTGTCACTTCATTAATTAAAATTTATTTTGAGTTTCTCTCTGTATTTATAGTCATGAGCGCGCTGTGAGAGAAAGTCAGCTGACTTCTCAAGCCCTGAAGGAGAATCCACCAATCAATAACGAGCCTCCTCTCACTGACTTCATGACGTCACGAGACAGACGTATCAGAGTACGTTGATGAATAATACGTAACTCAGTACAGTCCACCCTCGATAGTCCGAACCCTCGCTAATCCGAACACTTCATTCTTAAAATCCGAGCACCCAAAATATATTATTATTCGCCTCTATGCTTTGAATAAACATTTATAAACTTAAATCTATCAATGATATTGAGAAACTTCGTTAACTAAGCAATCATAGCGAAATAATATCCTTAATATTCTAACGATACAAATTTATTATAATTCTGCCCTATTGAATTAGTATTACTTCACTAATCGGAACGGGCATGCCTAATTTACGGGACCCGTCCCGTAAATTAGGCATGCCCAATCGGAACAAATTCACTAATCCGAACGATTTTTTCGATCATTGGAACAGAGCTGTTCGGATTAGCGACCGTGTACTGTTTTATTAAAATAAATGACATTGTTGTATTGTATCTGAATGGCGGACACTTCGTCGCACGGACATTTCGTCACGCGGAATTTTGTCCCCAATTTGCACCTACTTATTTCTCTATAAAAAGACCTCATTTTTACCCTTTTTTTCAAATATACTCCGCTCCGAAAGCCTCAATTTCCGTTCCTTATTAGTACCCGTTTATTTTAGTCTCTAATGAGACGAATTTTTCGGGGACAAAAATTCCAGGGACGCTACTCATTATCCGGTAACTTATGTTCAGGAGACAAAATGTCTATGTGACGAAATGTCCATTTACCATTGTATTTATTTTTGTTAATTGAAATCTCAGATAAACTGAAGTGACTGTTATTGACTATGTAGCTCAACTACGAGACGTTACACAATGCAGTAATGAAGGCACCCACTCGGGGAATTCCGTACCAGACAGTAGACAACATTCATTCACTACTGCCTCCTCAACTCGTGGAAAAGTATCCGGAAATGATGGCAGAACTCAACAATGAAGTGGGACAGATGTACTGGAATAGCATGAAGAGAGTTACAAGTAAGTAACTCATGATATCACATACAATCTGCTCCGCTTAATAGGGTCACATCGGTCAGAGGACATTTTGCCCCGATTAAGCGGAGAATCCTATTAACCCTTAATATTTTGTATTAGCTTCTATGTGTGAGAGCTATTCCGGTCCTGCCAAAAGTGGCCCGATTAAGCGGAGTCGACTGTAATTAGTTTTCTCTCAAAATTACCATTCAAATTCGCCAAGAATTCAAAACTGGTATTGTTGAACCCAGTGGCGGCTCCAGAGACTTTAATTTAGGGGGCCAACTATAAAAAATGTCGGTCGACAGACCGATCGTGCTGCTCCAGGAAGTGACTCGAAGGAACATGAAATGTAAATATCGGAATACATCGGGAAATACTCATTTTAGGGCATTCTAAGTGTGAAATTTGGAATCTACATATTAAAATATCCTATATTAGCCGTTGAAAACTAGCTTTTAGCATAAAACAAGTTTTTTTCCAAATAGGTGTGAAAATATGTATATATACATATGTTAGAAACTCAGTTATTGGAAGACCAGCGTTAAAGATTTCCAAATCTTAGAGGCTGAAATATCGATCTACAGCTATTCTAGCCATCTACGGAGCAATAATTTTGATCTAATTTATCTTATTATTAATTCCTTGGAAGCATAAAAATCCAGACAAAAAGTAGAAAGCGACTTAGCAACTTTATTTCCCCTCCGTGGAACCGCTACTGGGACTCAACTTGAACCATAGCGTTCTATAAACTATAAATATTGAGTATATGACAGGTCATAAAAAATCGCCTGATTTCCCTTAAAATATAGCTTATTGGCACTATAATGATGACAAAACATATCTTGACAACGGATTCGGTACTTTGAAATGTGGTTTATATTTGCCTGTACAATATTTATTTGACTATAGGAAGCGAGATCTTTTCAATGCTATGAAAAATGCTTGAGGATCTATTTCATCCATGGTCCAATAATGCAGCTACTGCTATCGCCTTAGTGTATAGAATGGCGTGGTTAAACCAATGAATGAATAAGGACATTCTTGGATATAGTTGCTAAATTTAACAGTCATGTTTGAAGTTCTTACTTGTGGGTTTCGAACCCAAATTTACTTCTAGTGAGATTATATTTATTCATTCATTGGTTTAGCGAATACTATCTTAGCAATTTTGATGAATTTGAACAGTATTTTGTTGTATAGAGATATTAATTATGCAGTTTTGAGAATTTCTGCTGAGGATCTTTCAATAATTTATATTATTTATTTGCTAAGATAAGTAACAGACAGAAAATACTAGACAAAATAGAACGAATTGGAACTAAAAAAGTTTTTGAACAAAATGGATACAACCACCAAGATAAAACCTGCCACACTGATATGAACAGAGGCTATCACATCGGTAGGGAATAGTAAGAGAGATCTCTTATTCACTTTCAGGAACTGAGAATTAATTACTTGATAATTATTTCAGTCAAATATAGGAACCACTCAGCTGATCCAGTCTATTTCTTTTTAATTTTGGGTATTCTTGTGTTTAAACTTTGCTTCAATAACTTCACACACTCGTATTTGTTCGAGGAACTATTTGGTATGGTTTAAATTTGGATGTGTTTAAATATTATTTTCCAATTTTCGTTAAGAGTCAAATTCATCCAAAAAGATTCTAACTGAATTCCTGGAATAATCCCAGTCTAAATGGATGTACAATACATACCGTTTCTTTCTTATTTCTTTACAGATTCAAACAGTAAGAAAAGCTGATGGAAATTAACATAGATTTTTAATTGTTTATACATAAATATTCTGAAATAGCAAGAAAAAACGAGTTGTAATGCTGATCTTTGATTTTGCCTCACATGTTGATTTTTTTGAAAAATTTTAATCAATATTGAAATCAATATTTTGGAAAAATCTAGGCATAACATATAAACCAACCTACATAAAGATAACAAAGGAATGTATGGAACGGTAATGCGGAAATGGATCGACTTTTAGAAAAAGGAAATAGTTCGAATTCTTACCATTAGGATTAATGGTGTTTTTTTCGAACTATTTCCGGTTTTGGTTCGAACTATTTCCACCATACCGTATGGAACCACTTGTTTATAATGTGTGTGTATTTAGTTCAACAAACCCTCTTGAAACCACCTGTGAATGGTCTCTCCCCAGATGATCCTCTCCCCCAGGAGCCCAGTGGAGTGGACCACTCAACTCCTTGGCGACAGAGGTATGAGAGGAACAGAGAAGCTCTCCAGCTCTCTCTCCTGATAATGCACCCACTGCATCAAGAGATGCTAGCACTCTGGTGCAAGCATGGATTGCATTCCATTCTCTCACTTCACAAACTAAGGTATGCTCTACTCCATTGGTCTTCAAACTTTTTTCTAAGACCTCTTTAAACTTTCTGTGTACCCCCAACAGTTAAATCATGATTGATTAATAATATGTTGAGATATACTTTTGAGAGCTGACCTACTACAGTTTGAATGTCACTGCTCTACTCAAAATTGTTTATTCAAGTTGTTTACTTTCTTATTTATTTATTCAACATAAACAAGCGCTTCCCTGCTTGCGCTACGCCACAGGCGAACATAATAGGCGCCAAATTTCAGATTTAATAATAGGTTACGCTTGTATCCCCATCCATGATGAGTAAGCATTTTTATTTCCTATTGAGGATGATATCAGCTGTTATGTATATGCTTCTTATATTTGTAATTCTGTCTTAAAGCCACTAACTAACTGATTATATAATTGAATCTTTACATTCAAATGCTTGTATTTAATCTAATATGCTAATATTTGTATATAGTTACAAAATGTGATAGTTAAAGTAATGATAAAAAACAAAATGAGAGAAAAAGAAAATATGTATTAAACTAGAAATCAATATACAAAGTTGGACCGAATCGCCTGAATGAAAGGAGGACGTTCCTGAGTTCTTTTCTCCTCCTCCAGTGTGCATCGGTATCTTTCCATGAGCGGACGAGTTATCCAACTATTCACTTGATTGAGTTTCCTTCTTCGAATGAAGAGTTTCAACACTATATACAGAAGCACAATAAGATTTGTGATGAATGAGTATGAATCTAACAAACCGAAACTCATCATTTCCATTATGCTTAGGAAATGGTTGATATAAGTATCGTAGTTAGGGAAGGGATAAGGAGAAGTATAGCCAAAGAGATTTAAATAGGTTCGAATGTTGTTGAGTCCATCAAGGGCAAGATAAGTGTAATTCGTTAATAAAGCGAATAAACCGAAATATGTAATGATTTGAGTGTAGAAGAATTGACTTGCGATTCCCTTTTTCCTTAAATACTCGTTTCGAGGAGAATGGTAAAGAGCTTCATCTCTTCTTCCTTTCAACAAGACATAGAAAGCACGAGAAGAAGAAATGTAAATGCAAATATCAAACAAGGTCAATGGTAGAAACATGACGTGTAGAATGAAATATGTTTCAAGAAACAGAGACATTACCAACATAGCAACAAATCGAACGGAGATATACACAGTGTATCTCCTCACCCATATCTTGTATGGCAAATTAATGAAAGCTCTCCTCAACACGATTAGAAACAGACAGAGTACGGGCAGTATTGAGCTGAATGCCATTGGAGGGAAGCAACTCAGAAACAAAGCGAATCTGTTAAAATTTTTTATTCTGTTATTCACTGCAGTTTGATTTTGCATCGGAATAGTTTTATTATCAGAATAAGCGTTAATATTCAGATCCGAATTTAGAAACTGACAAATCCCCCAGGAAATATTTGTTGACAGTTCTAAAATTAGAAGAACAAGAATGAAATTGCAAATAGTGGATTCTATTCCTAAGTTTTTCTTAACTTTATCCAAGTCGATATTGAAAATGGTTGAGTAAGGAACATTCCTTAAGCGTATCCTAATTTGGTATTTCTGATGTACGAAATATGCGAACACAGACAGAATAACAGCAAGATATGGAATCAATAAAAGCGGACTGATCTCCCAAAGCAACCTTGGTCCAACTACCATTTTGAAATGTCTACAAAAATTCGTTTTCCCCCAATGTATAATTGCATATACAACTATAGCTGTTTCTCGATTTATATACAATTGAAAGATGCGGTTTGTGAGTACTACTGCCACGCGGAGAATCAGTTGATGTCTAATTTCATTTTTTTGCTGATAATAAAATTCCAAGTTTGAAGTACAAAACACTCATTAAAATATTACGAATTGAAAATTGGTTAAAGATGTGTATCCTTTTCTTCCATCTAAGTAAGTTTTGCAACTTTTCTTTTAATTTATTTTCAATTATGCTGACTATACTATTATATTCTTGAAGATCTACGTACTATAGTGTAGGAGCACAGTTCTGAAATGAGTGTTAGTGTCTGTCAGTCCGACCATAGAAAGTAATCACTTGTTTGTGTAGGTGGAAGTGTGAATTTCACCTATCAATACGATTTAGAAAGGTATGCTATACATATAGCTTATTGTACAGAAACCATTCATCTAAACGAATATGCATACATATATTCATCTCATTAAGCTTAAGTTATTTTCATCAAACACCCACAATTGTACATAACTATTTCAACTGGACAAATTTTCTTTTAATTAATGAGGGAAAAAAATATTTGTATTAAATTAACCATTTAATTAAACACAATGGCAGTTTAGTATTCAGTACACAATATGAGATCTAAACGCCTGAATGAAAGGAGGTCTTTCCTGAGTTCTTCCCCTCTCCAAGTTAGAGCGGTACCTTTCCATCAGAGGGCGAGTTAGCCAATCATTTACGTGATTGAATTTCTTCCTTCGAGCACATAAATGTATTATAATACTTACACAAATAAGAAAATATATAAGAATTTCATAGAACTGTAGCAAAATAAAAGATAATACTTCCATTATGATTAAAATGTGGCTGATATTATTATCGTATTTGGAAAGGGAACCAAAAGAAATATACTCGAATAGAGCAGAGTGTCTGCGAATGTCGTTCATTCCTTTGAGGAAGAGGTAGATGTGATTTAACAGTATAGCGAATAAACCGAAAAAGGTGATAATTTGTGCGTAAAAGAATCGATTAGCAATTCTCTTCTTCTCCAAATAATCGCTTCGAGAAGAATGGTAAAGAGCTTCATCTCTTCTTCCTTTCAGCAAGACATAGAAATCACGAGAAGAAGAAATGTAAACACGAATATCAAATAAAGCCAATGGTAGAAACATGATATTCAAAACGAGAGCTGTTTCAAGAAACAAAGAAATTGCCAACATGGCAACCACTCGAACCGAGATATACACACTGTATCTCCACACCCATAGCTTGTACGGCAAATTGATGAAAGTCCTCCTTAACACTATTAACAATAGCCCGAGTATAGGCAGTATTGAACTAAAAATAATTGTAGGCAGGGAGCTTATAAACAAAAATTCTTTTAAATTTAGATCGGTTTTATCCATTGCCTTGCTGCCTAATGTTTGATTTCTGGAGGCATTCAAATCATACTCTAGAAACTGAGTTATCCCCCAGGAAATATTTGTTGACAGTTCTATAATTAGAAGAATAAGAATGAAGTTACAGACCATGGATTCTATTTCCAGATTCTTCTTCACCTTACTTAAGTCGATGTTGAATATGGTTGAGTACGGAACATTCCTTAGCTGTCTTCTCACTTGGTATTTTCTGTGGACAAAATAGCTCAGGACAGGTAGAATCGTGGCAAGGAATGGGACCAATAAGATTGGACAGACTTGAAAAGCCAGATGGAATTCATTTGTCATTTGAATAACTTGTGCGATTAGATGTATCCAACGTTTCAGTATATAACTATGTGTGTTTTACTGTGTTTTTTTAATATTTATATTCAATTGGTTCAATGACGAAGTGAGAATAGTCAATTGCGCTTATTAGAGAAGGAAAATTTGAATTCCATATGACACAACTGACACAACTGGAGAAATCTTTTTTGGTATTCCTGTTAAATTTCCTAGAATAGATCTGTTTCTGTGATAGTTCTTAGTCAGTGATATGACTGTAGGGGAATTCTGTGTTGCATTTTATGCTAGCAAATTGTTAGAATTGACATTATATCATATTCTTTTAAATCTCACGTTGCAATTGCTATTTTTTCCTAAATCGGACTGAAAATCGTTTAAATTTGGTGAGTTGATTCGATGAATCAGATTTACTTGTAATCATCTTATCATCCAAATTGATAAGACGTTAGCCTATGGAGTAATCAGAGTCAATGATATTTCTCAGAAACTACGTTATAGTACTGAAAGAGTCCACGTCTTGGATATATACTAATATTTAAATTAAACTTTTCTAGTACATTTTCATCTACATTTTGTGTGACATTATGTAATATTTATTTCAGATTTTCTAATGAGCTAACATAGCCACTGCACTATCGCAGAGTTATTTTTAAAATCATTTTACAATTACTTAAAATCATTTTACAATTACCACAATATAACTCCCGTGAGTTCCTAATATGCTGCAAGTTTGATCAATCAGTTTATTCATAGAGAATGCTTAATATAAATTAAATTCGTATAAATATGAATAACCTCATATTTGTCATCAAACTCTGAAATATTTATATTAATAATTTATCAAAATATATTCGAACAATACTACAGAGTCAGTCCATTTATTATGCTACCTTATCTGGCTGTCATTATTCGTGCTCGCATATTTCGTGCATCAGGAATATTAGGTCATAATTCTGATAAGGAAAGTACAGTACACACTCGCTAATCCGAACACTCATTCTTACAACCACACCCAAAATATAATTATTCGCCTCTAGCTTTGAAAGAATGTTTATAATCTTAGATCTCTTTCAATAAGATTGTGAAACCTCATTATTTAATCCAAGCGAGAAAAGTAATAACTGAAACTCTTATAATGGTTCTAAGAAGCATATTTTATATTAAATACGTCTGGCAAGCTAATGTAGAGTATAGATGTGTTAGATTTCTACCAAGGGAAATAACTTGAGAATTCATCGCGATAAAGTTTCGATTAATTAACCTAATGGATGAACCTATGAGTCATACAATACATTACAAATGCTTGTGCACAGCTGATGTATTAGTATGAGTATAGATCTTGTGAATATTAATATAGTGAAAGTACCGGGAACAGGGAATTTTTAGTAAAATTATCACTGTATCCTATCAAGATTATGAGTAATATGAGAGCATTAGGTTACTCATAAAGTGCTAATTGCTTGCATTTACTTATTTTATCCTCTGAGATCACTTTTAAAAGAGAATTATGTATAATCTGTCCAAAATAATTGATTTCTGCTCGCTTTTCTATTTTTAGTAAAGGGGATAAATATGCTTATTAAACACGCTTACGTGAAAGTTTAGAATCGTATATCATTGCATTCACAGAACTATAAATGTTGATATTTTCATCCTTAACAACACAGTCAAATTATATTATTCATAATGGCAACATTACTTAAGCTGACTGACCTATTCAGTCCGTTAATCCTGTTTCCATACCTTGTTCTCACCTTTTTCGTGCTTGGATATTTCGTTTATCAGAAATATCAGGTGAGGATACGGATTAGGAATGTCCCCCCTTTCACAATATTTGATTTGGACTTAGATAAAGTGAAGAAGAATCTAAAAATAGAATCCATGGTGTATAACTTCATTCTCGTACTGATAATCGTAGAAGTTATAGCGAACATATTCTGGGGAATTGCTCAAATCTTTGATTCTGATTCGAAAAATTCAGCATTTTTCATTGTTAATGAAAGTATTCGTATCAAAAATGAAACAAAATTTATTCAGAATTTCGAGATGAATCGAATTTCTTTCTTAGTAGATAGCTTGCCTCCAATCTTATTGAGCTTAATACTGCCTATACTCTGTCTGTTTCTAATCGTGTTAAGGAGAGTTTTCATCAATTTACCATACAAGATATGGGTGAAGAGATACACTGTGTATATCTTAGTTCGGTTAGTTGCTATGTCAGTCATGTCTTGTCTGTGCTATGAGACTTTTTGTATTCTACAAATTCTTTATCTACTTTTCACTATGTTTGATATTCGTGTCTACATTTTTTCTTCTCGTGCTTTCTATGTCTTGTTGAAAGGAAGAAGAGATGAAGCTCTTCACCATTCTTCTCGAAGCGATTATTTAGAGAAAAAGATAGTCGTAAATCGATTTTTTTACTCGCAAATCCTCACTTTTATATGTATATTTTTGGGATTTCTGTTTTACCTTTCCTTGTTTTTCTTGGGTATTACCTACTTTTTATCAGATCCTGAATTCTTCCAACACATTTCATTAGGATTCCTTCCTAGATTCGACTTTTCTTGCAAGCATATTTGCAATCAAATTTCTCGATTTTGTTTAGCCTCAGAAATGGTGTCTTGTTCTTTGTTAGAATTTTGTGTAATCTTGACTTATTTTATTATTTGTGTGAATATTTTGCTTAAGTTATTCATTCGAAGAAGGAAATTCAATCACGTAAATGATTGGTTAACTCGCCCTCTGATGGAAAATTATCGGTCAGATCTGGAAGGGGGGAGATTCCATGAAAGACCTCCTTTCATACAGGCGTTCAGATCTCGTCTCCTCTACTGACTTTACGAAGCTATGAATACTGAACTGATCTTATACTTTTTCTTTATATATACATTTTACATATACTTTTTCTTTTATATATACATTTTACATATACTTTTTTGAGCTGTTTGTTGGTAGCTATAGGTATCAATAAATTTACATATTGTTGTCATCTTTTTTTGCTTCTGATTTTAATGTGAAACAGAAAAACCTGTATTCTCTCTTAATTTACTCTTAAAAGAAGGAGGCCATTCAGGCAAAGCTTTATACATAATTTTCCCGTTAATTAAATACAATATGGTATTTATGTAATGATTTAAATGTATAAAAAAGTTAAATAATAATACAAGCCAACCACATGATTATACATTTCCTAAGAGGGGTTTATCAAGGTCTTCTGGTTTAAATGAATATTTTTTCTTTGATTTCCCACTAATGTATTCGTATGCGAATTTTATCCAGACGCAGGTTGTGACATATACAAAGGGAGATATGAGCAGAAGGACTCCAATAGTCACGATCACATCTCCGAATATCCACGTGAAATAAAACAACTGGATTAGTACTGTAGTTTGATGTTGAGTCATACAAAGAGGATTATTGTATAAAATCAAATTAAATGGAAAGTAGGATTTGTGAAAAAATATAAGGTTGATTAGGAACTCAGATAAACTCGAGAGAAATAGCCCTACAGAGATCACCATGAAACCAAAAGAAATGATCTTAATGGTATATCTGAAATATTCGTACTGCTGATATCCTTTTCTACACCCATGCTGTGTCAATCGTTCCCCAGCATTCTGCAGCAGGGCACGTCCAAATTGCTTAACAGCTCTCAAGAAGAAACAAAAATAAATCGGGATCGTGATCAGCAAAACTATTCTATTAACGAAAAGGAGACTAAATTTGCAAGCCAACCCAATCATGAGAATGTTTACTAAGAAAGTGACTAACAGAGGTATCCATGGTGTAAACCGATTCGATGAATTTCCAACTCGCTTCATTCTTCCAGTCAAATATCCCATTAAACACACCATTAGCGTCCCAACGAATAATTCTGCAGCAATTCCCGAAGTATAAACCATATTGAGTGCATAATTTGAAGCATGCTCAATATGAAACTCATTCAGATGGAAGTTGTCAACATCACCACTGCTACAGTTTGTCCAGTTAAAATGGTATCTCCGCAGTCTAGCAAACTTCTTGAAATTGTCATTAAAAAGAGTATGAAACACACCTGATAAGCCTCCATATACCTCAGCCAAATTAATAAAGAGTAAGTAGATATATTTCCTAATTTCCGTTTGATTATAGTAGTAGCGTTGATCAAATTCATTACTAGAATGGTTTGATGCAGAAAGGTGTCTAGCTGCTCCCCTCTGGTACTTCCTGAAACTACAGATTCGAAAGATGAAGACTATTGCCCAATACAAACTCATTATTAAGTAAATGAGCAGCAGCAGCAGCAAAGAAAAACAGATCAGAATATCAACAATAAGCATAGTGCTTGAATCGAGTCTAACTATAAACTAGAGAGTACTTGTGTCTTCTTAAATACCAGAGCTATACTATATATAGTAAACTATTCAATTACTCTTTTATGTAAAATACTAATGCTGACATCAGGGAGTTCTTGGAGAATAAGTATCTCGCCAATATATCCCAAATACTTGCTTACTAAAAAATATTTACATATTAGAATTGTCTGTTTGAATAACCTACATATCCAATGTCAGGCAAAATTGGTTGAAATTTAAACCTTCAGCTGGATGACGAGATTTACTATTAAATTGACAATCATGTCCTGCTACCTTTTAACAAAACCCTAAATCATGACCCAATATGTACTATCCCGTTTAATATTGGCGAATCAAATAAATTAAATTAATTCTTATGAATAGTTATTGCAATAAAACTTTAACATTAACGTCTCCCATAGCATAGACATCCGTATAGTCCACTTTCTATTTTCCTGTCATGTCATTCACGAGTTCTAAGTGATTTGTATTGTACAAACAGCAAATACCAAACAGTCCATAGCTAAAGAACCGAAGCTATTTTTAGACTTGCTCTCGCATATACAGAATTTAAGGGATATATTCTCCTGATGTTACAGTGAAACCATTCATTTGTCCTACTCTCTATTACAACATCAAGATTATGTAGTAATATGAGAGCATTAGATAGTTACCTTCTGAAATCGCTTGATAATTCTGTATAATCTTATTTCATCTTATGAAATCACTTGATAATAATGTATAATCTGTCCTTCCCAAATAATTGATAGTTCTACTTGTAATAAAGATGATATTTGATAGAATTAGTGCATTCACAGAACTATAAATGTTGATATTTTCATCCTTAACAACACAGTCAAATTATATTATTCATGATAGAAACAGTATTCAAGCTGACTGACCGATTCAGTCCGTTAATCCTGATTCCATACTTTATTCTTACCCTTTGCGTGCTCGGATATTTCGTTTATCAGAAATATCAGGTGAGGATACGGATTAGGAATGTTCCTCCTTTCACAATATTTGATTTGGACTTAGATAAAGTGAAGAAGAATCTAAAAATAGAATCCATGGTGTACAACTTCATTCTCGTACTGATAATCGTAGAAATGATAGCGAACATATTCTGGGGAATTGCTCAAATCATAGATTCTGATTCGAAATCACGTAAATGATTGGCTAACTCGCCCTCTGATGGCAAGATACCGCTCTAGCCTGGAGAGGAGAAGAACTCAGCAAAGACCTCCTTTCATTCAGGCGTTTAGATCCCATCCTCTCTACTGACCATGAAGCTATGAATACTAAACTGCTCTTCATTTACATATACTTTTTCTTTTATATATACATGTTGAATGTACTTTTGTGCTTTTTGTTGGTGGCTATAAGTATCAATAAATTTACATATTGTCATATGTTTTGCTTCTGATTTTAATGTGAAACAGAAACATCTGTATTCTCTCTTAATTTACTCTTAAAAGAATGAGGCTATTGAGTAAATTTCTAATTTCATACACTATCCACTACAATTATAAATTTCACTCAGTTTATTGGGTAATTTGAAAATAATGAGCCGTCAACATCCTAGGAGACAATAATACTGTCAATTTATTGGTCCCAATACACAAAATTAATGAACAAGAAACTTAAAAATATTATGACTAGAACAGAGGTAAGAATATAGAAGATCAGTTCAGTGTTCATAGCTTCGTCGTTAGTAGAGAAGACGGGATCTGAAGGCTTGAATGAAAGGAGGTCTTTCATGGAATCTTCCCTCTTCCAGGGCAGACCGATAGTCTTCCATCAGAGGGCGAGTTATCCAATCATTCACGTGATTGAATTTCCTTCTTCGAATGAATAACTTAAATAAAATATTCACACAAATAATGAAATAAGTCAAGATTACACAAAATCCTAACAGAATAGTGGATGCCATCACCAAAACGAAGCCAATATATTTGAATTGATCGCAAATACTTTTGCAAGAGAAGTAGAATTTAGGGAGTAAACCCAATGAAATGTGCTGGAAGAAATCAGGATTCCTCAAAATGCTGATTACAGTCAAGAGAAGCAAGGAAAGATAGAAAATAAATCCCAAAAATATGTATATATAGGTGAGGATTTGTCCGTAAAAGAAATTATTTGTGACTCTCTTCTTCTCCAAGTAATCGCTTTGTGAAGAATGGTAAAGAGCTTCATCTCTTCTTCCTTTCAACAAGACATAGAAAGCACGAGAAGAAGAAATGTACACACAAATATCAAACAGACCAAAAAGTGCATAGATAATCGGTAGAATTTGAAAAGTCTCATAGCACAGACAAGACATGGCTGACATAGCAACTAACCGAACTAAGATATACACAGTGTATCTCTTCACCCATATCTTGTATGGTAAATTGATGAAAGCTCTCCTTAACACGATTTGAAATAGAGAGAGTATTGAAAATATTAAATTCACAATTAAGATTGCAGGCAAGCAATGTATTAGAAAAACAATTCGATTTATTTCGAGTTTCTGAATAAATTTTGTTCCATTTTTGACATTAATACTTTTATTTACAGTGTAAATAGGTGATATTTTCGAATCAGAATCTATGATTTCACCGATTCCCCAGAAGAAGCTTGTTATTAATTCTACGAATATAAGCACGAGAATGAAGTTGTACACCATGGATTGTATTTTTAGATTCTTCTTCACTTTATCTAAGTCCAAATCAAATATTGTGAAAGGGGGAACATTCCTAATCTGTATCCTCACCTGATATTTCTGATAAACGAAATATCCAAGCACGAAAAAGGTGAGAACAAGGTATGGAAATAGGATTAACGGACTGAATAGGTCAAACAGTTTAAATTTTAATGCCATTTTAAATAATAAAATCTAAATGTGTTGACTCAAGCATGGAAATAATCGAATTTATAGCTCTATAAATGCAATAATAAATTTTCCTATAAAATTTCAGTGGTTTTATATGATTGCATTAGATAAGCTTAAATATCATGATATAAAATTTCCTACAGGAATATCCCACTTGTCATCACTCCATACTGTTAGTTAAATTCACTTTTAAGTGATTTAATCAATGATTTTTCCAAGTAAAATGAAGCATTTGTAATTTCAGCTTACCATGCTATCAGGTTGCGACATACATAATTCTAATACAGATTCTTCGTGACTGTGTGAACTCATATGGTTCATTTGATTACTGCAATTAATAGTTATAATTCGGATAATTTCCCTTTGTATAAATTTGATCTTTTATTAAATCATACTAATAGTATATTGTTCAAGTGTTTAAATTTAGCATTTCGCCATCCATTAATAGTACTGTTGCGTGATATTTTGAGATCTTTAGTATTAGCTAACCATGGATTAATTAGTACTGTGGTGTTTTGAGATATATCGTAGTATTCTGAGATTTTGTTTTGCTTACTCAAATGGCCTTGTGGTTCAATCGGTTTCATCGTAACTTGATAACCACCGCCACCAAATTGTGGCACATGACACAATTTGAGGGCACGCGACACAATTTACTATGGTAGAACCCCATATGGACCATGAATGAAAAAATACTTTATCCATGGTCCAGTACATAATTAGTTGATTCACTGATTCAGTCTATCTAGGCTTGTATTCTATCATTAAATATTATCTAAAAGGTTTATGATAGTTTCTGCTCTCAAATTTCAATGACACACTCATCGCATATTTAGTGACTCATAAAGTTGATTAATAATAAGTAATGAACTTGCTGATAAGCTCCCTTTTACAAAGGCATTATTATATCACAATAACATTACATTAAAGAGTTTAGCTGTTAGCATTCCTCGCGCATGCGATAGTATAGTGGATGTTGGCTATAAGAACATTCCGAATATAGGAACCATATCCTGGGAAACGGAATTTTTCTATATCCAGTCGACTCCGCTTAATAGGGTCACTGTTTAATCGGGTCAACCGCTTAATCGGGACACTTTTGGCAGGACCGGAATAGCTCTCATACATAGTAGGTAGTACAAAATACTTTCGGTTAATAGGGTTCTCCGCTTAATCGGGGCAAAATGTCCTCTGACCGATGTGACCCAATTAAGCAGAGTCGACTGTAATAGTATAAAAAATATGCCAGTTATGAGAACATTTTGTTAAAAAATGACGAGAAATCTTTTACTTTTTTGGGATATTTCTCAAGCTCTGTAAAGTAAAATATCCATTTTTCTTATTTTCAGGTAATTCACCGAGTATCGTTAAGAAAATGTAGGAATCTGATGTTCTATATCATGGGATAGTTTTGTATTGTCAAAACACTGTCAAAGTTGGATGTTAGTACACAGTTAGTAAGTATTGTTAGAAGAACATTTTTCTTGACTACCAACGATGTTCTTATAACCGGTATCCACTGTACTATGAAAACTATCGATAATTCAACATAGTTTGCTCCTTTATTAACTTTATCAAACATAATAAACCAAAAACATAGATCATGACACAACTAGTAAATTATATAATGTTTAGATCTTCAAAATATATCCAGGGTTTTTCCCCCGCTTTTTGTCACTAGTCTATGAAATCGATTGGCCAAAAAATTACTTTCACTCATCTATTTTGGTTGATGATATGACTGACTTAGTATCTATAAAATCCTGCTTATTCTCAAATGCTTTATTAGTGAAAGTTTGCTGATACGAATCAAGTCATGCTTCTTTCTACATAACTTTCACTATTCAGATTCTCACAAATTGATTAGTGTTCTAATATTGGTCCTAACAATGTTTCCAGTTTATTTAAAATCCTTGTAATGCTTTGTCAATGCTTCTATCATCGAATAGACATGTCTTCATTCTTAATTACTCAAACTTTCCACTTATTTTTACAATTGAGCAAAATTTTAGGATTTCAAATAAACTTTCTCAATCTCAGCATTGTACTTCAATGTATAAATAAGATATTATTTTAGTATTTGAATTGAATTGATATCTTTATCATACCACATGATGGCAAATAAACTTGAACTTTTCGCTGAATTCTGTCCGTTGATCCTGTTTCCATACCTTGTTCTCACCTTTTTCGTGCTTGGAGATTTTTTTTATCAAAAATATCAGGTGAGGATACGGATTAGGAATGTCCCCCCTTTCACAATATTTGATTTGGACTTAGATAAAGTGAAAAAGAATCTAAAAATAGAATCCATGGTGTACAACTTCATTCTCGTACTGATAATGATTGAACTGTTTGCGATTGTATTCTGGGGAATTAGTCGGTTCATAAATTCTGGTTCAATTTTACCAGACAAGTCGTTAGTAGTTTTAGGAAATCATTTTGAGAATCTAACTTTATTGAATCAAACGATCCAAATCCATCGAACGCTTCTATTAGCGAATAATTTGTTCACATCTACACTGAGTTTAATACTGCCTGTATCTGTTTCTAATCGTGTTGAGGAGGGCTTTCATCAATTTACCATACATCATATGGGTGAGGAGATACGGTGTGTATATCTTAGTTCGGTTGATTGTCATGTCAGTTCTGTGTTTTTCTTTTGAAACACTTTACATTCTCCATATTTTGAATTTAACATTGGCTTTGTTTGATATTTGTGTGTACATTTCTTCTTCTCGTGCTTTCTATGTCTTGTTGAAAGGAAGAAGAGATGAAGCTCTTTACCATTCTTCTCGAAGCGATTATTTGGAGAAAAAGAGAATCGTCAATAATTTCTTTTACACACAAATATTCACTTACTTTGGTTTGATAATTTTATCATTGAACTACATTTTTATTTTCATCACTAACACTATTGAAATCTCCGTTACTATCTATGTCTTTCATTCATTCCAATTTCTTCCTGCGTTCTTCTTTTCTTGGCCCATGTTTCCCCACTTGACCACACTCTGGTTTATATTCCCAGTTCTATTTCCTTATTTGTTAGCATTATGGTCGTTACTCACTTATTTCCTTATTTTTATGAATATTCTGTTGAAACTATTCATTCGAAGAAAGAAGTTCAATCACGTAAATGATTGGCTAACTCGCCCTCTGATGGAAAGGTACCGCTCTAGCCTGGAGAGGAGAAGAACTCAGCAAAGACCTCCTTTCATTCAGGCGTTTAGGTCTCATCTTGTGTACTGAATACTAAGGATATTTTATTTACTTGAAAATTTTTGAATCTTTTTTTAATAATTTGGTATATTCCTAATATATAATTTAAAAATGCTCAATATGTTAATCTCTCAAATAATTGTTGTTGTTGTTGTTGTTGTTGTTGTTGTTGTTGTTGTTGTTGTTGTTGTTGTTGTTGTTGTTGTTGTTGTTGTTGTTGTTGTTGTTGTTGTTGTTGTTGTTGTTTTTAAATCATAGTTTAGTATTCATAAAATCCATTAAATGAATTGTTAAATCTAGTTGGATTTATAGAATTCCTCTTGATGTGAGGTTATGTCATAATGATCAGGTTATTGTATTAGAGCAGTGGTTTCCAACCTGGGGTACATGGACCCCTTAGTGGTCCATCCCCCCCACAGAATATAGAAAAATTGCTATAGGGGTCCACAGCCAAAAAAGGAAAGGTTGAAAACCGCTGTGCTTTCTAATTTATTGAATTTTGACTTTCCTATATACAGTCCCGGCAGAAAATCTGGAATATTTTAGTATTTTCCAATTTTTTTGAATTTACCCGGTAATAAACATATAATATATTTTAATTAAATATTTCATACTTTTCGTGTTATAGAAAGAGGAGACTCTAGATTTTCATTGCATTAAATTGATAAAAAAGATTCTGCAATATTAAAATTTTTTATTTTTGCTAAAACTAGAATATTCATATTTTACAAACAATGTTCCAGACTTTTTGCCATAGACAAGAGCGCTAGTCACCTTTTTATTTTAGCATTTTTAATATGGAGTTTAGGATTGGATATCTGATGCGATTTAGCTGCAGATCCAATATTAAATCCTTCATATTTACTTCATTTAGGGAGCGAGGAGCAATCGAACTCGAGTCTTTCCGTAATGATATGATTCTAGAGAGAGACAACCAAGTCAATTTCATCAAAGAGAATTGGTTCCTGGAAGTTTCCGAGTTATTCGTCTCCAAACACAAATCTAGTTTAGATGCAATGTCAGATACTGCTTTAGTACAGTTCCATAGATCTATCGATACACTAATGTCCAACCAGGTATGTTGAATTGTGTACATTTTACAGTCAGATTGTGAAATTAGGGATTTCATGAAGTGCCTAGTGATCTCACGAAATTGCTAGGCATTTCGTGAAATGAGTGTGGTTTTTTGCACGAAAAGCCTAGTAATTTCGTGAATTCACTAGGCTTTTCATGAAATAACTGATTACACAGATTGACTGGAACATACATACAAGTATATTCTGTACTAATAGCTGTAGTAGACTCTTGTTGATGGAGATTCAATATGTACGTATCAGGGACTTACTTGCTACTTACTATCTTTTTATTTTCTTTTGGTGGAAAAGGAAAGATAGTAAGTAAATATTCTGGATGGCGAGCAAAAATAGGTAGCAAGTAAAAAAAGTAGTGAGTGAGTAAAACTGAATCTAAAATGGAGGAAAAAATAAAGTAGCAAGTAAACGGTTGGCAAAAAAATCAGACAACTTTTTGTTTGCCAGTTCTGCAATCCCTGTTACGTATTGTCTCGAATCAATATTAACCTGAGGTATTTACATGTACAGTAGATACCGAATATAAGAACACCGGTTATAGGAACATTCTACTAGAAAACGTTTGACATATACCCCATATACTTTATGCCAGTTATAAGAACATTTTATACCGTTCCCAATGGTGTTCTTATAACTAGCATCCACTGTATTTATATGCTGGAGATACCATAACTGACTTCTTGATAATATCCCGAATTTACTAAAGAGAGTCTCCTTCTGTACATAATACGTAGTATCTGTTAATATTAATGTGTATATTCTAGCTTAGAAAACTTCCAATCATGATTCTTTCAATTTATTTTATCTTAAAACATACGTTCTCCAGTGATTAAATAGAAATCTAACATTTTGAGATTGATCGGTTTGAACCATTGATTTTCTTACATTTTTGTCCCTATTTAACGTTGTTAAGCAATGGCTGTGTCCTATTTATAGCTGAGAGAGTTGGTGAGCAGAACTCTACACGAGTGGGTTAATCTATTCAGTCCGGAATCCAGAGCCACGAGGCCAGACTTCAGACTACAGCTGTGTCTTGATGAGAATTCCATTGTCTACTTTCCGTCGTTAAGAGATGTGGAGAATTGTATTTTGGATATTCAGAAAATGATTGAGCTGAGTTTGACCTCGATTTCAACTGTGAAGGTGATTGGTTGTTATCATTTAAACTTTACTATAGAACATTAATTTAATCGAAAACCGAAATGGAAACGCATCGATTTTTGTCCTAATAATGTTCTACCAATCAAGATTTAATGTAGTTTCTTTCTATAGTCATCTCTAAACAGTTCTTCCAGGCCAGTGTTCCTGAATGGTAAAGTAGATAAATCCGTTTCAGAATCTTGCCTCGCTCAAGTGAAGGAATATTTAAAAAATATTCTAGCGCCAGCTAAATCTTATCAGAACATATTTTCTAAATTTAATTTCCTAACTGATGGAACTGCTGATAGGACGGTAGAAGAGTTCCTCAGAGAAGATCACACCTTTACACAGTATCAAGAGGTGACGTTTTATACCCAATTATTGTATGTGAAAAGCATAGAAATTAGAGTGGAGCTTTTCTTATAAGATTACTTATTGCATAGGCATTTGTTTGTACAAAAAGTGGTCCACCGGAATTTTATGAAAATAGCAATTGGAAAATGCAATACCGTAAACTGGGGCGACTTTGGCCCTAAGAGGTTGCTTTGTCCCACAATAGCAATTTTAATAAAATATACTCAAACTTAGAAATATTGTGGTTTAAATACCTTTGGATATATTGCGAGTTTCATTCAACATATTATCAATGTGATTACATTGATTCATAAGTTTGAGTATATTTTATTAAAATTGCTATTGTGGGACAAAGCAACCTCTTAGGGCCAAAGTCGCCCCAGTTTACGGTACTCTATTTTTATAAAAAATTTCATACCTCACCTTTTCTACTTTCAGATTAACCTGGGCGGTATTTTCCATTGTATAAATTGAACTATCCTATACACTTAGATGATAACGAAGTATCAAGAAACATCATCAGAGATCAGTGACATATTCGGCATAGAGATATTTGACATGTTGCACGTTGACTGTGAGAATCTGAAGACTGGTTTGTCAAGGAGAGCCAATCAAATTGCAGAGAAGCTGATAACCAGTCTTGTTAGCGATTATGTGGCTGAGAATACAAGGTAGGTTGGACCAGGGATAAGTTCATTATAATACTCATGGAATGTATTTTCGAAGACTAAAACATCTGGTCCAATATTTTGTCCCGATTAAGCGGAGTTCCCAATTAAGTGGAGTCAACTTTAAATCTTCAAATGAACTTTGTCCTGTAAAATAAAAGGTGTGATGTTTATTGATAAAAGAATGTGTTTTTCCTCCATTTAATTTAACCTAATTCTATATGCATTTACCTCAGTGAAGTTCTGAGCGTATTTTACTCCTGAACTCCGAAATGTATCATAAGATACAACATTACAAATTACAAGCCCAATCCTATGTAGGATATGCCGAGAGTTCGAGAATTTCAAATCCCAATCGTTGGCAGTGCCAGAGGATTCCACGCAAATAACTGAGTTGTCAGGGTACATGGAGAAATCTAAGCAAGAGCTGATACCCAAACTTAGCGGAGATATCGAACTAATCAAATCCCAGATGCCATACATTCTCAGTATGCACAAATGTGACGAATATATTTTCGAATTGAATAGAGTGACAATTGATTGGCCGCAGAGACTTGAGCCTATATTTGACCAAAACGAAGATATTCTATTGGAAGCTGGGATGCGTGCGGAGAAAGCTTTGGTGGAGAAGAGGGACAAACTTAAAATTGAGATAGAAAAAGCTTTGAGGTATGTTTTGTTTATATAATTATTATATAACAAGTGCGCTTCGCTTGCTTTCGCTGTGCGGCTTGCGGACACTGCGTATCCGCAGAGTTGTTCATTGGGCGCTTGGGGATATTAGGGAAACAATACGTCGATTTCTTGTTCTCTACTAAATATGCTGAATTACCATTTGTCTGCAGTAACATTAATGAAATCAGAACTGTAGAAGAAATTCTGCTCAAACTATGCTCAAAATATGCTCAAATTATTTATGACGGGAAATTAACATTATGCTCAAATTTCACATTTCTTGCACTCCCAGTTCCTGAATCACCTTGCACCAAAACCAACAAAACCATTGAGATTTAACATATATGATATAATTTATTTATTTTAATGTTCCTTCATGAATGTTTCTATCTAGACGAGCTGAAGAGTTTCAGCTGTGTAGTGACATGAATTCTGTCGGGAAATACGTTAACGATATTAACAAACTACAGAAGAGTGTGAATGAATTGCGTGAAAGGACCATCCTCATTAACGAGGTACTGATCTATCTTTATAATTTAATGAGTAGGTTATGACTAGGTCTAAATTATCTAACTTGTAAAAAATACTGTTCTATACTCATATGAGGAATGTCTCGTGGCAGGGAATTTTTCAAAGGATTCTTATAGAGTAATTGTAGAGTTTTTTTGCTGATAGAAATCACTCTTGGTGATAATGCAAATTCAATGCATTTTGAATCTCGTTGATACGTTATCCCTTATTTATTCGTAATATGAATGTACTAACCAATATAGTCTTGTTATAGAACTTTAAGATTGACTGGGATATTTATTTCTAATAGGAAGAAGCGATGTTCAAATGGGATCCATCTGAGTATCCTGAGTTGGACGAGATTAACAAGACAGTGGAGCCCTACCTGTCTATGTTCTCTCTAGTGAAGGAGTGGAAAGGATTGGATAAGACTCTAATGGACGGAGACTTCGTTAATCTTGACGCAGAAGTCACTCGAGATAAGGTTTATAATTCACTAATAAACAAATAGACAATGTATACTCAATTTACAATCACTAAGTAGAATATATCTGCAAGGCACACTGTTTATTTTGTGATATGCAGAATAACTTTGCGTTGTCAAGGATGGCTACACCATATGGGAGGAAGAACATCCCTGGTTTATGTCCTTCCTCTCCAATTGTCTGCAATAAGTTCCCATCGTATGAAAACACCTTGATGTTATTCGCCGAGCAATCGCTGATAATAATATTGTTGCGGGCATCCACACAGAAGAAACAGGTGCCTCTAACCTGCATTCCAATGCCTCCTCTGGTGATGAAGGAGCGGATCTTAGCTCCTGAGAGAGAAAATACGTGTACACAAGGATTGTCCTTGTAACTCAATACTAACATTTGCTCTGTTGAGAACTTCACATCAACTGGGCGCGTCATTGATTGGTGAGTTAACGAACTCTGGAAATCGAGGTTACAGTTGAGGACCTGTATTCTGTTGTTATCCTCATCTGCTATATGAAGCAGTTGGTTCGGAGAGATGGCCAGCTGTCCAGGAGAATTGAACTCGTCTCTTCCAGATCCTTCCTTCCCTACTCGCTTAACCACAGTGAGCTCTGTGAGTGCGAATTTAAACAATCCATGGTGCCCACAATCCGTGACATACAAACTCTCGCTCTCATCATGAGCCAAGATTCCCATCGGAAGTTTCAGATCTTGATAGCCGAAATGGTTGATGAGGTCTCCTCTCTCTGAGAATATCTGAATGCGATGGTTGGCCATATCCGCTACGTGAATGCGTCCGACTCCTCCTATCGAGATGCCCCGCGCTAAGTTGAACTGTCCGGGAGCCGAACCTTTTTTTCCGAAGGAAAATACTGGTTTATCAAACCGCGCGTAATCCGGAATCGTAGCAGCAGAAGAGATGGGAGGGTTTGGGGAGAAAGTGGGAATCTGAGGGATGATGGACGGTTTGGGAACGGGGGAGAGAGGAGCTGTAGAAATTATATCGAATGAGCTGATATCTCCCAGGCGTGATATGTGCACCTCAAATTCTCTTGTATCACACAAGAAACTCAGTTCTTCAGCCTTCTCGCCGTTATCAACCCTCATCTCTTCGCGCTTATCTCTGTACTCTGTCAGGAGATCGATTCGCCTTAGGTTCAGGAGGTCGATCAGTCTGTTGATGGTCTGGTTTATCTCTACCTCGACGCGGTCCTCAGTTACAGAGTTGGCGCATTGGAATTGTGTGTTCATTATACAGGTATACGCGTAGAAAGATCTGTTCGATTGAGTGGCTATCCAGAACTCGAATTCTATTTATATACTCGTATCCTCCGTTGTTATAGTGATTCCTTACTGGGGAGGATGGATGAAACCATGGAGTTCAAACTCAATTTTCATGTGTCGATTATCTTGAATTGCAGCACCGTTTCCTGTGCAATATCAGTTAATCCTGAGTCTGCTATGACTTTGTACTTGGCGAGCAAATAGCCAATGCACGTAAATGGTGCTTCTGACTTCCCCAAAGAGTGCACATCCCTCAGTATTACTCTCTCCACACGTGGATTGCATTGTAGTCGTTACCATAGGCGTAACTATTTTGATTTTTTCATGGTTAGCTGGGGTTGCGAGATTTGTAAACATATATCAAACTAATATGGCATGCCACCCCAAGTCCACATAACATTTAGGTCAGGGGTGGCCGTGGCACGCTACCCCTGCCACCCCTGGAGTTACGCCTATGGTCGTTACATACTAGTACATGCCAGCTTGAGACATGATAAAAGCGGGACGCAAAGAAAATTATTATACATGGAAGAGTTATTCCGACGTTCCGTCAAAAACGGACGGTTGGCATGTATGTAGTCGTATATTACTCCCTTAAGTTATTCGGTTTATTTTTGGTCCAATCTGTCCGATAGGTGGAAGAGAAGGGACGCGAAGTTTACAAACAAGTGAAATATTTCAAAGGTAAAGTTAAGGCAGCTGAGAAAGTGCGAGAAAAGGAAAAGAAATTCAAATCCCGCAAAGAGGAGGAGGATGAAGGACCGGTCGGACCTGCGAACGGACTTAAGATGGCTCAGATCACAGAAGCACAGGTGAATGAGTTCAAGGACTTTCTTCCCATTATCGATGTGCTCTGCAACCCTGGACTGAGGCTGAGGCATTGGCAAAAGGTTGGTTCCTTACTTTTATAAAGTCAAACTCTCTAATTTGAACATCTTCGGAACTCGAGTTTTTGTTCAGTATATTGATGTGTTCATTAAACAGGCTCATTTTAATTGATATACAGTCGACTCCGCTTAATTGGGTCACTGTTTAATCGGGCCACTTTTGGCAGAATCGAATAGCTCTCACCCATAGAAGCTAATACAAAACATTTCGGTTAATAGGGTTCTCCGCTTAATCAGGTCAAAATGTCCTCTGACCGATTAATTCGGGCAGGAACGGATTTGTTTACTTTATATATCTAGCGTAAACGAAAGCAAACAAATATGTATCATGTTGTTTCGGAAATATGATATTCGGATTTACACCCCTAAAAGAAGTTGAAACTGGTCTCTAGCATATTTTAAAAAATATTTCAAAAGGTGTGCAAGTATATACATAATCTCAATGATTTCTATTTTGAGAGTTAAGATATATATTTATAATGTGCAGAAAAGATGTGAATTTTTTCATTATTTTGCAGCCTTGGTAGTAAGTGATATGCAACTTTTAATCTAAATTATTTTCTTTAACTTAATGGTGTTCCGATCACTGAACTACATGTCTGTCGGTGAACATCTTTAAGATCGAACAATCCTATTTATACCTTTCCCTCTCCTAGATGTCAGATATCGTGGGGTTCAACATAACTCCAGACAGTGGGACTACACTGCGAAAGATGTTGAAGCACAACCTAGAGCCATTCCTGGACAAATTCGAGATAATATCTGGAGCTGCCAGTAAGGAGCATTCTCTTGAGAAAGCTATGAAGAAGATGTTAGATGACTGGGATCCAGTCGTGTTCAATCTCATCGCTTATAGGGATTCTGGTATGAGTTGTCTTACTATAGACTTTAGCATTCTTATTGAATCAACGTGAAAATATGTACAAAACCTTTTTTATTGCTATACAGTATACACTATAATAAAATTATACACTAAAAAAACTCCATGTTTATTATTAAAACTCCAAATAAACATATAATTTATCATATACGAATAGCTTCGAAAATATGATATTTGAAATCTATACCCCTAAAAACCCATGTTAACCGTTGGAAGCTAGTCTCTAGCCTATTTTTGAGATTTGTTTACTTTATGTATCTATTGTAAACAAAAAGTAAACAAAAATAAATCTCATATATCTTCGAAAATATGATATTCGAAATCTACACAACCACCATATTAATTGACCTTCAATGTATACGAAATATGAGTTAGCAAAATTATTTTAAAATTGTAATACCAGAAGATTGAAGCTATTTTTAGTATCCACATGTACGAATAAGTTTCAATTGTGATTTCTCAGGTGTGTCTATACTCAGCGGCGTGGACGATATTCAAACTCAGCTGGACGATCAGATCGTGAAGACTCAGACCATGAGAGGATCTCCTTTCATTAAACCCTTCCTGGAGCAGATCAAGACTTGGGAGGAGAGACTGCTCAAGATACAGGACACATTGGATGAGTGGCTGAAGGTCTGAAAATGGAATGTTTGTGCTTATTCTGTGATAGGCCGAGTGTATCAAATCGCAATTTCCTAATATATAAACTCTCATAACAGAAGTATCCATACACCCAAATATTTTTCATTAAAATGGTTATTCAGTCAGGGTCGCTTATTATGAACCCGATTATAACCTCCTGGTCCCAATTTCATTTTTTAGATAGGATTTGAATTGAATCAAATTCGCTTAATATGAAGTATCTCTATTATGAACAGATTTTTTGGTCCCCTAGTGGTTCACAATAAGCGACCCTGACCGTATATAGTTATTAATACAAATTATTCAAATAAGTCACAGAAGGAGAGGAACCAATTCCGAACAAACGAAATTTGAAATTTACCATTGAAGGGTTATAATTATACATATGTTTGTGTTTTTATTTAGGTACAATCTCAGTGGCTATATTTAGAACCAATCTTCTCGAGTGATGACATCATGCAACAAATGCCAGAAGAAGGGAAGATGTTCCAGCAAGTGGATAGGAACTGGAAAGACATCATGAAGAATACCGTCAGAAATCCTTCAGTAAGTTTCTACCATCCTATTAGTTCCTATCATCCATCCATCCCTTTCTCGTTCCCTCCATCTATATATCCATCCATCCATCCATCCATCCATCCATCCATCCATCCATCCATCCATCCATCCATCCATCCATCCATCCATCCATCCATCCATCCATCCATCCATCCAATCTTTAAACTTAATCTTAGGTACTTCCAGCTACAGGGCTACCGGGGCTATTCGACAAGCTAAAATCTAGCAATGAGCTTCTGGACAAAATCAACAAAGGCTTGAATCAATATTTGGAGAAAAAACGCCTCTTCTTTCCGAGGTTTTTCTTTCTCTCCAACGACGAGATGCTGGAGATACTATCGGAGACCAAGGATCCCAAAAGAGTACAGCCGCACTTGAAGAAGTGTTTCGAAGGAATCAGCAAACTTCAGTTTGAACAGAACCTCGACATCTCTGCTATGTTCTCTTCTGATGGAGAAAAGGTGACAATAATTCTATAATTATTATAATTATTACAAGCGCGCTTCGCTTGCTTGCGCTGCGCGGCTTGCGGACACTGCGTGTCCGCAGAGTCGCCCTGCGAGCGCCTAGAGATACTCAATCTAACCTATTCTGGGATTTTTTTACTTCATATATATTTTAAACAAAGGTTAACAAAAAATTCAAAAAGTTTTTTTGAATTTGTTTCCTTTATGTATCCATCGTGAACAAAAGTAAACAAATTAATTTTCAAATCTACTCGAAAATATGATATTCTAAATCTGCACCCCTGAAAACCCCATATCAACCGTTGAAAGCTAGTTTCTAGCCTATTTTTGAGATTTGTTTACTTTATGCATCTATTGTAAATAAAGCTAAACAATAATTATATAATAATTATATAATAATTATATAATTATTATATAATTATTATATAATTATTATATAATAATTATATAATTATTATATAATTATTATATTATAATTATATAATTATTATTGTTTAGTTTTATTTACAATAGATGCATAAAGTAAACAAATTACAAAAAATATGCTAGAAACTAGCTTTCAACGGTTGACATTTTCAGGGGTTTTTCAAGGGTGTAGATTTCGAATGTATCATATTATCGAGGCTATATGAGAAATTATTTGTTAAATTTTTGTTCACAATATTTATATAAAGTAAACAAATTTCCAAAATAAGCTAGATCGATGAACTCCTGGCGCCCGCAGGGAAACTCCGTAAGCCGCGCAGCGCAAGCAAGCGAAGGGTGCTTGTCTAGGGTAAATTGGGTCATATTTTAAATTTTCACTCTCCTAAATAATCCTTTGGTTCTACTGTATATCACATGCTTCAACTACCGTCATATAAACCTATCTACACAGCCATAGGCGTAACTCCAGGGGTGGCAGGGGTGGCATGCCACATTAGTTTGATATATGTTTACAAATCTCGCCACCCCAGCTAACCATGAAAAAATCAAAATAGTTACGCCTATCTACAGGTCATGCTGAGTCGCCTGATTTCCACGTCGGAAGCCCGCGGGGCAGTAGAGAAGTGGCTGCTACAGGTGCAGGACACCATGTTCATCTCTGTGAAGGATGTGCTGGAGAAGTCCCTGCTAGCTTACCCCGAGGTTCCGCGGGTGAAATGGGTGAGGGACTGGCCCGGACAGATCTTGCTGGCTGTCAACCAGATCTACTGGACTCAGGGATCCCATGAAGCTATCCGAAATCAACCGACTGGACTCAAGGAGTATCATGAGAAGCTACAAGCACAGGTTAACACATACCGTGTCGCGAATACAGTTTTTTTTAAGATTGAGACCTTGGTGTGACTCAGCTTAACCGTGGTGTTAACCACCGAAAAAATATGAATCGTGGTGTAACTCCAAAAAATTGTGTGTCATTTTACACCAAGATCGCCATTAAAAAAGGCATGATCGAATAGTAACCGACCCTCGAATAATCGCCTCCCAAAGAGACGCTACACTTTTTTGCTGCCCAATAGAATAAAGTGTTACCTAAATTGTTCCCTCTTAACATTTATCCAATCACTCTTGTGATTAATTGTTTGAAAAGTCTCAAATATTAATTTTTCATCAATGGAGCTAAATATGTCTAAAAATTAATGATCACCCCGACTCGATTCGAGAATATAGTAAGTTCTACCTTAGTATTCAGGATTAGAAAATGTCGTAACTGCTATAAAAATATAATAAGATTTCCATTCAAATATACTACAGTAGAACTCGGTTAGTACGTACCCCTCCGTACTAATCGAGTTAATATTACATAAGAATCTATCAATAAATGAATTCTGGTTCAGAGAAATGAGTACGCACTAAGCCGAATTACGTTGTATCCGAGTTCTACTGTATCATACTTAATGTAAGTATACGTGTAATAGCTTGGAGACATTGTGGAGCTAGTGAGAGGAAAGCTGCCCAAAGCCACACGTATAACTCTCGGAGCTCTCGTGACAATCGACGTGCACGCACGTGACGTCATAGAAGACTTAGTCAAACTCAACACCAACTCAGAGAAGGATTTTGATTGGCTGTGTCAGATGCGTTACTATTGGGAGAATAGTCAGTGTCTGGTTAGGATGATTAACACAGATGTGGTGTATGGGTGTGAATACCTTGGTAACACGTTCAGGTGATAGTTATGTTAAATTATTGTGTATATGTACGTATATGATTCTAATTGTTAATCATATGGGGTAAACAATCTAAATAATCTATGTACGTGCAATTCTAAAATGCATTAGAAGGGAGAGAATGTTTGTAACATATTGTGTTGTCTATAATCTCCTGTGACAACACATCCTAACTCATCTACAGATATTCCTTGTAGAGAAGAGAACTGTCCTTTCTCTGATCCTTTTTCTCCGAACTGAGTTAGTAGTTTCTCTTCATTGGAGAATATTTTCACTTTAGAGTCTCCACAGTCTGATACAAATATGTTTAGTTGTTGATCTAAACAGAAACACCAACCATTATGAATGCTATCTTTCTGAACAACACATCTTGTAAGAACTCCTTCTCTAGAGAATGCTTGAATCGGATAATCTGTTTCAAATAACAAAATGTAGAATTCTTCTTGAGTTAGAGATATATCTCTGATTTCAGTTTCATCTTGGTTACAGAATTGAGTTTGTAGAGTTATTCTGTTTTCTTCAATCAAATCGAGAGTTAAGACTATTAAACGCATTCCTTTGTACTTACCAACATAAATATGATTATTGTCTGTACAAATACCGCCAATGATAAAACCATAAGATTTAGACTTTTCTTTCTTCTCAGTGGATTCATTCAATTTCAGAATTACTTTATAACATTGTACGTAGATTGATTTATTGTGAAATAGAATATTTTCAGGATATTTCATTTCGACATCTTTCACAGATCTGATCCATTCTCCTTCTTTCGAGAATATTTGAATTCTGTGGGATGGTCTGTCAGTTACATAAATATTTCCATTCATTGAGTTTGTCGCTATACCACGTGGGCTCTCAAGTTGATTGTCTCCCTTTCCTCTCTCACACTTACTCCATTTCAGTTGATAAGGAGTTCCTTCCTTATAAGAGATAATCTGTTCCCCACAACGACACATTCTAGTTATAGCTCCTTTCAATTCATCGATTCTCCATGTCACCTTCACATAAGGAATGGAAATGTCCATTTCTCTTTTCAATGAATCGATTTTCTCAGATATTTGAAGTAAAGTTAGAGGAGTTAAGCTTTGATTCTTTCCTTTGAAAAGGTTTTCCATTTTTTCATAGATTTTTTGCATTTCGCTATTCTGCATATTGATTTCTTCAATCAATTTCTGAGTTTCCTTCTCTTCGTTTTCAATTCTGACATTCACTTGTTCCCAAATAGCTTCCAACTCTCGGATAGTTTGCTCTTCTTTCTTCTCAATGAGATCTCTCATCTCTTTACTCACTCTCCTCACCTCCAATTTCTTCCTGTCAATCACTTCTCTCAACAAATTCACTTTGTTTTTGAGTTTGTTACTGACTGGGAACAAACTAGCAGGACCAGATCCTGGACTACTTGTTGCCATTATTCCTTCACTATTCTTCTATTTCGTATATCGACAGAGTTCAATAATATCTTACAATAATAGACACTACTTCAATTACAGTCTATATATTCTCAATATCATTTTCTGCATATACGTATATATGTACGTACAAATGATCCATATATATAATCTCAGGTTACAATAACATCACTATGTAATAAACTCTCATATATTTCCACTAATTACTCTTCATAGTAAGCTTTACGTTGTTGTTCAAATTCCTCCCATGCCATAACATGGATGATCTATCATGGTGACATACCACTAGACTGGTGATAACTCCGCTCACTGATCGTTGCTACCGTACACTGATTGGCGCGTTCGCTCTCAACCTGAATGGGGCGCCGGAAGGTCCGGCGGGTACGGGCAAGACGGAGACGGTGAAAGACCTGGCCAAGGCGCTGGCTATACAGTGCGTGGTGTTCAACTGCTCGGACGGACTGGACTACCTGGCCATGGGGAAGTTCTTCAAGGGACTGGCTAGTGCTGGGGCTTGGTCTTGCTTCGATGAGTTCAATAGGATTGAGCTTGAAGTTCTCTCCGTGATAGCACAGCAGGTACATACCCACAGCTGTTTTGAATCTATTATTTGATTTTAAAAGTTATTTTATGATCAAATTGATTGATTATCTTACATAACACATACCTCGATTGTTGTTAACGTTACTCGACTGAAGTTTGAGTCGTGAAGCGCGCTTGTATTAATTATAATAATATTCCATTCCATCATTTGAGTATACTGCTCTGTTACTATCTGGTACAGAGGTGTATCCAACTCCCAATCCGAGAGTGCCAGGGGATTGGGGATGTATAAAGGGTTTGAGGACATTGGTTGTTGGGATCTCATCCCCCCATAAATGAGAATTCCTTCTGCAGGAGCGTACCTAGCGGGAGGGACAACAAGGGAGTGACAAATGTTTCCATTGATCTGTACGCCACTGCCTTTCTAGATTCTCCATGGATATTCTGTTCCAATAGTTGAGTGTTTTTATCTTTGACCTTACTCCGTGTTACTTGTAGATACTGTGTATTCAGAGAGCCATCATTTCACACCTCAACACGTTCGTGTTCGAAGGGACCACTCTCAGTCTTAGTCCGAACTGTTTCGTGAATATTACGATGAATCCCGGTAAGCCTTGATAGAAGAAATAAAAACTGAGTATTATATGATGCGAAAAAATGACTATTCGATGATGAGTGGTACCTACTTGGCTCTACGATAATAGATATTTTGATCCTTCCACAAACTCGTATGTAAATTTTACTAGAGAATAAGGCAGCTTATTTTGTTAGCATTATGTACTTTGGACATTTCATGAGACATATGCCTACCCAAGTTTAATAAGTGTCCATCAGGGTTTATCTAGTTGCTCATAGGTGCCAGTCTGGTATCGTCCGATCATCCAAGGTGCTTGCAGGGTGATTTGATTTTGGTACTGGGTTGCCACCCCCTGGGATTACAGGATAATCCCTGTTTGGGCGCCATGCAGGGTATTATACAGCCCTCCAGAGATACGCTCCTAATCTAAAATCCCTAAATTTTCATACGCCTAAATCTATAAATAACATTATAAAATAGGGTAAATTGGGTATTATTCTGGATTTTCACGCTCCTAGACACTTTGAAGCTTAAAGTCATACGCCTAAAGGAGCATATCGCGCTCCTAGATAATCCCTTGGTGTCATATAACCCCTATCACCTTCAAAAAAGTGCTGGGCTGGAAAATCCTAGATAAACCCATGGTGTCTATCCATGATTGGTCAACCTATAATTCCTAAGTACAGAGTGCATCACCTAGGAACGAAATAGGTTGATAGATATGTTTCAGTATCTTCAGTTTAGATTAATTTTAAAATGTGATTATTTCAGGTTACGCGGGGCGGTCAGAACTCCCAGACAACTTGAAGGTGTTGTTCCGTACTGTGGCTATGATGGTGCCGGACTACGCTATGATTGGAGAGATTTCCCTCTACTCAGTTGGATTCGTGAACGCTAAGAGCTTAGCTGTCAAGATTGTGACGACATATAGGCTCTGTTCTGAGCAGGTAAGAGAGGAATGTGATTCTCTCAAATGTTAAGAAAGAATTTCATTTATAATTGAATATATTGTACCAAAAAAGTTGAGAATTCCTGATCAAGAAATATTATTTTCCATTATGCTCCTTATAAATACAATTGAATGATCAAGTATACGTAGGAGAATTTTAAAAGCGTTTGTTTATACATCGTATTTACAGGTGACTCCGCTTAATCGGGACACTTTGATCCCGGATATTTTGTCCTGATTAAGCGAAATTCCCAATTAACCGATGACATTTAGTATTAGCTTATATGTATGGGAACCATTCTGTTCCTGAAGACTTGTCCCGATTAAGCGGAGTTGACTGTATATATTATTTTGTATGCTTTTCTGTATTGAAACATTTCTAACATTAACTTCTCTCCAGCTGTCATCTCAATTCCACTACGACTATGGAATGAGAGCTGTGAAGGCGGTTCTCTCTGCTGCCGGGAATCTCAAGCTGAAGTTCCCAGATGAAGACGAGAACATCCTCCTGCTGAGGTCTATCATGGACGTGAATCTGCCCAAGTTCCTCTCCCACGACATTCCGCTTTTCGAGGGGATCATATCTGACCTGTTTCCAGGGGTTGTTCTGCCAAAAGCAGACTACACCGTCTTCACTAACGCTATAGAAGAGGTCAGTTTTGGAGTCCTCTCTAATTGTCCACTTCTGTAATTGTCCAGGTTCTCTATTTTCCACTTGCCAGAATAGGAGTACTATGTACACACACACTTCCTAATTCACAGTTAGAATTTATACAGAGAGAGTTTGTATTCTTGGTTCGTACACTTGTATTATAAACACAATTAGATTATCTGGTGGTACTATTGGAGTAATTTTCACTCGATATGTAGCATATTTACCTCATTCTCTTGAGGTGAATTTATTTGCTAGGAGCAGTGGATATTAGTTATGCATAGAATATCCAGGGTGGACAGCAGATCACAATTTTAGTTATAACATTTTATTAAAAAATCTCAATGCCTCTCGTATATCCCTAAACCTGCCTCTCTGACTCTTACTATCCAAACTGGATTATATTGAATATGGTGTTCTGTAATGTGATTATTTTCCTCAGCAAATATCGTTTATTATTTGTTTAATCTTGTGCAGATTTGCAGAAGGAAGAATCTTCAACCGACTGAGTTCTTCATTCAGAAGATCCTACAGACCTACGAGATGATGATAGTACGGCATGGATTCATGATCGTAGGATTCCCCTTTGCAGGTAAATAAACAAATAAACAAATAAACAAATAAACATAAATATATCGTGTTTATTATCAATAGCCCAATTTAATGTTTCCGCTTTTATTATACCAATTATAGTTAAGAGCTACTATATAGACGCATAAGGGTTTATATCCAGTCGACTCCGCTTAATAGGGTCACTGTTTAATCGGGTCAACCGATTAATCGGGCCACTTTTGGCAGGACCGGAATAGCTCTCACACATAGAAGCTAATACAAAATATTTTCGGTTAAAAGGGTTTTCAGCTTAATCGGGCAAAATGTCCTCTGACCGATGTGACCCTATTAAGCGGAGTCGACTGTGCAAGAAATAGACAGTACATATTTTCCTGACTTCGTTTGTACATCTATCAAATTTGTCCTGTTTGATTAACAGGGAAGTCCCGAGTTCTTGACGTACTAGCTAACACTCTATCGCTACTGAACGAGAGAGGAGAACTGGAAGAGGAGAAGACGTTCTATCGCTGTATCAATCCTAAATCTATCCCCATGGGACTTCTATATGGACAGTTTGATCCAATATCTCATGAATGGTCTGATGGAGTTGTTGCTAACACTTTCAGGTATTGAGTTGAACTCTCGCTATTCCGAATACTTTATTCTTAGAATCCGAACACCAAAAAATTAATTTTATTCACCTTACGTTTTGAATCTACTTTCATAATACTTGTATTATATCTTTCAAAAAGGTTGAGAAACCGTGTTAAAAAGCAATCATTACGAAAAAAGAATATCAAATTTCAAGGTACATATTGAAAAGTCCGGAGAGCATGCTCTTGGGTCGAGAGCATGCTCTTAAGTCAATAGCATGCTCTTGGGTCAAGAGCATGCTCTTAGGTCAAGATCATACTCTTAGGTCGATAGCATGCTCTTGGGTCAAGAGCATGCTCTTAGGTCAAGAGCATGCTCTTGGGTCGAGAGCATGCTCTTCGGTCAAGAGCATGCTCTTCGGTCGAGAGCATGCTCTTGGGTCGAGAGCATGCTCTTCGGTCAAGAGCATGCTCTTCGGTCGAGAGCATGCTCTTGAGTCGAGAGCATTGTTCGAATTATTTCGGGTATACTGAATTTGTACTAATAACGTGATGCTATATCTTCACCGTTATTCCTGTAAGATTTCAGTGTGAAACTTTCCATAATTTTACAGCCATCAAATTGTACAGGGAGTTCGCTTCTGCACAGAATGATGATCGCAAATGGGTCGTGTTCGACGGTCCGGTTGACACGTTTTGGATCGAGAGTATGAACACTGTGCTAGACGATAACAAGAAACTCTGTCTCATGAGTGGAGAGATCATTCAGATGTCCAACTCAATGAATCTCATCTTTGAAACAGACGACCTTTCACAAGCCTCTGTAAGAAAAAACACGAATAACTTTACATAATATTTCTCAGCGTTCTTAGCATTATGATCGTGATTTGATTATGGTGGAAAATTAGCATTATGATCGTGATTTAATGAAAACCCTTCAATGACCTGGGTCCATTCTATTTATAGCGCTTGGACCCACATTTCTATGACTTCCCCACCCAAAATGACTTAACCGGAAATGAGTTAAAAATCCATTTTATTAATTATGATGGAAATTAGCATTATGACTTTTTGGTTCAATCTTTAGCCAGCAACAGTGAGCAGGAATGGAATGATATACGCGGAACCTGACTCGATGGGATGGCGGCCCCTCTTCCTCACGTGGCTCTCTGAGCTCCCTGAGTACATCGCAGAGTACAAACAATTGATCACAGCCCTGTTCGAATGGACTCTACCGCCGCTCTTCACTCTGATACGTAAGAAACTGAAGGAGTATGTCGTGACGCAGGATGCTCAGCTGGCTGTGAGTGCCATGAGGCTGTTCTCTATGCTGTTCAGAGACTCTCTGCCGGATGAGAACGCACACAAGGATAATGCCAAGCACGTTAAAAGCTGGGTTGTGGTGAGTCGTCTTTTCTTATGATCTAATTTTCACCAGTGTCCCGTTTGTACATGAAATTTCTCCATTGTGCCCCGCTTTTTTGAGTCCATATACGTATAATACTTTTCTATTGATTGCTTCGCACCATGTCCCGCTAGATTCAACGCCCTTCCCACTCTGATCATGGCTCAAGTTGGTATATATGCAACTACTGCCTACCTTGCTTGCCTGAAACATTGATACAAATGTTAAATTCATAATAAATGAAGATATCAATGACGTCATCATCATTATTGATGAGTATTGTGTTGTTTCACATATGCTTGTAGTAGTAATGTAGTTATAATGTATTAATATGTCCATGGTCCGATAGTTCATTTCAGTATTCTTTCTAGTCTGGTTTTATATTCGCGTTAATCTGGTCTCTGGGAGCAAGCTGTGATTTGGATTCGAGAGAGAAGTTCGATTTCTTCGTACGGGACTTATTATCTGGGAAAATGGGACAATATCCAACTCCAGACGTGGTCGGGAAGATCGAGATTCCCTTGCCAACCGATGGGACCGTGTACGATGCTATGTTCGACATGCACGGGAGAGGAAGATGGGTGTCTTGGCTGGAGATAATCCAGAACGAGAAAGTTGAGATGAAAAACAAAAAGTTGTCCGAACTCATTATTCCTACAATAGATACTGCAAGGTTAGAACGGAGTTTATTTTAGTTCTTACATTCATTACCGCATACATTCGAATAGTAGTCAGCCCTCGAATAATCTCTCGCCCCAAAGAGGGCTATTTTTTACTACCCTTTTGGGTGAAGTTTACTCCAATTATTCCATCCAACCATTTATATAATCACTCGGGTGGATATACAGTCGACTCCGCTTAATAGGGTCACTGTTTAATCAGGCCAACCGCTTAATCGGGCCACTTTTGGCAGGACCGGAATAGCTCTCTACGTAGAAGATAATACAAAATATTTTCGGTTAATAGGGTCTTCCGGTTAATGGGGCAAAATGTCCTCTGACCGATGTAACCCTATTAAGCAGAGTCGATTCCGCTTAATAGGGCTGTTTAATCGGGTCAACCGATTAACCACTTTGGCAGGACCGGAATAGCTCTCTACGTAGAAGATAATACAAAATATTTTCGGTTAATAGGGTCTTCCGCTTAATGGGGCAAAATGTCCTCTGACCGATGCAACCCTATTAAGCGGAGTCGACTGTAATTATATTCATTGAAAAATCTGACTTGACTCTGAAATATTGATTTTCCCAAGTAATGGAGTTGCCCTGGCTATTCCATGATATACGGTGTATTATTTTGCTGTCTCAATACTCATACACTCTCCAGGTACAAATACTTGATGGACATGTTTATCCGTTATGAGATTCCCATACTATTCGTCGGCCCTACTGGAACTGGGAAGAGTGCCTATGTCATGGATAAGCTCATGAACGGACTGGACAAAGACCTGTTCATCCCACTCATCGTTAACTTCTCAGCACAGACCAAGTCCATGCAAGTTCAGGTAGCTCACTCTATTTCTTATCAGAATATTTCCATACACGCGGCTCACATTGATTAATTATAAGTTAGATAACATCTTTAAATACGTCTGTCTTACTGTTATGATCGATATCACACGAAAAATAATTGAATTTCTCAGTTTTTCAACTTTTGATGAGTAATAATGACGTCATGAGTCATCATTTTTTTATTATAGTTATTTGAGATATATTAATAGCTTTCTATTACCTAAAATGGCTGAGTTATAGTCAAAAACTGAAATTTGTAATAATAAAAATGGTGACAATGACGTCATAATTCAATGATGAGTCGACATTTTCGTCTGTGGTTAGAGTTTAGTGGAGCCATAGCCAAAAGACCCCTACATGCCAAAAATCAGCTTTCTGTGCCTGGCAGTTTCTTCAATCAATTCGTTACAGATATAGATATATACATATACACACACATATAAACATTAATCGAGTTTTAATAGTAAGGATACACGTGTGTCTATTTCTATCTGAGTATACTTTTGTTGCTCTGAGCAAAATATCATTGTACATCATCTTAATTCCATAAATGTTCCAATGATAACCAAAATGAAATAAGATAAGAAAAACAACAAGCACTTTTTTTCAATATGCACAGTGTTCTTCCACTTGATATATCTTATGGATATATCCTAATCTGGTAGACTCCATAGTGGAATAAGTATAATGGCGACTGCAAATGTTCTAAGCGAAGACGCGTTCTTGCTTCAAGTGGAGAGAGTGAGACAGGAGATAGATTCTCATATCGCTAGAGGGCATGAAATACTCGATGAGAGAAAGGAGAAGCTATTGGATGAGTTGAGGCAGTTAGAAGATCGATACAACGGCGCGACTGTTACGAAACAGATCGATGAGTTGAATAGACTCAAAGAGGTGCAGTTAAACACTGCTAAGTTGAACGAGAATAGAGAATTCTTCTTGCAGTATGTTTCTCAGCTCGACGCTCAAGTGAAGAAAATCCGAGATGACTATGCCAGTTGTAAAGTCGATATGAAGCGAGTCGAGTTCGTTTGGGACTTAGAGTTCGAATCCAGGTTGAGTAAGCTAGGAGCGATTAAAGTGAGCGACACCCCAGACTACAAGTATAAGATAAAACCAGTCATTGTCACTTGTAAGAATAGATACCAAGAGACCCATTCGGATGGACACTTCTATCGTCCACACTCAGTCGCTATTGATTCGGAAACGAAGAATATTTACGTTTGTGACTGGGGCAACCAACGTATCCAAGTGTTTACTAAATCATTCGAATTTTTGCACAGTTTCGGAGAGAATATGGATAAGCCAGACGGGATGTGCATTTGTAGCGGGAAAATCTATGTCACACAGCATGCTGGCCATCGTCTTAACACCTACACCACAGGAGGGAAATTCTTGAAGTCAGTTGGGAAAAAAGGTGTGAAAAAGTTAGAATTTGATCGGCCTAAAGGTGTAGATGTATCGACAGCCAGGAATAGAATATACGTATGTGAATTGTATAATAATCGTCTCCACTGTTTGAACCTGAATCTCTCATTCCATTCTCTGCTCCCAGACATTCCAGCTCCAACCGACACTAAACTGACCTCCGAAGAAGTGATCGTCTTGACCGGAGCTGACTACTGCGTGAGTTACTATAACTACTCGCACCAGCTCTTGAGGCAGATGATAGCGAAAGGAGTGGGACAGGCTGTGAAGAATCCTATCAACTTCTGTCTTGATGATAGTTTTAATATTTTGATGACGGATGGGTCGCATGATTGTGTTCTGATATTCACCAGCCAGGGTGAGTTGGTTCACAAGTTCGGAGGGAAAGGAGAGAGAAGGGGAGAGTTCACTGCACCGACTGGAATCGCACTCGATTCTGAGTACAGAATTATTGTTGCTTCTCATAACTCTGAACATTGCTTGCAAATTTTCTAATATTATTTTTTGCATTGCATTTCATAATATTTGTTCAATTTACTAATGATGGATAATTTTAATTTTACTTGGGCAGGGAGAAACAGTAGAAAGGTATTACCGAATATCTACGCATCTAAAATTATTTTAGAAGTGCTGTTGCCTGAAATTCTGAAGCACTTATATAAAAGGAACCATGGATATACAACTTGCGTGAAATTCTGATACATCCGCTTAGAAGCCTTAGCAAGCTCTGAACTAATATTATGCAACTTGTAGTTCTTATTTCACAAAACATGATGATTTTGTTCTATATTGATTCCAAATCCTATTCTATTTCTAGGATCACCGTATACATTATTGAGTTTGCGAAAGTATTAATATCTGTAAGCAATTATTATTATAACTTATAACTACAAAATAGAACAAAATAATCATGTTTTGTGAAACATCATTATGTAATGTAATAAGAACTCCAAGTTGCATAATATTGGATCATAGCTTGCTAAGGCTTCTAAGCGGATGTCTCAGAATTTCACGCAAGTTGTACATCCATGGTTCCTGTTATATAAGTGCCTCAGAATATCACGCAACAGTGCCGCAGCATCAGTTTTAGTATGGGTGTTATAGAGGTCCTTATAAAGTACACGTATATTCATATTTTCACACCTTTTAATTAATATTAATCTGTATTTAAGGAAGCATTTCAATTGTAGAATCGATTTCTTTTTAATTCTTCAATATAAATAAGTTTATCTGCATTCCGTTCTATTTATAGGACATCATCCTGTCTAAAGTGGATAGGCGCAGGAAGGGCATTTACGGTCCGACTATGGGGAAGCGATTGGTGATATTCGTGGACGATCTGAACATGCCTTCCAGGGAAATATACGGAGCGCAGCCCCCGATCGAACTCCTCAGACAATGGATGGACTACAAAGCATGGCGAGTTCACTGATACCGCTTAGTACTAAATATATTTCTTCTAACTTCTGTCCCGCTTTTTCCACTCTTCTATTGAGATAAATTCACGAGTGTCCCATTTTAAAAATTTCCCCATTATCTCCCGCTTTTTTAATTCTATGTATAATACTTTTCTATTGCGTCCCGCCATGTCCCGCGAAATTTAACGCTGCGTCCCGCTTTTATCAAGGCTCAAGTTGCCGTGTATGTAACTTAGAGTAAATCTTATGTATTAAAAGTCGATGGTTTTTGTTGTTGTTTGTCGAAGTTGATTTTGAGGAACTGGGAAGTGCTAGAAATGTGAAATTTGGCACGCAGGTAAATAATAATCAGTCTAGAAGGGAGTTCGAAGATCTAAACGATATCTTGACACCTCACCGAGATAGGTGACAAAATGTGCTGACCAATCAAATTCGATTATTTTATAATGCAAATACATTGAGATCAAACAATCAAAAGGTGAATTGGTTGAACTGTTGTAATGTCTTAAATTTAGTTTCTCCCTTCTTCTTCATCACGCTTTATTATGTAGTAAACCCCCATTTTATTAAGACCTAAATAATCAAAAAATCTGCCTTGGGTATTACTAAATTTTAGAAAAACCCCAAATTAAATAAACCCATTATCGATAATTAAATGAAATCAAAATCTCCTCATACCATGCCCGAAAAACTCATGTAGAAGATCAAATAATTCTCTCGATCTCACAAAATTACTCAGTATGATTTCAGCAAAAAAAGTCCCTGTAATGACTTGCACCATCTGTTGAATCTATTAGTGCAGCTATGAAATCGCTTACAGTAACAAGAATTTCGTAGCAGTTGAGGTTGCACATACATTATCTACCATTACTGTGGAATGTAATCTGCTTTGAGTAATACTATGCACAAATAGACTTTCTCAAATTCTATAAATAGGTAACTTTAAATGTATCCAAAAACTTCTTTTGAAATGAGTCAAGTTATTAAGAATCCGCTTTTATCGATCCACGCAGTTAAAACTCCTAGGAGTGAGTTTCCCAGCATTCACTTTCCATTGCTCGTGTTCGCACCTACGGAGGAAGATTGGAATCAGATCCTCGATGAGTTGGAGCTAAAAGCTAGCTACTTCCACAGAGACATGGATAGACATGTAGCTGAATGTTTTCTGATGGAAGGAGCATCTTTTGGTACTTATTTGCTTCGAAATTCGAACGAGCATGGAGAGGAATATTTTCTTCTCGTTCTGTCAGTACGTGGCTACCATTCTGTGAAACATTTTAAAGTGATATGGGACGGAGATAAATTCACTTTTGGCCGCAATACTTTCGCAAGTTTGGATTTTTTCCTAGAGCATCTACGCTCCACTCCAATCTTAGCTGAGGCGTCTGGTAGTTTCCTTCCCGTTCAAAATGCGCTGTCCAAAGCCTCATCTGTTGGAAACATTTTCGATGCGATTGACGCTTATGGATCAGACTTTGATACCCCGGATCCTGTTTTCCACCGGCAGTCCCCCCTTCCAGACCTCACAATCGCTTCCAAGGAGGGCTATCTCACTGTTCAGGCCACTTTCTCCAAGAAGTGGCAGACGATTTGGGTCGCGGTTAATAAAATGATTCTCTCCTGTTTCAAGCATAAAGAGCAGAGCAAAGCCTACCAAACATTAGACTTGAATGAATTCTCAGTTGAAATAGACGCATACTCCCCTAATGGCAACGGATTCAAGCTGTTCAATGTAAAACGCAGTATTGTTTTCCGTACAAACACGCGGGGGGAAGTACAGGCCTGGATGAAACTTATTCAATGGAAGATGGAACAGAAGTCTACCTTTACTTTATACTTGGATAAATAAGGCAAATAGTTTCAGTATTGTTTTCCTCCATCTTATGTTTCCTTGGTTGAATTTGTATTTTGTTGATGAGATATCGCAATGAATTTACTTGTCCAGTTGAGATATTACTAAATTCAATTATTATATCATACTCAGGCAGTATTATCGCTCCTTTAGGCTTTGGATTTTAAGCCTCAAAGTGTTTAGGAGCGTGAAAATCCAGAATAATACCCAATTTACCCTATATTGCAATTATATTTATCTATTTAGGCGTATGGAAATTTAGAGGTTTGAGATTAGGCGCGTATCTCTGGATAGCTGTATAATGCCCTGTACTCAGGGAATGGGGAATCCGTGGCATTTTCCCCGAGTTTGATTCTGCGGCCCCGGATTTCATTCGACCACCTAAGCCAAAATCATAGGAAAGCTCCCGACTTTTTTCTTTGGCCCCGCCTCGCCCCGGTTTGGAAAATTCCTGTGACCGCCCCTGTTCAGGGGAGCTCCCTTACTAACTTTCAAAGAGATAGCTGTTGATTTAAAGCATAGAGACCAATAAGATTATATTTTGGGTGTTCGGATTGTAAGAATGAAGTGTTCGGACTAACGAGGTTCGGATTAGCGAGGGTGTACTGTATTATGTAGGAGCGGCGATCGCAAAACCTTTTGTGAACAACTGCTTTCTCAAACATTTATTCAAATTACCTATTACGTCCTACTAACATTTAAGCGTAAAATACTATTTACAGGCGCTCCCCCACTCCCCCACTGATCGTACTTATCTGTTTATGATTTGCACATCTCGACTCAAAAACTATTTCACGCATTGCTGTTAATCTAAGTCAGTGTTTCTTGACCTTTTCAGACCTCGATACCCCCAAAAATTATTCATTCAAAACAAATTATTATAAGGCGTAATTATTATGCTCAATAAAATTGAAAATACCTAGCAAATAGAACATTTTAGTTTTACCAGCTGATTGGATACCCCCATGGGGTATCGAGGCATAACGTTAAGAAACCCTGACCTAAGTTGTCTTATTCATAACAATCAATAAATATTTAAATACAGTGGAACCTGTATATAACGGCCACCCAAGGGACTGGACAAAATTGGCCGTTATACACAGGTGGCCATTATATACAGGTGATTGTCTTAATCCCCAAAAGGTATCAACGTAGTGAAATGAATATCAAGTTTTTGGAAATCTATTACTTGAAGTAATATAATGAAATTTGTTTATCGTTCGTAACAGGTCCTGTCATAAACACATAAAAAGGTGAAAAAGGTGATGGTCGTTATAGACAGGTAGTGACCATTATAGACATGATGGCCGTTATACACAGTTATTGGGTCAGTAAGGGACTGCAAATGGGTGGCCGCTGGCCGCGTTGAGCAGGTGACCGCTATACACAGGGTCAATATTATGGATTTCGGACGGGACTGTTCAATGGTGACCGCTATAGACAGGTGACCGTTATACAGAGTGGCCGTTATAGCAGGTTCGACTGTATTTAGATCTGCAATCATTTTATTTCTTCCCCCTGAGCTGAACTATTCCATACATATCGGAAATCTTATTCTGGCAATTAAATTGTGTTTTTTTGGGGTTGCATTATTTGGAAATCTAATAAAATTAATGGAATTTATTTGCCAAAAATAATGTCATTCCAGTTTTTTACCAAAGTTATGGTACATCCATATCGAAAGCACCTTTAATTAAGCTCTGGGGGCAATATTTGAAGTAATCAAAATGTGATTAGATAATTGAGGTCATTTTTCAATGAATTAGCATAACTTCAATTCTATAGTTTGCTGAATAAACTCTTTTCTGTAGAAAAATTGTTGATAGATCGTGTTGTCTTATATTATTATATTATCCCAATAAGGCATTAGAAAGTACATGATTCCATAACAATTACTTGTAGTATGCACTTAGGGCATTAGTCAATCCTCAAAAAAAGGATCTTCGATCCGATCACGATCCCCAAAAAGATCCTTTCAATAATAGTCAGAGGACTATCATTTTTAGTACAGCTCCTGGAAGGAGATGCCTTATGGCATGGACGGCGTACAATATCCGTCCGTCTGCTGCAGCCTGAGGCGTACTTAGTGCTTAAGTTAGTATTCAAACCATAAAACACATATATTTAATCAACATAAATTTCAACACTTTCACCTCCAACTTGGGGATTAAAAAGAAAAAGGATCGGATCGAATTCAGTAAAAGTTTCGATCCGATCTCGATCCTCAAAAAAAGGATCGCGATCCGGATCTTTCGACATGGATCGAAAGATCCTAATGCCCTAATGATATCCATAACAACTACTTGTAGTATATACTATTACCACACTCTATCACAGGTATGACAGGAAAGACACTTCTAAAATTAGCCTGGTGGACATCCAATTCCTGTGTGCCATGGGTCCACCAAGTGGCGGTCGCAACCCAATCACTCTCCGCTTCTCTCGACACTTTAATGTCTGCTCAATGACAACTTTCAGTGATGAGACAATGACTCGGATTTTCTCTACCATTTTCAGTGTATCTCTACGCGAAAGGAACTTCTCTTCTGAGTACCTTAGTATTGGATCTCAGATAGTAGCTGCAACCATGGATTTGTACAAATCTGCGATGAACAATCTTCTGCCTACTCCGGCCAAGTCCCACTACGTGTTTAACCTCAGGGACTTCTCACGAGTTATCCTGGGCACTCTCTTAGTGCAGCAACAGTCCATCGAGAATAAACGAACTTTCATCAGGTAGGTTTGCCAATGCAGTGGAATTCGTTTGTTAGCAACTCCCTTATTAGCAATATTGCTCTATTAGCAACCAATTTTCAGATCCCTGGTGGAAATTTTGTGTTAATTCTGTTCCCTTATTAGCAACTTCGCGTATTAGCAACCATTTTATGAGCAAAACTCGAGTTGCTAATAAGCAAACTCCACTGTACTGCAATGCTACAATTGAATATTATTAAACATTGATTTCAGAGGATCTATTGAACATTTTCAATTTCACTTCTAATCATGGCAATTGATAAGAAGTAAAAATTGAAAATTATCTAGTAATTTGATGACTTTGCGAATGTGACATATATATTTTCGAGACATTCAAATTCTCCATTGTGATTTTTAGCACCTATGAAATATACCGTCTTTTCCTGAATAAGCTCCTCTGCACTTATTTTTTCATGGACGTTAAACCCCGTCTCTTATTCAATTCCCGGAGTTTATTCAGGGAAAGACTGTACCTACGGTATTGGGATTGCCCATCCATTGTTAAACTTCCTTAACTTCTCAATCCATGGTCCAATATCAGAATAATTGTATCTCATTCAGGTTGTGGGCTCACGAAGTGTACCGCGTCTTCTACGATCGACTCGTGGACAACTCAGATCGTAGTTGGTTGCACAAAGAACTGAAATCTCTCTGCAAACTACATTTCAAGGAAGAGTTCGGGATTGTGTTCAAGCATCTCGCCACACAGTCCCAACCTTCAGAAGATGATATGCGCTCTCTCATGTTCGGAGACTACCTCAAACCAGAAGCAGTGAGACATACAATTATTACTGGCATGCCTAATTTCCGGGACGGGACGGGATCGTCCCGGAAATTAGGCATCTTAACCCGTCCCGTCCCGGAAATTAGGTACCTTTTTTGTCCCGTCCCGGAAATTAGGCATCTTGACTCGTCCCGTCCCGGAAATTAGGTACCTAGATTTTCCGGATGGTTCCGTCCCGTCCCGGAAATTAGGCATGCCCAATTATTACATTTAAATATTCTCGAAATTGCCACATTAATTTACGTTTCAAAAAATGTTAATAATAGAAAAACAAATTCCTAATCAACACCCTCGGAATCCTGGATGAATCATTGAAAACTTAATCTATTTTTGGATTTGTTTACTTTGTGGATTTTTAAAACTATTTTTTTGAAAATAAAGTATTCGGAATCTACTTGTACTAGTATTGTACATTGTATATACAGTAGACTTTGGACATAGTGAGAATTTACAGGCACTATCACTATATCCTATATCTACTGCATGTATGTATATATTCTGAAGTTTATTTACGGGATTATATAATATTAAATTATGTGAAAGTTTTCCTCAATTATCCTGAAGTGGAGAGTGGTTCAGTTTGAAGAGATCTGTTTGTTGTAGGATGTCAAGCTGTATGAAGAAGTTCCTAGTTTGGATGAGTTCACTTCTGTGGTGGAGCAAGCTCTAGACGAATACAACCAGACACACAAGACTAGAATGAACCTCGTTATTTTCAGGTAACAACTATTTAGTAGTATTTCAGCATTCAGTTTCTCATTGAGAATTACTTAGGGCGGTCAGAAAGTTCTAATCAGTGCTATCATACACTCTTATTGTACCTTATTGGATCGATATTGAAGCTTGAATTTACTTCTTAACACATTCACAAGTGATACCAATTTACAGAATCAAAATCTAGAGAAAACTCGTTGTATACCACGTCCTATATATTGTGTCGCTTGAGCCACCGTGTAAAATTATGGCCACAAATCACCCGTTCACCACTCGTCCTTCCCTAAAAAGTAGGCTCCATTATCAGATATTTGAATCTGATAGAGTATCATTCCCATCAACTTCCTAAGATTGATTTGTATTTGAGCATTCGTATCGCTTAGTAATGCCCTTGTAATGTCGTTACTCTTGAGGGAAGGTCGGGTGGTTTGTGGCCATAATTTTACACGGTGGCTCAAGCGACACAATATATAGGAAGTGGTATACAAAGAGTTTTCTCTAGATTTTGATTTTGTAAATTGGTATCACTTGTGAATGTGTTAAGAAGTAAATTCAAGCTTCAATATCAATCTAATAAGGTACAATAAGAGTGTATGATAGCACTGATTAGAACTTTCTGACCGCCCTAAGTATATACAAGTTTGTAATGCCAATTGTTATATGGAATATAAACAATATTGAAAAGCTATACAAACTTGTTATTTATCGATGGAATATAGTATTAGCTTCTATGTTTGGGAACCATTCCGTTCCTGGAGACTTGTCCCGATTAAGCGGAGTTGACTGTATTAAATTTATTACAACTTTATGCATGCCAACCGTCCCGCTTTTTATTCATTCTTCCATTGAGCTAATTTTCACGAGTGTCCCGTTTTCACATGAAATTTCCCCATTATGTCCCGCGAAATTCATCGTCGCGTCCCGCTTTTATCATGACTCAATGTTTGCAACTTTGTTTTTGTTTGAATAGGGTCAAAGAAATATAATCTGCTTGAAACAGAACATATTGATTAAGCGGAGTCACTGTATTTCTTTATATGTATACTGAATCAATATGCCATACCAGAGTTGCACGCGGGCCGTGTAGGCCGAATATAATAGTTTGCGGGCTCCGTGGGCTGGAAATCTTGGCAGGACTCGATGACAACCGAGACGATGTTTTTAATTGTCACGAGGTACGAATTGAGGAATACTTACGTCAATGGAACTTAGTTTCCACTTATTTGTGTTTGCAGAAATTCACTCCCATAAAAGGATTCCCTTGTCTCTCTGTAGTTAGTAACTTACAAAGCGTGGCAAAAATATTTATGCGGGATTCTTGCGGGCCGAATAATTTAGTTGCGGGCCGCGGTTACAAATTTCGGCCCGCGAGCAACTCTGTGTCATACATTCCTTTGCTACAGATACGTGCTAGAGCATCTGAGCCGCATATCCCGCATCCTGAAGCAGCCGGGAGGGAACGCACTGCTTGTCGGGGTCGGCGGCTCCGGGAGACAATCCCTGACGAGACTAGCCACCCACATGGCCGACTACTCCATCTTCCAGCCGGAGATTTCTAAGAGCTACGGTGATGTCGAGTGGAAGGAGGATCTGAAGGTTTGTGGACATAATTGGGTTTAGTTTATTTTAAGGTCCTATCTACACGACTAAACGTTTGACTGTTCAGCTGTATGTTGTTAAAACCCCGCGAAAAAATATGCTTACTCATTTTCGGTTTAAGCCATTTTGGGCGGGGAAACCGTAGAAAGTTGGATCGTTACTAAAAATAGAAATGACCCAAGTAGTTCCCAGGTTTTATGATTAATTAATTAGGCTACATCCAACTAGATAACACTCAATAAATAGAACGGAAGATTTATAGTTTTAAAAAACGCTACTATCTATTTAATATTACACAAGCCAAACGCAATTGTAAAATTACAATACTACTGCATGAGTACTCAACTAATTCTCTGCTAGTAAGATTGGTGTGCATGAGATGGGAAAATATTCACACAATTAAAAATGTTCTGGATTTGCATTATCTCCGTGGACCAACATGTTTAAACGTGTTCAACGCTCCTAGCAAACTTATAAATTTTCATGCGCCTAAATCTATAAATAACATTATAATCTGAGGTAAATTGGGTGATATCATATATATATATATATATATATATATATATATATATATATTCTAAACTTTCACGCTCCCAAACACTTTCGCGCATAAAACCAACGCCTAAAGGAGCGTCTCGCGCTCCTAGATAATCCTTTAATAAAAGCTAAGGTTCAGTTTGTGATTGTTATTTCCTACTTTTACTAGAAACTCCTTAAAACAGCTGGAAAGGAAGGGAAGACCACAGTATTCCTTCTAGCTGACACTCAGATAAAGTCTGAGTCATTCCTTGAAGACGTGGACGGACTTTTGAATGCCGGAGAAGTTCCGAATCTTTTCGCTGTGGACGAGAAAGCAGAAATAATGGAAGCAATGCGCCCTATCGCGATGCAGCAAGACAAAGATGCAGAGTTCACACCTCTTATGTTGTTGAATCTGTTTACTCAGAGGTGCCGGGAGCATTTGCACATCATTCTAGCAATGAGCCCAATTGGAGATGCGTTCAGGAATAGATTGAGAAAGTTCCCTTCCCTTATCAACTGCTGTACCATTGATTGGTTCCAAGTTAGTCGAAATCTCAATTTTTCCCAAACTTAATATGAACATTCCTTATATAGGAGTGCAATGACCGTATTTCCCTGAATAAGGCGCTTATCTTTTTCGTGCACCTTAAGCAATGTTGCCATATCATGAACAAAGTTCATAGATTTGACCATTTTCATGAACTTTTGACTTGTGGCATGAATATGGCATAAACTTTTTACTTTTAGCATAAACTTGGCATGAACTTTATACTTTTGACATAAACATGGCAAGAAAGTTTACTTTTGGCAATAACATGGCAAAAGACTTTGATTGGCATGAACATTTGAAGGTGTCTGTCATGAACATGCTAAGCAACTCATCTAACACTGACCTTAAACCCCTGGACCACAAAATTCAAAGCGCCGTATCGGTTGAAAAACAGTCGCATTTGGTAGAGATAAACGATTTCTAATCTCATTACTAATCAATAAGAGCATTCATTAATACAACTAGCCATAACAAATGGTTTACCTACCTTAAAATTTTCGCACCTTATCTAACCCCCCAGGGCTTATTCAGGGAAAGACAATATTCATATTTTCACACCTTGCCTCAAAAAGTGGCACGATATACTGTCCGATAACAGCACACATTCTTAACTTATCTGTTTCGATGTACAGGCCTGGCCGGATGATGCACTACAACTCGTAGCTCAGAAGTTCTTGGAAGAAGTGGAGTTGACAGACAAAATCCGAACTGAAATCGTATTTGTGTGTAAACATTTTCATCAGAGCGCGCGTATTCTCAGTGAGAAATACCTGGAAGAGATGTCCAGACATAACTACATCACTCCCACCAGCTATCTGGAGCTGATCACTTCGTTCAAGTCTCTGCTAGGGAAGAAGAGAAATGAGGTGAAGAATTCCTCTGTTTAAGATCAGATACCGAATATACTCGAATAGTAACCCCAGGCAATTATTAATTTCCCTATTTACCACTTGAAGAAAAATTAGTATTTCAGAGTTAAGAGAGTTTTCAATGAGTATTACCGAATGAGTGAATCAAGAAATTGCAGAAGATAGGGGCAAGCCGTTAATCTTTTTAAAAAAATTCAGCATCCACTCAGGGCCGCACCTAGAAATAGTTATTGGGGGGGGGGGGGGGGTGTCGACCTAATTTTGCCGACTGCCGACTGAATTGTGAAACTGCCGACTATTTAGGAAATAACCGACTACATTAAAATAAAAGAAACGTGAAACTGCCGACTAAAATGTGAAGCTGCCGACTATATTGAAAATAACCGACTACATTAAAATAGTGGGGGGGGGTGTCACACCCCCCGTAGAACCGGTCCTGCATCCACTTTGGGGGAGTGATTATTCGAGTATATACAGAGATGGAATTTCCTCTAATAAACTTTACCTAGCATATACTTATATCTCAGGAATAGACCTATCCTTGAACCCCTAGGTGGTGAGGAACAAGCGTAGGTACGAGGTGGGGTTGGAGAAGCTAGCGTTTGCTGCTTCTCAAGTCGCACAGATGCAGACAGAGTTGGAAGAGTTGCAGCCGCAGTTGAAGGTTGCAGCAGAAGAGAATGACAAGATGATGGTCATCATTGACAAGGTAACAGTCAAGACTGTATTTGCTCCCAACCAATTCTCACACAGTTAAATCCGATTGTAATGAAATGCCTTTTATTCCCTGTCCCAGCATTACTGAGTCCCAAGATTACAATCGAATAGCTCAATAATCGGTTGGGAACCGAATATCAATAACCGTATAACTCACTCGCAATGAAATTAGCTTTTGAGCGTCTCGTGGTAACTCCATCTCATCTCAAGTGCGGTGTCTATAGGAGAGCGTGCAGGTAGCCGCCAAGAAGGAAATCGTGGTGAAGGAGGAAGCTTCCGCCAATGAACAGGCCGCATCCGCTCAGGCTCTCAAATCCGAGTGCGAGTCCGAACTAGCCGAGGCTATCCCTGCGCTAGAAGCTGCCATCACTGCTCTCAACACACTCAAGGTAACTAGGAGCCAAGTTCCATCTAGGACAGAGATTCTTAGAATAATCTCGGAATTACCTTTCCTTTACGGGAGTCAGCCATCTCTACCAACTACCAAAATGAAATACACTCGACTCCGCTTAATAGGGTCACTGTTGAATCGGGACACTTTTGGCAGGAATAGCTCGGAATAGTAGCTCTCACACATAGAACCTAATACAAAATATTTTTGGTTAATTGGATTCTCCGCTAAATCGGGGCAAAATGTCCTCTGACCGATGTGACCCTATTAAGCGGAGTCGACTGTATATGATTTTATAGTATTTTGGATGAGATATCTGTAAGGACACATGAAATGCAGGATTTTCTGTTGACTTGGTACGAGTTTGTATGTGGTATGAGTTGACTAGCATTCCCTGCTACATTAAAAGTTAGGTCAAATATTTCCACTCCAACATTAAAATGACTGACGTCAAATTTAAATAAATCTTCAGCATTGACATATGTAGTAATTTGGTTTCGAAATCCATGGATTTAGCTTATAAGATCCTGAGAAGTTTTGTCTATTTTAAGAAAATCGATTTATTCCAATTTGCTACCAGAGCTAACAATGTAACAATACAAATACAGTCGACTCCGCTTAATAGGGTCACATCGGTCATAGGACATTTTGGCTCGATTAAGCGGAGAACCCTATTAACCGAAAATATTTTGTATTAGCTTCTATGTGTGAGAGCTATTCCGGTCCTGACAAAAGTGGCCCGATTAAGCGGAGTCGACTCTACTTGGATTCCAGTTAGCTAGATTCCCTTCCTTCCTTCTAGCCGGCAGACATCACGCTAGTGAAGAGTATGGCGCAGCCTCCTTCTATGGTAAAACTCGTGATGGCTGCTATCTGTGTCATGAATGACTTGAAGCCGGACAAAATTAACGATCCAGCTGGCACCGGGCAGAAGATTCTAGAGTATTGGGGTCCAGCGAAAAGGATGTTAGGAGATCTGAGTTTCTTGAAAAAACTGATTGATTACGATAAAGACAATATTGCGGTATTAGAATCTTTTTAATTCATTGGCTTGTTAGTTCTTTTATTTATTTTGACTTGCATTTTCATTATCTCATTTACGGATTTATGAGAATGAATGAATGTCCTCTTAGGTTGCGATAATGACTAAAATTCGGAAGGAATTCATTCCCAATCCAGATTTCGACCCGAACAAAGTGAAGAACGCTTCTTCTGCGTGTGAGGGGCTGTGTCGATGGGTCATTGCGATGGAGATCTACGACAGAGTTGCGAAGATCGTCGCTCCGAAAAAGATTAAACTGAAAGAAGCAGAAGGAGAGTTGAAGGTTACGATGGCGCTACTAACCTCCAAACGAGCAGAATTGAAAGAGGTGAGTTGATTCGATTTAAATGACAGTTGCCGTCTTTCCCTGAATAAGCGCCGGGGTTTGATAAAATGCGAACTTTTAAGGTAGGTAAACCATTCGTTATGGTTGTATTTATGAATGCTCTTAGTGATTAGTAATGAGAAATCGTTTATCTCTTCCAAATGCGACTGTTTTTCAACCGATACGGCGCTTAATTTTTTTGTGCTCCGGGGGTTTAAGGTGTACGAAAAAAGTAAGCGCCTTATTCAGGGATAGGCTGTATTCCCAAATGAAGTCAGCATTCTATTTGTCATGTAATGCAGTTATTTAATAGCAAACTGTTGTCATCAAAGAGTTATTAATAGGATATTCCATCTACATTCCACAAATAAAAAGTTCTTATTCATAACCAAATTTCATTCACCATTTATTATGCCACAATAGAAAAGTATTATACATAAACTCAAAAATCGGGACATAATAGGAAATCTCATGTAGAAACGGGATCTCGAGAAAATTAGTTCATAAAAATGGATTAAACAGTTGGCATGTATGCACAGTATTGGTTGCCATTGTGTGACAGTATTGGTTGCCATTGTGTGACAGTATTGGTTGTCATTGTGTGACAGTATTGGTTGTCATTGTGTGACAGTATTGGTTGTCATTGTGTGACAGTATTGGTTGTCATTGTGTGACAGTATTGGTTGTCATTGTGTGACAGTATTGGTTGTCATTGTGTGACAGTATTGGTTGTCATTGTGTGACAGTATTGGTTGTCATTGTGTGACAGTATTGGTTGCCATTGTGTGACAGTATTGGTTGTCATTGTGTGACAGTATTGGTTGTCACATTGTGTGACAGTATTGGTTGTCACATTGTGTGACAGTATTGGTTGCCATTGTGTGACAGAATGTTACCGCGATTTAGGTACAAGATCGGCTGGAGACACTGACCAATCAATTCCGAGACATGACCCTGAAGAAGGACTCTTTGGAGAAACAAGTTGACCTCTGTGCCAAGAAGCTGGACAGAGCTGAGAAGCTGATTGGTGGGCTGGGCGGGGAGAGGACCAGGTGGTCAGATGCCGCCACTCAGCTACAGATGACGTACGACAACCTGACAGGAGATGTGCTAGTAGCTTCAGGTGTGATTGCATATCTCGGCGCGTTCACTGCTAAGTATAGAGATGACTGCGTGAAGGATTGGACTAAATTCTGTAAAGTAAGTATTGCTTCTGTGCATACAGATAAACCTCCAAATACGACACTCTGAGATTATTCAGGAGATAATTATCTGTATGTAGTGAAATCTAGATAAATATACAGTCAACTCCGCTTAATTGGGACAAGTCTCCAGGAACGGAATGGTTCCCATACATAGAAACTAATACTAAATTTCATCAGTTAATTGGGAACTCCGCGTAAATCAGAACAAAATATCCGGGACCAAAGTGTCCCGATTAATAAGCGGAGTCACCTGTACATTCATTTAATAGTAATTTCTGCTATATTTCCTTTGATAATATTAACAAAGCGTACTTAATCTCTCATACGAATTATTATTTAAAAACTTGTTCCTTGTAGTCCAAGCAGATAAACTGCTCTTTGGATTTCAACCTCTCTCGCGTGCTGGGAGATCCCGTCAAGATCCGTGCATGGAACATTGCTGGGCTACCTGCTGACTCATTCTCTAACGACAACGGTGTTATTGTTGATATGGCGAGGAGATGGTAAGTCGAGTATACTGTAATATCTCATAGAACTCCCTTGAGTTAAGTTGGAGATCTTAGTGCTGTGTGGAACCGTGCGAGGGTGAAGCCAAGTAGGACACTCGAATTCCACAACGACAAAATATAATGACAAATTGTCAAAAAATGTTCAGCCATCATCTCCTTTCTGCTACAGAACGAAAACTATCCAAAATCCACCATCAAAAGACAAAAGTATCAAAAAACTATTTTCAGAAATGTGTCCCCCACAGCAAGGCCGTAGTCGCCAGGTGTGAAGTGGTCTAGTTGAGACTAAGAAGTGATCAGATTGAAACCTGTCCGATCCTACAAAATGGTCCCTTTTGATGCTAAATCGGTCAAAAGTGGCCAGGTTGAAACCGGACCAATCGGACCGGTGGTTACGACCTTGCCCACAGTGGTACAGAGCTAGCGCGGTCTCTGTGTGTCCCCTTGGGTCCGGAATCCATGGTCCAGGGAATGACTGAGAAATATATTTTCTCATTTAGGTCTCTGATGATTGATCCCCAGGGGCAGGCCAACAAGTGGATCAAGAACTCAGAGAAGGAGAAGGGCCTCCACGTAGTTAAACTCACAGACGGAGACTACATCCGAACTCTAGAGAACTGCATTCAGTTCGGTAGGCCCGTCCTGATTGAAAATGTGGGAGAGGAGCTGGACCCTTCTTTAGAACCTCTTCTCTTGAAGCAGACTTTCAAACAAGGTTCGATACCGTACTTTTATATTCTATCAAAGTTGTAAAATCTTTTAAATTCTTATTTGAAATTGCAATGATGTTTAGAAATCGTATTAGAAAATTTCACATTGGAAAATCTTAAAATGACAACAATTTCCATTATAATTATGCTACCTTATTTCCCACACTCTTCACTACTTCTTTGATTGATTTCTATATAGTATATCCTATTTAAATGACAATTGCCTCGACTCTTCACCCTACTTACTTACTTTTACAAACAGGCGGAGTTCAATGCATCAAGCTTGGGGACAACACAGTTGAGTACTCAGAAGATTTCAGACTCTACATCACCACGAAATTGAGAAATCCTCACTACCTCCCAGAACTGCAAGTCAAAGTGTCTCTCCTCAACTTCATGATCACCCCACAGGGACTAGAAGACCAATTGCTCGGGATCGTGGTTGCTAAGGAAAGGTAAGGAATGTCTGTTATAAACTATTAGCAATTCTCTAGAAAATTCTTGGCATCTAAAAATGTGACTTATTCAATTCAATATTATTTTGGTTATTTAGAGTTGTAAAATATTGTAACTCTGTTACCTCTGTAACTTAAAAGAAATATATGTCCCCAATCCCAATTATTTGAGTCTATGATAATAGGAATATAATAATAATGATCTAATTTACTCTCTAACCCTAGACCTGAGTTGGAGCAGGAGAGAAACGATCTGATCATACAGAGTGCTGAGAACAAGAAAGCTCTCAAGGAAATTGAAGATAAGATCTTGGAGACACTCTCAGCATCTGAAGGGAATATTTTGGAAGATGAGTCAGCTATTGAGATACTCAACTCCTCGAAAGTGTTATCCAATGAGATTCAAGAGAAACAAAAGGTATGGAATATAAGTGGTGGCAATCGGAGGCACAAATGCCAGCCTCAACCCAAATAATTTTGTGTCGCATCCTCATACATGCCAACCTCTGCAAGAAAAAAAGCTGGACATAAGTAGCCTTTAGTGGGCCTTAGTATATTCGTATTAGTCCTACAAACTGAAAATCGGAACAATTCCACTTTTGGAACGTTTTCACAGGACATTACTTTCAAAATATGTCCGATAAAAGCGGGATGTCCCGCAAAAAACGAGAGATTTTGCAAGTATGCCCTATAATTCAGTTGTTAATACAGTCGAAACCGGTTTTTTCTTCCTGTTTCTTTACAGGTTCAAACAGTAAGAAAAAACTAATGGAAATTAATATATAGATTTGGAATTTTTTACATAATTAAGATTCTGAAATAGTAAGAAAAATGATAAGTAAGGATAAACCGGAGTGAGAAAAAACCGGTTTCGACTGTACATGCCACCATTTTTCTCACAACTAAAATATATTTGGTTTGATTAACGAACTCGTGGTATGTTGACTGCCCAATCCTGTGTCTAGATTGCGGATGAGACAGAAAAGAAGATCAACCAATCCAGGGCAGGCTACCGCCCAGTAGCTAGCCATGCTAGCATTCTCTTCTTTTCCATCAGCGATCTCCCAAACATAGACCCCATGTACCAGTACTCCCTCGTGTGGTTCATCAACTTGTTCGTGCTCTCCATTACTGAGAGGTGAGGATATGTCTGTGCATATTTGCAATGTTATATTTGTTGTATTAAACGAGTATGTATTCCCAATAATCTACAAAAAAATTCATTGGAAAAGATTTATTTCACTTTTTTATTTATTTATCAAAGTTCATTTTATTATCAATCATACCATTGCAGTAATGTTAAAAATAATATTTGAAAAATCGATTGAAAAAGTTGTAAAATTTCGTTGAAATTTAGGTTAAATATTGATTCGAAGATTATTGCTGTTTTAAAACTTTCTTTTGATAGTCCGAAATCTCGAAAACTGGATCGCCGGTTGAGTTTCCTCACCGACTACTTCACGTACAGTCTCTACTGCAACGTATGTCGGTCTCTGTTTGAGAAGGACAAACTCCTCTTCTCATTCCTTCTCTGCACTAACCTGATGAAGGCGAAGGGGGAGCTAGGGAGCCAGGAGTTCATGTTCTTCCTTACTGGAGGTGTCGGGTTAGAAAACAAGGTTTGTTGGTTTGTTAAGAATAAATACTTGCCAACTGTCTCGCTTTTCAGTTTGTAGGACTAATACGAATACAGCCAAAATGTCAATTTGATTACTTTCTTGGCGACAAAAGAACGATATGCAAAAATATCCGAATATTTTATAATGAACTTAAATACATGAATAAAACAATTTATGCTACAAAGATTTGATGCCATAAAACCCGATGAGACAAAAAAAACCCGATTTCGACTGTCTACTATTTCCCGCTAAATACTACTTATGCCCCGCTTTTTTCTTTCCAGAGGTTGGCATGTATGGAAATATGTTTTTGTTTTTAATGCAAATGAACGAATGTAATACACTGTACATGCTTTATGTCAAAGTCTGTATTCAGGGTATTATACAGCCCTCCAGAAATACGCTCCTAATCTCAAACCCTAAATTTTCATACGCCTAAATCGATAAATAACATTATAATATAGGATAAATTGGGTATTATTCTGAAATTTAACGCTCCTAAACATTTTGAGGCTTAACATTCCTTAACTGTGTGCTAGGTCTCCCGTTACAATTTCAACTTTTCTCTTCGTAGTTGGCTAATCCAGATTCCTCTTGGCTTTCTGACAAGTCCTGGGATGAGATTTGTCGGATGTGTGACCTACCAGCTTTCAGTGGTTTCAGAGACACATTTATGTCTGATTTATTCGAGTGGCAGAAACTCTACGACAACAGAGAGCCACAGACCGTCAAGATGCCGACTCCTTGGGACACGCAGCTGAACGATTTCCAGAAAATGATCGTGATAAGGTGTATTCGCCCTGACAAGATGATCCCCATCATCATTGAGTTTGTTAAAGCTAAACTTGGTAAGCACTGCTACTATACTCATGTGTCATGTGCTGTACATCTTATGTGAGATTTGTTCGGAATTGATTGAGGAAAGTTCTGGAAATGCGAGGTGTCAGATGGTGAGTCTAGGAACATGTTCTCACATCCTTTTTCATACTTCTCTAATATGGACATAATCTTTGGGAGAATAGTATACTCTGTTTACATGGAAAATGAAGGAAGGCAGAAAGATGAAAAAAAGGAAGGGTAGTTTTGGTTGAGCTAACCACCACCATATAATATTAATCTTGCATCACTGAAAAGTAACAACATCAGATTACTAACCGCAGCCTTCTAGAAGAGGTTTGCGAATTTGAGGGATCAAATTTCTCATGAATTTCCCAGGAAATATAGAAAAACATGTGTTACCATTACCCTCTTAAATGTACATATCTCAGTCATCTGTGTGTTGAAAGAACACTCCTACACTTATTCTAGTTTTAGTTACATGTACTAGTATTTACTCTAATTTATATACACATCCAGTACACACTCCTTAGTCCGAACACCCAAAATATAATTATTCACCTCTATGCTTTGAAAGAATGTTATAATCTTAGATCTTTCAATAAGATTGAGAAACCTCATTAAAGAAAGCAATCATAACAAAATATATTTAATATTCTAACAATACAAATTTATTGTTGTTGATACCCCATTGAATTAGTGTTATTTCACTAATCGGAACGATTTTTTCGATCATTGGCGCAGAGCTGTTCGGATTAGGAGGATGTACTCTGTATTATGTCCTAGAATCAAATTGTAGGTGACAAGTTTGTACAGCCGCCTCCATTCGATCTCGCGAAATGCTACGCCGATTCCAACAGTTGTTCCCCTCTCATCTTCGTCCTCACTCCTGGAGCTGACCCCATGGCTGCGCTACTCAAATTCGCTTCCGATAAAGGATTCGCGGACGATAAATTCAATGCCATTTCGCTGGGACAGGGACAGGGGCCAATCGCTTCCAGGATGATAGAGGAAGCGATACGGGTGGGGTCGTGGGTGGTCCTACAGAATTGTCACTTGGCGGTCAGCTGGATGGCTCCGTTGGAGAAAACGTGTGAAGATATGACACCTGGGAAAGTGCACGCCGATTTTAGACTCTGGCTGACTAGCTACCCCTCCGAAAAGGTCAGTACAACCCAGTTTACACTAAACTCAGTTAATATTATATTAATTTTAATATCAATCTAAGCATAGATTCCCAATATTGTGTTTTTGAAGCTCTGTGATTAATACAGTGGGTCCTGCCATAACGGCCACTCTATAGTAATTGCCTGTAAAAGAGTCCTGTCATCATAAATTGTTCCGTCTCATTATGGAATTATAACGTCATTACCACCTTTTTTAAAAATGATTAGAAATACAGTTTTTCGACTATAACTCCGCCATTTTAAGTGATATAATGCTGAGATTCTAATAGAATGTGTATACAGTCAGGGTCGCTTATTGTGAACCACCAGGGGACCAAAAAATCTGTTCATAATAGAGATACTTCATATTAAGCGAACTTGGTTCAATACAAATCCTATCTCAAAAATGAAATTGAGACCAGGAGGTTAGTTCATAATAAACGAACGTTCATATTAAGCGGGTTCATAATAAGTGACCCTGACTGTATTAATATTCTTCACATATGATACAATTATCACCTAAATACGATGACTCATCACTCTGTTATGACATCAAAAATTGAAATTTTTGATTTTTTGAGTGATATCGATTATATCAGTAAGACAGACATATTTAGAGATGTTATCTACCTTCGCATTAATCAATGTGAGCCTCGGCGCCCAAAGTCCACCTATTTAATTACGCAAACTCGATTTTGATTGGTTGTCAACCGTGGTTTTAGGCATCATAATACTACTTATGAGTAAGCAGATTCTTTTTACTTTTGAGTGATGCAAGAATTAAATTTCTTTCCAGTTTCCTGTGACAGTACTACAGAACGGAGTCAAGATGACGAATGAACCGCCCACAGGTCTCAGACAGAATCTGCTACAGTCCTACCTCAACGATCCTATCTCAGACCCTGAGTTCTTCAACGGATGTCCTGAGAAAGTCGTGGTCAGTTTCTAGCTCATACTTTCTAATTTATACTACACCGTTGCACTGTTAATCTTATATATTAAAACACAATGTTTTTGGTTTGTTTTTTTGTTTGTGCAAATTGAGTAAGGAATTGGGGAGTGCTAGAAACGTGAAATTTGGCACGCAGGTAATTAATAATCAAACTAGAAGGGAGCTAGAAGGTCTAAGCGAATCTGACATTTTGGCCTAGTCTTTCGTGCATTAGGTAGGGATCTACCATGGACTCCAACGTCTTAAATATTTTCTGAAATTATATTTATGTTTGTTACTAGCATTTTTCAGTCATTTGGATTTGTTTCATTTTGCAATTAAGCGCGCTTGTTAATTATAATTCTCTAATGCCAATACGAGACAATTAAATTTACAATTCCTTAGAAAATTTCTGTATACAGATGGATGATTCTGCATAATCGGGACACTTTGGTCCCGGATATTTTGTCCCGATTAAGCGGAGTCCCCAATTAACCGATGAAATTCAGTATTGGCTTCTAAGTATGGGAACCATTTCGTTCCTGGAGACTTGTCTCAATTAAGTGGAGTTGACTGTATATTGGAGAAGATAATTCATCTTATAACAAAAAGAATTCTCATATCAGTGGCATATATACAGTCGACTCCGCTTAATAGGGTCACTGTTTAATCGGGTCAACCCCTTAATCGGGCCACTTTGGGCAGGACCGGAATAGCACTCATACATAGAAGCTAATACAAAATATTTTCGGTTAATAGGGTTCTCCGCTTAATCGGGGCAAAATGTCCTCTGACCGATGTGACCCTATTAAGCGGAGTCGACTGTACTTTGGTTCTAATTATCCCTACTTTGGAGTAGCAATCATAGTTACATCAGATTACTAACTATTTAAAACTTTTCCAGATTTGGGAGAAACTCCTGTTCAGTCTCTGCTTCCTCCACGCCCTGGTGCAGGAGCGTATCTCATTCGGTCCGCTCGGTTGGAACATCCCTTACGGGTTCAACGAGTCCGATCTCCGAATCTCAGTGAGACAACTGCAGACGTTTATCAATGAGTATGACGAGGTGCCGTTCAATGCACTGGTCTACCTCACCGGGCATCTCAACTACGGCGGTAGGGTTACTGATGACTGGGATAGGTGAGTAGGCCTATAGACCCCTTTTATAATCATACGGAATGTGTATGTAGATATTCACGGAGGAATTAACTTTAAATCCATGGGACTGTTTTGTCCAAACTCTTCCTTGTTTTTCTCTAGATTCAGGGAGAACAATATTTTATTGTCTGTGTTTGACCTTAACAATTGTGGAAACAAACAAATCAAAGCGAATTTTCTTAAAATATTAAAACAGTGTTCGATGTTGCAACTCATTTCCGATTCATTCATTTTTAAGCGGGGAAGGAATAAAAATGCGGGCTCTTTATATAAATAGAATGAACTCCCAGTGGAAGTATTGAATATTTCTGATGGTTGATTATTGTACTGGCATTTATTCTCTAGACGCACTCTCCTCTCACTCGTCTCCATTTACTACAACAAAGATGTCATAGAAGATCCTTGCTACAAGTTCTCTCCCAGTGGGACATACCACATTCCTCCCAAATCTTCCTACGAGGATTACATTGAGTTCATCAAAGAGTTTCCGTTGGTGCAACACCCAGAAATATTCGGAATGCATGAAAACGTTGATGTCTCTAAAGATCTTTTGAAAACTAAAACTGTGAGCTATTACCTTACAAGTTATTGAAACATGTATTTTTCAAACTACATCATTGCTAATATCGACTCCACACTATTATATAGGTGTATACTACTATCTCACTCCACTTATTCATAATTGTACGTATTTATAGTTATTCGATTCAGTTCTGTTGACACAAACTCAGGGCACTGGAGGAGGAAGTGGGAAGAAGAGCGATGAAACTCTCAACGAGATTGCTTCCGACATTCTTTCTAAGGTCTTGAATCATTTGCATTTGTGACAGTTTCATTACTAACAGTATGTGATCCAAATTCCATCCCATGTGTGATGATAAAAGCTATGAATTCTACGGATCTGGCAGTTGAAAATAATGAGACACATTTCAGACGAATATTCCAAAAAAAACTGGTTGAAAACCTGATTATTTGCGACTGTTACTATAAATAGCTATCGCGTATAATTTTCTAATCAATGGGTTCTTAGATTCCCTACTAGAGTACGTCTTATCTGAGTTTACTGTATCTCCAGCTGATAGCCCAATTCGATCTGGAAGCCGCTAAAGCCAAATACCCAGTCCGTTACGAGGAGTCTATCAACACAGTATTAGTGCAGGAGATGGAGAGGTTCAATAGACTCACCTCAGTGATACGCAGCACACTAATGAACTTGCAGAAGGCGATAAAAGGATTGGTTGTTATGAATGCTGAGTTGGAGAACCTGGCTGGGAGCTTGTTGATTGGAAAAGTTCCCGCTTTGTGGGCTAAAAAGTCTTACCCCTCCCTCAAACCTCTCGGTAGCTACGTGAATGATCTGTTGGAGAGACTGAACTTCCTGCAGGTACGAGGTTGCCAGTGACTCATTATCTTGTGTTCATTTAAACATACAGTCGACTCCGCTTAATAGGGTCACATCAGTCAGAGGACATTTTGACCCGATTAAGCGGAAAATATTTTGAATTAGCTTCTATGTGTGAGAGCTATTCCTGTCCTGCCAAAAGTGTCCCGATTAACCAGTGACCATAATAAGCGGAGTCGACTGTAATTTTAAGTGGTTTTCTTGTTATTTGAAGTTTAATAGGCAATTTTTACAAATATTTTCAAGATTTAACTGTAGAATGCCCAGCATTTATATGGCTTCAGTGCCATAAAAAATGGCTTGGAGACATCCGCGATATCGGGGACACTGTGTCCCCTCTGGGCATTCTACGGTTAAGGTGTAAAATAAACTTATTTTCTAAGAATTTCGCAATAATTTAGCCTCTTTGTGTTTTAATAATTTGTAGCGATCGTAACACTTTCGACAATCTCCGTTATTATAAATGGGATAGATTACTACCATTCTAATCTTTTGATTTCTAGAAATGGATGGATTTCGGTAAACCGAGCACATTCTGGATTTCTGGATTCTTCTTCACTCAGGCCTTCCTCACCGGAGCTCTGCAGAACTACGCGAGGAAGTACACCATCCCCATCGACACGCTTGGCTTCCTATTCAAGGCAGGTTTATGGAGATCTGTAACCTCTAATAAATACGTGGAAATCTATAGGGAATATTTCCAGAAAATTTCGTGCGAAATTTATTTGTGGCGAAAAATTGGGCATTGTGTTAAATTATTAGTGCACAGTAGAACATCGTTAATACGAACACGGATAATGCGAAACTCCGAACAGATACTCTATCTCCTAGGAGGAAAATACGTGTAAATCAGTCGAGTTAATACGAACAAATTTTGAGCGTCCCTGGTTTTCATATTAACGAGATTCTACTGTATATAAAACCACACTAAAACCACACGTAATACAGATGACTCCGCTTAATCGGGACACTTTGGTCCCGGATATTTTGTCCTGATTAAGCGGAGTTCCCAATTAACCGATAAAATATAGTATTAGTTTCTATGTATGGGAACTATTCCGTTCCTGGAGACTTGTCCCCATTAATCTGAGTTGACTGTATCTGTGTCTACAGATCCTGCAGGAAGATCACATGGACAAACATCCAGAGGACGGCGTGTATGTGCACGGACTGTATCTGGACGGGGCGAGATGGGACAGGAAGAAAGGAGTGCTCGGGGAACAGTTCCCGAAGGCACTCTACGACCTAGTGCCCGTCATCTGGATGAAACCAGGTTTCTGTGTATTTAATGGAATTCTGATAAACTTGATGATAATCAATCAAAATATTTCCTGTTGCTAGGCTAATTTCGCAATATTATCCATTGTTAGAGACAGCAAGATATGTAGAACCTCATTGAGTCTAAGGAATTCTTTTCCCTATTACGTCATCAAATTGATCTTGTACTACAGTGTGAGCGAGGATGTGAAATGCAGCCAATTAACATTATGATAATAATTTTAATGACGGGAAATTAACATTATGATCGTAAATTTTATGGAATTAGCATTATGAATCTAACACCTTTGTATGATTCTTTTTCAACCAATACAATTCTTCAGAAATACGGGACAAAATGCCGGAGATCACTGCGTACAAGTGCCCAGTGTACAAAACCTCAGAGAGGAGAGGAGTTCTCTCCACGACAGGACACTCCACCAACTACGTGCTGCCCATCATGATGCCCACTGACAAGCCTATCTCTCACTGGATTAACAGAGGTGTCGCCATGCTCTGTCAGCTGGATGACTGATCATTTTATTCTTTAACTAAGATTCAACTTTGATTTTTCGATTCTCTTATCTGAACTATTTAACTTCTCTCTATGTACCCTCAAGCTCGATTTTACTGTAGTTAATTCTAATCTATTATTTTTCCCGCGTTTAACTGTAGTTTCAGTGGTTTTCAATCTTTTTGTTATTTCGGAACCCCAAATATGTTGCTACAATCTAGCAGAACCCTACCCTTTCTCCATAAATAAATAATGCGTATAAATTTACCCTTGATAAGTTATTCCAGGTATGATGGAAATAGCACAAAAACCGGAAATAGTTCGGGCATGCCTAATTTCCGGGACGGGACGAGTCAAGATGCCTAATCTCCCGGACGGGACAGAAAAGATACCTAATTTCCGGGATGGGATTCCGTCCCGTCCCGGAAATTAGGCATGCCCAATAGTTCGGCTTTCCAAAAAAGGTAATAGTTCATATGGAAACCATCATTAATCCTAATGATAAAAAGTCGAAATCTGCAATTCGAACTATTTCCTTTTTCGAAAAGTTGAACCGTTTCTGCATTACCTTTTGGAATATATCAGAAGAGTAATTCGGAATACATAGAGGTAGAAATTACAGGTCATCAACACAACAGCGAATATATTATTAGTCAATTCTCCAAAACATACAAGTTTCATCACTTTCTTGATTACGAAAATTGTGTTGTTACACTAGCGTTGCGATAGACGACAATTATATATTCAATAATTGGGTTCAACCTTTGATCAATTTCAACTCAGAATAAGCATAAATATTCTCGAGAAGTCCCCTGAACCCTTAAGAATCACTGATCTATGTACACTATGTCAGATCTCAGAAAAAGTAGATATTTGTCATACGTATATTGACTAGTCATAATTTCGAACGGGTTTGTGTACCATGTTTATACAAGTTAATACATTATAAGGTCTATTTTGGTTGTTTGGCGATTTTAGGCTATAATAAGCACACAATGGAACTAACCAATCCTAACATTACAAACGTCCCAATTCGTTCACTCTTTTATTGAGCTAATTCTCACGAGTTTCCCGTTTTTACATGAAATTTCTCCATTATGTCCCGCTTTTATCATGGCTTAAGTTGGCATATGCAATCCTAGTATGAAAATTCAGCGAAGCATCAACTCATGAGATTTATAGTCAAAGAATTATACAACGAAATCATGTTGGTTAAAAGCATTGCATGACATTAGCTAATGAACAATTAATCCAATATATCCGCCTGCTAACCATGAAATTGGCTTCGTTCTGAAGTGAATTAAATTCTAAACCACTGATACATATATAGGTACAATGTACAAGTGCTATGGCTAACTACCTAGTCTTCCTCTGCCAATTCAATAGTATAAATACACCACTGCATTCTCCGACTAATTTAGTTAGACTGCATATCCATCATGTCTCATGCCTTGTCTGCTGCCCAGAAGCAGTTCAATCAGTTCGGAACTCTCCCGGAGCTCACACACGGAATGGTACTCGACTACTTCATCGAGAATCATAACCGCGTGCAGAATATCACCTTGGTGAAAGATTTCCAGTTCTTTCTATCTAAGAACGAAGAACAAGTCCTGAATCGTACGAAATTCAAAGAGTTTGTGGACGAATTATCTTTTATTAAAATTGAGCCAAGTGGCGAGAAGTATCTTCTTCTCAAAGAGCCATTTCGAGTGCCGAAGAGATTGCCGAAAACGAGCACCACACGAATGCCAGATTTTCGACACAGCTTGAAAGATAGTTTCACCCCTCCAGACCTCATATTGCCTTCTGATGCATTTCCGGCGGCCAACGGTTCGCCAGTTCTCTCAGGAAATCCGCTGAGCAGGCAGTCGCTGTCACCGTCCAGACCTCCTCCGCATGCGCCGATCGTTTCCTCGATCTCAGTCCCCCCTCCGAAGGAGAGCACCAAGTACCCCAGCCCCCTCTTGCGTCCACACTCGGAGCACCACCGCAGCACCACACCCACATTCTCCCGCGGGAGACAAGAGTTGGACAAATTCATGCCGGCTGGTCTGCGGTCCAATTCGGACACCACTTCTTTCAACTCGTCCGAGCCAGACAGATCTTCCATGGATCTCTCTCGCAGTCTGGAGCACGCCTGGGTCACGGCCTGTGTCACAGGGAATAACGAGCAGATCCACCGCATGCTCCTGGAAGACCCGAACTTCTGCCACTACCAGGACTACATATTCGGGTACACAGGGGTTCATTGGGCCGGGAAGCAAGGCCATCTCGAGATCATGGCTTCCCTGATCATGGCTGGAGCAGATGTGAACGCCAGGTCATTCGGAGGCTACACCCCACTGCACCTAGCTGCTCAGCAAAACCTTGAGAAAGTGATTGACTTCTTAGTCAATCAGTGTATCGCTGATATCGACGCTAGAGATAACTACGGAAAACCGCCGGCAGATTATCTCCCCGATTACGCATCGAAACGGTCCCGCTATTGGCTCCGGAAGCAGCTGTACCCCGCCGTGTACTCCCCCCTGCACTACAACCCTCAGGCGAAGCAGGAAGTGAAAAGGTTCTTCGGTTCTCAAGGAGAGTTGAATGCGTTGGAGAGGACTACATCCAAAATTCGCGCCAGCTTTCGCAGGAAAAGCAAATCGATCAACCTACAACGCTCCAATACTGTCAGTACGATTAATAGTACTTAAAGAGATTACCTAAATCCTTACCGACTAGTCCCTGCTACTAGATCTATGTATTTTAATATTACACAGTTTGTTACTCTTTTATTTGTTTGCTAATACAGTGGAGTCTCCGAATAACGGACACATTAAGGACATGGGTTTTGTCCGTTGTAGATAGATGTCTGCTGCTTGGAGAGTGCTTAAAACTATTACATACGTACTACGCTTATACACATTAATCGAGTTTTAATACAGTAGAACTCGGTTAGTACGTACTCGTTTCTCTGAACCAGAATTCATTAATTATATAGATTTCTATGTAAAATCAACTCTGTTAGTACGTACTTACGGATAGTACGTACTTTTTTCCGCTTCCCGGAGGGGTACGTAGTAACCGAGTTCTACTGTAGTAAGGATTATTTCTGATCAAAATTCTACATATTTTCTGATCAAAATATTCTCGTCAAAGGTGATCTGGTTGAAACTAGACCAATCAATCAATCATGAAATTGTTGAGTTCGTTAGAAGTCACATACCTAAGAAAGTACCTTTTCAAATCCCACACTATTTAGTCCCTTCCCCTTTATCCCCGTGATAAGGATGCAATCATTTTTTGGTTCATAGTGGTATCATGTCACGGTTAAAATTCTTTTGAGGTCAGAAATTTTTGCATTACGTAATGTTGAATAACTCAAACTCTTTGGATTCACTTTTTCATTTCTTCTCTGAAACTGCATTTACAATTGACTTCCTGCTATTCGACAAAATTTATCAATGAGTATTTGTCTAATTGAGTCAACTTCCTTGAAACCCATGAACCTATGTATTAATCGGATTAGCTGTAATCAATCTCAGCTTCCTCGCTATCATCTTACTGACTATCCTTAATTATTACAAATTCACTTTGCAATTAAGTATTGCATACTATGGCTCTTGCACCATCTGTTATTGTTTATGAATAATTATCTGAAAACAAAATCATTTCCGGATTAGTTGGACAAATTCATGCCGGCTGGTCTGCGCTCCAATTCGGACACCGCTTCTTTCAACTCGTCCGAGCCAGACAGATCTTCCATGGATCTCTCTCGCAGTCTGGAGCACGCCTGGGTCACGGCCTGTGTCACAGGGAATTACGAGCAGATCCACCGCATGCTCCTGGAAGACCCGAACTTCTGCCACTACCAGGACTACATATTCGGGTACACAGGGGTGCATTGGGCCGGGAAGCAAGGCCATCTCGAGATTATGGCTTCCCTGATCATGGCTGGAGCAGATGTGAACGCCAGGTCATTCGGAGGCTACACCCCACTGCACCTAGCTGCTCAGCAAAACCTTGAGAAAGTGATTGACTTCTTAGTCAATCAGTGTGTCGCTGATATCGACGCTAGAGATAACTACGGAAAACCGCCGGCAGATTATCTCCCCGATTACGCATCGAAACGGTCCCGCTATTGGCTCCGGAAGCAGTTGTACCCCGCCGTGTACTCCCCCCTGCACTACAACCCTCAGGCGAAGCAGGAAGTGAAAAGGTTCTTCGGTTTTCAAGGAGAGTTGAATGCGTTGGAGAGGACTACATCCAAAATTCGTGCCAGCTTTCGCAGAAAAATAAAGCTTCGCCTATTTGAAAATGTTTTGTGAACAAACCCCCTGAGTTGCTGAGAGTATGCGATTTCCATTGTAACTCCCTTTGCTGCATTTGCTGTGTATAATATTGATTTTAAATATTGTATAAATGAGCGAATCTCAACCAATTATTATGTTGATAAATTCATTGAATTTTTGTGTTTTGAGTAGTATAATGCGGTTTGAACTTCTATGTTATACCAGCTGATGTCCTGTATTTATTGCGATATGGTTTCACAACAATTTACTGCAATCATTGTTACAATATCATTCTTTGATTTTAATTCATAGCGGAATATTCCATTTGGATGTAACCTAATATTATAATTATTACTAAATATTGTGACTGTTTGAAGTTTTTCGTTATAAAACTTGTCACTTCCATTTCAACAAATATTGGTTAGCAATCTTATCGGTTGATTAGAGAGATAGGTTAAAGTATATACACTCGAACCTCTCTTATCCGGACCTCCGATATCCGGGCACCTCTCTCAACCGGGCAGCGCTTTCGACATTTAGTCAATATGCATTATCCTATTTTCAAGTCAATTATTAACCACAATTCCAACAATCATTATCATGTAATATTATTTAATGAACTTTGATAATGAATTTGGAAGATTGCGACATCTAATATATTCAGGGGTAAATACTGCTTAAAATGTATTAATCAATCGCAATGGAATAGTTTCTTTTCCTTTATAGAATATCTATTTTACAATCAACTCTCTTATCCGGAACTCAAATTTTGATAACCTCTAAGTTCCGGGCACTAGATATTGTTTAAACTAACCCATTATACAAATTGACAGTTTTAACACTATAAACTGCTATTCAAGTTGATTTCTGAGTTACGGGCACCTCTCTTATCCGGACCTCCGATATCCGGGCACCCTCCGGTCCGGTACAGCCCGGATAAAAGAGGTTCGAGTGTACTTGAAACAACATTATATCCTGCAACATCTAACAGTCCGATTTCTACCGAATTTCGTATGTAAGATTCCTTTAGATTTGTATTAGAAATACAGTCAAGGTCGCTTAATATGAACATTCGTTTATTATGAACTAACCACCTGGTCCCAATTTCATTTTTTAGATAGGATTTGTATTGATTCAAGTTCGCTTAATATGAAGTATCTGGGATACAGACAATTCGTGACATTACAATTCGTGACATACAATTCGTGACATTACAATTCGTGACATTCTTGTAGTCGTGTAAACAATCATTAGTTGAGATTAAAGAGTTTCATTCAACTTTTTTTGATTAATTAAAGATGAAAGACAATTACAACTAAAAGAATTACTTCCCGAGAGAGAAATTCATTCTCACATTCTAACATTGAATTCATCAATTCTATGTTGAATAGTCACAAATAGCAATGTCACGAATAGTAATGTCACGAATTGTATGTCACGAATTGTAATGTCACGAATTGTCTGTATCCCCGAAGTATCTCTATTATGAACATATTTTTTGGTCCCCTGGTGCTTCACAATAAGCGACCCTGACTGTACCATCACTTCTGGTTTCTATATTATAAACCTTGACACCTTCACGGAATAGTTTATTTGATTCCTTTAAAACAGTTCTGCTGAGTTATCAATAAGAATCCTTCTGGCATTCATTAGTTGCTGGAACTAATGGAATGGAGAGTATTGCCATTATTTTGATTTTACTCAGAATCGTAGAGATATCGTATTAATGGTCTCCTTTCTTCTTAATTCTTACAAATGTTCCATAGAGTTTACGGCCATATTGTTCCATCCTTATGCATCTCTCGACTCTCCAGATGTTATCAATCTCTTCAATTCATTATCTGGCTTTGCACTGACTGACCTTATCTGTGTACCATAATGTTATGAGTGGAATCACCATACATTGTTAGCGTCTCATTGTGAAAGGATACTCGTGTTCATCTCATTGTCACTTTTGTCATAATTTCGTGGGTTGCAAGCATTGTTGAGTTTAGAACTCCACAAGATCTGAAAGTTTAATGTGAGAGATTTCTGTAAACAATGGAAAGCTTCATGTTAACTCGATAGAGGTCCTCAAGCTGAATGCTACGGACCACTAGTCTCTTCTTATCTTACTTATCTGGTTGTGGATTTTTAAACATGTAACATCTCAAATTTATGTTTAGACTATATATGTATTAAAAGGTGGATTTATTTTGATTGACTCGTCTTGGAATACTTGCGTCTATCACAGATAACGAACATATATTCATTTGTATCCTTGTCCAATATACTAGAATCTTGGCAAAATCAGTTTATCCTTCTCCCAAAACGGACACTCCGAAAAGCGGAAAACCCTTCTAAAGCGGACAAAGCCATGTCCCCAATGTTTCCGTTATTCGGAGACTCCATTGTAAACAATTTTCTAGCAGAAAATTTTACACAAAATTAGATACTAAAATTTCCGATTTGTCAATGGAATGGTTGCTATCATTTACAATACATATTTATGTATCCCACGTTACATGAATAGAATCTGTACTTAGAACATCTTACAGTAGTTTCTGATTACGTTATGCTGTAAGTATTTAATTAACCTGGAATGACCTGGGGTCCATTCTATTTATGCTTGGATCCCACATTTCTATGGCTTCCCTAAATGACTTTCCCAAAATGACTTAACCGGAAATGAGTTAGCAAAATCCATTGTCATTGAAGGATATATTATTAATTAAATACGATAACTAACTTTTGGGAAGGAAATATGTCTAATTAATTGTCAGTGTGCATTCCTTCACCTCAAATGATGGTATAATCCTACTTAATGCTGATACACCGTTAGATGATTGGAAACATTTCCAAGGAAAATATAATAAACCCCGATTATCCGAAACGGCAACGGAAGCTTATAATAAAAAGTCGAGAGAGCATGCTCGTTAAGTCGAGAGAGCATGCTCGTTAGGTCGAGAGAGCATACTCGTTAGGTCGAGAGAGCATGCTCGTTATATACTCCATTGGGGTAAGCAGAACTTTCGTCCCTGGAATTTTTGTCTCATTAGAGACCAAAATAACCGGGCACTAATATGTAAGGAACGGAAATTGAGGCTTTTGGAGTGGAGTATGTTTGAAAAAAAGGGTGAAAATGAGGCATTTTGATTGAAAAATCATTAGGTGCGAAAAGGGCATTTCAGGGGACGAAAGTTCCGCCATTCCTCCATTGGTTACCAACATCATACCTACTTATAATAGTAGGAAGTTATTACATAGTATATGAAACTTCTCGAACTAATTTAAACCAATTTTACATCAGGATTTTTATAGTTGATACTCCGTCGGGAAGTACAGTATCTAGGGCGCATGTAGTAGATTCAAATCAGTAAATACTTGTACCTTTTTTGAACATAAAGAAGGTATAAATGTAAGGAGCATGCTCTCTCGACCTAATGAGCATGCTCTCTGGACTTAACGAGCATGGTCTCTCGACTTTTCAATACCTCAACGGAAGTGGTACTTAGTGGCATTTGGGTGGCACGAGGGGTTCAGATAATCTGGGTTTCACCCACCAATCAATCCTGTTTGCCTCAGAATATAACTGTGCGTATGAGAGCTAACTTTCAACATTAGTAAATTCTGTTATTCACAATCTAACCATGGATGCACAACTAAAATAGTTTATCTATGCTATGGGTGTGAAGTTAGCAGCACGTTCAGCAGCGAAAAGTGAGCAGGGTATAATTAGTCCCAGTTTCACAGTGCCTAGTAGGATCTTGATCAAATTTGAAACAGAACATTATAAGCGAGGTAGCTTTGTGTCATTTTAATATCTAACGGCTACTGATTAAAACCACTTGACAATGACGATGCAAATTTGATGAAATTTCTATAGGATTTCAGTATAGCTCAAAGTGAGCAGGGTATAACTAGTTCTAGTTTCGCAGTGCCTTGTGGGATCTTGGTCAAATTTGAGACAGGACATTATGAGCGAGGTAGCTTTGTGTCATTTTAATATCTAACGACTACTGATTAAAACCACTTGACAATGACGATGCAAATTTGATGAAATTTCTATAGGATTTCAGTATAGCTCAAAGTGAGCAGGGTATAACTAGTTCTAGTTTCGCAGTGCCTTGTGGGATCTTGGCCAAATTTGAGACAGGACATTATGAGCGAGGTAGCTTTGTGTCATTTTAATATCTAACGGCTACTGATTAAAACCACTTGACAATGACGATGCAAATTTGATGAAATTTCTATAGGATTTCAGTATAGCTCAAAGTGAGCAGGGTATAACTAGTTCTAGTTTCGCAGTGCCTTGTGGGATCTTGGCCAAATTTGAGACAGGACATTATGAGCGAGGTAGCTTTGTGTCATTTTAATATCTAACGGCTACTGATTAAAACCACTTGACAATGACGATGCAAATTTGATGAAATTTCTATAGGATTTCAGTATAGCGCAAAGTGAGCAGGGTATAACTAGTTCTAGTTTCGCAGTGCCTTGTGGGATCTTGGCCAAATTTGAGACAGGACATTATGAGCGAGGTAGCTTTGTGTCATTTTAATATCTAACGGCTACTGATTAAAACCACTTGACAATGACGATGCAAATTTGATGAAATTTCTATAGGATTTCAGTATAGCTCAAAGTGAGCAGGGTATAACTAGTTCTAGTTTCGCAGTGCCTTGTGGGATCTTGGCCAAATTTGAGACAGGACATTATGAGCGAGGTAGCTTTGTGTCATTTTAATATCTAACACCTCCCGATTAAAACCACTTGGCAATGACGATGCAAATTTGATGAAATTTCTATAGGATTTCAGTATAGCTCAAAGTGAGCAGGGTATAACTAGTTCTAGTTTCGCAGTGCCTTGTGGGATCTTGGTCAAATTTGAGACAGGACATTATGAGCGAGGTAGCTTTGTGTCATTTTAATACCTAACACTTCCTGATTAAAACCACATGACAATGACGGTGCAAATTTGATGATATTTCTATAGGATTTCAGTATAGCTCAAAAGTGAGCAGGGTATAACTAGTTCTAGTTTCGCAGTGCCTTGTGGGATCTTGGTCAAATTTGAGACAGGACATTATGAGCGAGGTAGCTTTGTGTCATTTTAATACCTAACACCTCCTGATTAAAACCACATGACAATGACGGTGCAAATTTGATGATATTTCTATAGGATTTCAGTATAGCTCAAAAGTGAGCAGGGTATAACTAGTTCTAGTTTCGCAGTGCCTTGTGGGATCTTGGTCAAATTTGAGACAGGACATTATGAGCGAGGTAGCTTTGTGTCATTTTAATATCTAACACCTCCCGATTAAAACCACATGACAATGACGATGCAAAAATTGGACATTTCTATTTAACTCACTATAGTTAGTTTGCAATGTGAAATTATTGAATTGATTACTGACTAACAATATAACACATTTAGATGATTCTATAGCTTCTAATTTCACAATTCGCTATCCTAATGTATGTCAAGGCTAATCCTTGTACATGTAAATATCGTTAACTAACATTTTCATCCTAAATGATCAAATTAGTTTGGTTTGTGATCCAATTTGTATGCTTCCAACTTCTTTCACCTGTATTACCGGTTGAAAATGATCTCTAAACAATCTCAGGTAAATCCTAGTCTCTGTCAGGTTATGAGAAGAATGTTTATCATTGAACCCATACCCTGAAAATTTCATCCAACATTTGCTTTCATCTTTGTAGACAAAAATGTCAGTACCTAGGATCTGTGCTGCTAAGAATATTTCTAAGTCAGTACCCCAAGATCCTAATCGGTCCATCAAGCTTATTTTGAGATATTCTTCTATTGTGTTGCAACGCGCTTCGGGTAGCAAATCATTTCGAGCTTTACAATACTTGGAGCATGTTTCTCTATATTCTCCTTTCATTTTTTGTATTAAGAGCCCTCTTATTTGTTGGTGGTAGCTATCTGTCCCTGCAATTACGTAAGAGAGTGATCTAAATAGGCAATTGCCATCTGGTGAGATTCTTTTCTCTCTAGAAGGTATTAGCTGTCGAATTTCCAGGGATTTTTCAATAGCTTCGTTCTTATACAAAACACCCTTTGTATACGTCATTTGCAGAAATTTGCATTTTTCTTTCTGCCAGCTTTGTGTTACTGGCTTGAAATTTCCGTGATAAAAGAATGTAATCCCTTCAACGGAGATAGGTTCGTCATCAAGGCTATCATCATAATGCATTGCTCCACTTTTTCCGATTGGTTTAAGTTCAGCTGAAGGATTGCGATCACTTGTAGATAGGCATTCAGAACAAGGAGGGATGACAGGGATTCGATTGGATAGTGGTTGAGAAGTTGAAACCTTTCCAGGTTCAAAATAACTTCGCTTCTTTTTTTTTTTCGCCCAAATTTCTTCTATTTGATCATCGCTTCTGAATTTTATTTTTCTTCTTTTTATAATTTTATCACTTAATGGTTCGAATGCAAACCGAAATGCTCTGATTCTACCGACAATGCCTTCGCGTATTTTACGAATAAAATCTCCCGGCCTTAGTTTGGATTCGTTTTGTAATATTGTAATTTTGACAATTCTCATCCAGTTCTCAGCGACCGCATTTGTAAATGTAATTCTTGCACTATTTGGAAATAAATTCGGACCTAATATGATTCCTGACCAGAGGGAACATATGGGCATGTAATGTGTTACTAAGAATGTGGGTAGACTCGGTAGAAAGTGTATGTTTTCCTTGCAATGGTCGGTCCGTTTTTTCTTCTCTAATTCAGTAATAAATTGTGTGCATTTGTTTAGTTCGCTCTGAAAATAGATACCAAATGGTGATCTTGTTTTATAGGTATTGCTATCTCCCAAATTATTGTCTAGTTCTTCATCAAGGTCTTCCAAATATTCCAGATCAATATTATATTCGTCATTACTTAGGCTAATGGCATTGTCAAGCTTATGAAAAAAATCCTCAATTTCTGGGTAATACTTTTTAGCTAGACTTGTGATACATAATGCAACAAAAAGTTGCTTCAGTTCGTCTAACGCTGTACAGCTAACAAATCGTGCCATTATAAACATGACTTTTCTTTTTCGTAGTTGATCGATTCTAAATTTACGGCTGAGTTTGTAGCTTAAGCGGTTCATGATGTGTGCTGAACATATGTGAATGATCGTTTTCGGGGGTTTGGTCGATTTTGGAGTATGAATAACTTGCCAAGATGTAGCCAGATAATCTTCTAGAGTTTGTTTATTGAAACTATTGCAAACGCTGTGCAACATTGCCCAGCTATAATCAACTTCTACTTGACTTGGTGTAACTTCACTGTTTGTAACTTTCTTGACATCATATAGCCACTGCTTAAGAAAATGTGATATTTCCACATTTGTTTGTTTGCTTGATATCATTTCTGCAAGTGGAATTGGGCTTACACGGGATTCAGGATGTTGAACAGATAGCGCATAGTAGAGTATTCTATCTTGAGACTTCTCTAACTTTCTAACGACCGAGCCAGTTGCATCAAGATGAAATGTCAAACTTTTCTTCTCCAAGTATTTCAATAAAGAGATTTGTTCTTCGCTATACAAGTGAATTACGAATGGAGTATGGGATATTGTTTGAATATAACCATTCATTTTGTCACCTATGATAGTGCTTTTAAAAGATAGTTGGGTACTGACTATGTCTTGCCACATGTCATTGTTAAACCTGGATTTTGACATGTGTTGGGATTTTACTTTTCTGAGTACATCAGTTGAATGCAAAGAATTAAAGTTACCATGTTTCGCAGCAGTAAAAATGTCAGGTTTAGTGAACAGAGAATAATGGAAATTTGAAACACTTCTATTCTCGAGTTGTTCAGATATAGTTTCCCTTCTCTCGCCTGCTAAATGACGGCTTTGTGATACATGATTCGCGAAATGATCTTTTGAAATTGATCCAGTGACAAAATATGTAATTACGAAAACATTATTTGCATTCGTTTCAGGTTCTTCCATTATAAACTTGAACTTAAAACAATCGCTAAATTTGCAAATTGCGGCAGCTACAAGAAAAGAGCATTTATTGCTATTTGTACTATTCTTATTAATCCTATGATATAAGAACTTTAGTACACAAAATGGATATTTCATTGACATCTTTTCATTCAATATGTTTGTCCATTCTGGTTCTAATTTGTTCTTAATTTCCAAAAACTTTGAGATTATTAACCATTCATGCATTGTTAAATGAATTTCGCCTTGTTCAATCTCATGGGTTGCATCATTCCTATTTGATAAGATTGCATCATCACGAAAATTATTTTCTGCTAATGGCGAACTTGGACACGATATACTTACAAAATCTGAAGAAATTTCACACGGTAGATCAGAAAATTTAATACTTATAGGTAAGGATGTAGTGATAAAATTTGTTTGAACCTGTGATTGAATGTTGTATCTGTTGTTGCGCCATATATTCATAAGCTTTGCTCGTAGTTCTAGACGATTTCGACCATATACCATCTTTGCGAGCTTTCCCCAGAAACCAAACGGATTACGCCAATTTCTAGTCAGGCTAAGATTTTCCAGTACAGTGAATTCACACAATTCAAATTTCGATAAAGCATTTAGTATCTTCGACGGTAGATTCTGACAAATGATAAATTTGTTATCATCATCTTCTAAAATTAAAAAAAAAGAATTTTAAAATCTATTTAGCTATGATGGAAATCCTAAGAATAAAAACTGACCATTCGAGTAATCTGCAGACATCAAATGAACCAAATCGATTTGTTGACAGTGAATTGTATAAGTATCAAATTTTATTGATTTTAGATAGTTTTATCATTTAAATATGACTATATTTTGGAAATATGCTATTTTCATTTGAAACCATATTACATTTATTTTCGCATTGGCTAATCATAAGTGATATCAATTAATTAGTTATATTATATTAGTACATATTCATCATCATCCGCGGAAAACTAAGTTTTGGTTTCACTGGATGTTAATCTCAGCTCTGTGGTGAATTCATAAATTTGTTGGACAATAATCATAAACAGGTTTGACCAAGACTCGAAATCATCGCATTAAACTGTATGGATTCCAGGTTTCCTCTGCACATTGAAATTCCAGAAGATCGGAAGCACTATTAGTAATTTGTAGAATTTAATATCATGAATTAACACTTATATTATACTCGTATGTATTCAATTCTAATGACGTCATGACCCAACGGTTGGTCATGGTCACATTTGGCTTTGAAATATCAGGTGACTGTTGTCGCAATATTTTTCAATAGAGAGGTGTTAGATATTAAAATGACACAAAGCTACCTCACTCATAATGTCTTGTCTCAAATTTGGCCAAGATCCTACAAGGTACTGCGAAACTAGAACTAGTTATACCCTGCTCACTTTGAGCTATACTGAAATCCTATAGAAATTTCATCAAATTTGCATCGTCATTGTCAAGTGGTTTTAATCAGGAGGTGTTAGATATTAAAATGACACAAAGCTACCTCGCTCATAATGTTCTATTTCAAATTTGATCAAGATCCCACAAGGTACTGTGAAACTAGAACTAGTTATACCCTGCTCACTTTGAGCTATACTGAAATCTTATAGAAATTTCATCAAATTTGCATCGTCATTGTCAAGTGGTTTTAATCAGTAGCCGTTAGATATTAAAATGACACAAAGCTACCTCGCTCATAATGTCCTGTCTCAAATTTGACCAAGATCCTACAAGGCACTGCGAAACTAGAACTAGTTATACCCTGCTCACTTTGAGCTATACTGAAATCCTATAGAAATTTCATCAAATTTGCATCGTCATTGTCAAGTGGTTTTAATCGGGAGGTGTTAGATATTAAAATGACACAAAGCTACCTCGCTCATAATGTCCTGTCTCAAATTTGGCCAAGATCCTACAAGGTACTGCGAAACTAGAACTAGTTATACCCTGCTCACTTTGAGCTATACTGAAATCCTATAGAAATTTCATCAAATTTGCATCGTCATTGCCAAGTGGTTTTAATCGGGAGGTGTTAGATATTAAAATGACACAAAGCTACCTCGCTCATAATGTCCTGTCTCAAATTTGGCCAAGATCCTACAAGGTACTGCGAAACTAGAACTAGTTATACCCTGCTCACTTTGCGCTATACTGAAATCCTATAGAAATTTCATCAAATTTGCATCGTCATTGTCAAGTGGTTTTAATCAGTAGCCGTTAGATATTAAAATAACACAAAGCTACCTCGCTTATAATGTTCTGTTTCAAATTTGATCAAGATCCTACAAGGCACTGTGAAACTGGGACTAATTATATCTTGCTCACTTTTCGCTGCTGAACGTGCTGCTAACTTCACACCCATATCTATGCTGGTCTAATTATAGAATAAGGTAGCGTATTGTTATTTTAGTCGTTATTTATAAAATTTGTTTACCATGCATTCTCTACAGTCTGACAATTCAAATGTCATCCTGTCATTCTGATACTCAGACTAGTGAAACAGAAGACGACTATATGAATGCAATAAACAGCAGCACCTATCAACTGGCACAGCCAGTTGTGAACACCACAGTCGAAAGGCCACTCGTCCCACCTCCTTTCCCACCCTTCCCTCCTCCTTTTGATCCTCAATTACTGCCACTCTTCCCTCCACTCTCAACTGCTCCCACAAACTCGACACCTGGCGAGTTGAATCCGCCTCCACTTTTAATGCCACCCTTCCCGTTACCGCCACTCGATCCAAATAATCCGATTTTCATGCCACTTCCCGAACAGCTTCCTCCCCAACAACGGGTTCCTCCAACAGATATGGGAAATAGACCAATCGGTTCGCCTTCAGAGAAAAGTATGCGACCACCTTTTCAACACATTGACCCATCCAGCCATCCACAATTCCAACCACCCACAGTTTCTGCCACTCCTCCACTCTTCCCACCACCTGATCCTATCAACAGACCCCCATTCCAACCACTTGAACCACCTAACCATCCACCATTCCAGCCACTTGATCCACCTAACCATCCACCATTCCAACCACTTGAACCACCTAACCATCCACCATTCCAACCACTTGATCCACCTAACCATCCACCATTCCCAACGCTGTCGGATCAACAGAATTTGCCGCTCTCTCATATGCAATCGAATCAACAGTTTCAAACTCCTGATGTTATCGGAGTTCCGAACCAATTCCACTCAGATCATTCAAGCATGGCGCCATTCCAACCACCTAGTCAGCCACAATTTCCTGCCACCTCAGAACCAACGAATTCACACTTCCCTCATCCAGCTGATCTGCCGAGTAGGCCTCATTTCCTGCCTCCTGATATGCAGAATCGACCGCCATTCCCAAATCCTGAACGACCGCTACTTCCCCCCATTGAGCACCCTCTCCCTCCCCTTGACGCCCAAAACCAGCCCTCCTTCCAACCCGCGGATCTGAATTTGCGGAATCCAGTCAACCACTCCAACCCACCCATGTTCCAGCTGACAACTGACCCTCAAATGCAGCCGCGATTCCAGGGATTTTCAGAACTGCACAATCGCAATTCTGATCCGAACTTTCCCCCTCTTGTCCAGCCGAATCAACCGCGTTTTCAGCCGCCAGAAACGCGAAACAGGGAACATTTTGTGCCACCTGCACCCATTCACCCCCCTTTCCAACCTTCTGATCCGCCTGTCTGGGGGAGACGATCGCCGTCCGAACACTCGGACCATCCCCCTGACCCATCAGGCCCACCCCGCTTCCGCATTCCCTCCACTCACAATTTTCCTGACCCAAATCCTGAGGCACCAGTTCGCGATGCGAATAATGTCCAACATTTCCAACCAGCGGACACGATAACGTCACCAATCCTTCCTCCTAACCTGCAACACTTCCCCACTCCGCCATTCACATCTCCACCTCCACCCCCTCCACCCCCTCCTCCCCCTCCTCCCTCTCCTCCCTCTAACCCTGAACGTTTCCCGCCGGAGCACAGAGAAGCTGATCTCATCGCCTCACCAAAAAGTGACCCCAATATCGACCCCAAAGATAGTCCCCAATTCACACCTCCTCCACCCAGCCTCCCTTTCTTATCCAACCACCCGGACAACAACTCAAGACCACCCGAACCATGGATGCCACCGCCGAACCAGAATCTCCCGCATCCACAGTTCCCATTTCAAGAACCCGCGCCTTCTCTCAGCCCTTCCAAGGAGAGAACTCCGGACAGAAATGAACATATCCCATCGGCGCATGAACCCTCACAGGGGCAGATTTCTCCAGATCAGACCGGGACACAAGCCCCCGCTAAACTCGATTCCCGCCCCCCGTTCGAAATGGCCAACGAACAAGGTTCAGTCAGACCGATGAATCTTCACCACGGAATGCCATTCAACCATCCGGATGGAATGGAATTCGAACTGGAACCAAACTTCCATGATCCGCATTACCACCCCATGTCCCACCAAAGACCCCCTTTGGACCAGCCTTTTATCCGTCCGCCTTTCCATCGCCCTAGGATGTTAGGTCCGCCCCCGAGGGAATCATTTTACCCGCCATTCCACATGGGCCGTCCCATGCGACACAGGCCACCTCCACAAATGGGACATATGCCATTCCGTCCAGCTTGGTCTGAGCATGTGACGGTTGATGGACGAGTGTACTACTACAACCACCAGACCTTACAGTCCATGTGGGAACGACCGAATGATTTCGAAGGCGACCCCTCACACCCTCCACCGATGCTCCACCCCCCTATACACATGGAGGCAGAACAAGGGGTTCCGATGGAGGAAAAGAAAACTGAAACTGAACCTAAAGAGGAGCAACCAGCTGGTACGAAGCCCATAAACTCAACCCCTGTGCCTGGTACTGAATGGTGTGTTGTGTGGACTAATGACAACAAAGTTTTCTTCTTCAATCCAGTTCTGAATAAGTCTGTGTGGTTGTTGCCGAACGAGTTGAAGGAGCATCCTATCGCTAGGAAACTAATGGAACGCAATCCTGATCTCCCTGAACCGGAGCCTGCTCCTGTTGAAAGCACACCCAAACGTGCTAAAATCGAACCGGAAGTGGTTTTAGAAGAGGAAAAATCCAGTGACGATGAGAGTGAGACTGAAATGTCGAAAGGTGTCGAAATAATCTTGCAACAACCGAATAAAAAACAGAGTAAAAAAGCGAAAGAGGTTAAGACTGATACTTTGGTTAGTGAAGCCGAAGCGAAAGTTCTCCGCTCTACCAGACCGATAGAATCTCGTGTTGCGGAGTATAAGGAGATGTTGTTACAGAGAGGAGTGTCCGCATTCTCCACTTGGGAGAAGGAACAACCAAAAGTTGCCTTCGACCCTCGCTACGTACTTCTAACAGCGAAAGAACGCAAGTCTGTGTTTGACCAATTTACCCAGGAACGAATCCATGAAGAGAAACGGGAGAAGAATTTGAAATTGAAACAGAAACGAGATAAATTTTTCAGTTTACTTCAAGATGCAAAAGTTGGGCCGAAATCTTCTTTCCATGAGTTTATGTTAAAATGGTCCAAAGAACCGAGATTTAAAGAAATCGAAAGACTAAAGGAAAGAGAGAGTCTCTTCATAGAATTTCAAGCTAATCTGAAGAAGAAAACTAAAACTCAGACAAAATCTTTATCTGAAACAATTCCTGAAACGAGACAAATTCCAGACGAAAAAGACTTGAAACAGAATAGAATACAGGCGTCACTCCGAGAAAGGGAAAGAGAGGTTTATGAGAGTCGGAGGAACCAAGAGAGAGATTTGGAGGATCAACGAAACATTCACAAACGAGATGAAGCCAAAACTCAGTACAAAGCTCTCCTCACTGAAATGGTGAAGGACTCACGGACTAATTTCAAATCTTTTGAGAAGATTCTGAGAGAAAACCCGGACAATGATGAGTTCTATGAGAGTTTGTCTCGAGACGAGAGACAGATTCAATTCGAAAACCATCTCGACCATCTCCAGAGCAAGAAACGACTGCAGTTCCAAGCTTGCATCGACGAATGCTCAGAAATAGACTATTCCACCACTTGGAAAAGAGCACGGAAACTGTTGAAATCGGATCCGCGGTTGGAAGCTGTTTCGAGTAGTGAGACGAAGCAGGAGACAGAATTCCTACGCTACATCGAATCCAAGAGTAAGCGAGCGAGAGAAGACTTCCTCCAGCTGCTGAAAGAGACGAAGCTAATCACACACAAAACAGAGCTAAACCTGAAACACAACCCGAAAGAGTTGAAAGAGATCCACTCGCTCCTCGCGAAGGACCGTCGCTACCTCGATCTAGACTGCCTCAGTGAGGACAGGTCTCAGATGGTACTGAGTCACGTCTCAGAACTGTCTAAGAAGGGAACCCCTCCCCCTCCCACCGCGACCAGTCCCAACAGAGCCCGACTCAAGTAGCTCTCTCTCTCTCTCTCTCTCTCTCTCTCTCTCTCTCTCTCTCTCTATTCTATTCTGTCACTGTAACGCTTTGAATAAATTTATTGAGTTAGAACAATAAATATATTTCAGACTTAGAAACAACACAGATTCACTTGTTTTATTTGGGTAGTCCTTAGAGAATTATCCACCTCAGTGTTCATATGTACATTTCCCAAGGTAAATCTAGTAATAAATTATTCGTAAAATTTAGAACTACGTATCATGGTCTCGTTTTAATCCAGCTTCTACGAAAAGATACTTTATAGCATGGACGGTGTCTTATTCATTTGGTAAGTTCAGAAGTTCTGAAATCTGACAAACTGATTTCTATCAAGCTTGGCATGCAGGATCCCTTCATTGTATAGATTGGCGCCTGTTGATATTTTCTACCACGGAATATCACGACTATTTGATTTCCCTGAAATAGACCATCCCTGGTATATATTTATAAACAAGATTTATTTTGGGGATATAACTTTATCAGTTTAAATGTTTGTTTAAATTCTTAAGTGCAAATACATATATTTATAGACCTTTAAATCAATTTTTAATAAATGCATTTTCTATGATAGAAATAATGGCAACAAGTAGTCCAGGATCTGGTCCTGTTAGTTTGTTCCCAGTCAATAACAAACTCCAAGACAAAGTGAATTTGTTGAGAGAAGTGATTGACAGGAAGAAATTGGAGGTGAGGAGAGTGAGTAAAGAGATGAGAGATCTCATTGAGGAGAAAGAAGAGCAAACTATCCGAGAGTTGGAAGCTATTTGGGAACAAGTGAATGTCAGATTGGATCAGAAGAAAACCGATATGCAAAACAAAATCGACGAAATCGAGAAACAAAGGAATAGACTAGTTGAACTTATGCAAGATTTCGGCTCAGTTGAAACAGCTCTACCTCAAATATCTGAGAAAATCGATTCAGTGAAAAGAGAAATGGACATTTCCATTCCTTATGTGAAGGTGACATGGAGAATCGATGAATTGAAAGAAGCTATAACTAGAATGTGTCGTTGTGAGGAACAGATTATCTCTTATAAGGAAGGAACTCCTTATCAACTGAAATGGAGTAAGTGTGAGAGAGGAAATGGAGACAATCAACTTGAACGGTCATGTGGTATAGCGACAAACTCAATGAATGGAAATATTTATGTAACTGATGGACCATCCAACAGAATTAAAATATTCTCCAAAGAAGGAGAATGGATCAGATCTGTGAAAGATGTCGAAATGATTAAGCCTGAAAATATTATATTTCACAAAAAATCAATCTACGTACAATGTTGTAGAGTAATTCTGAAATTGAATGAATTCACTGAGAAGAAAGAAAAGTCTAAATCTTATCATTTTATGATTGGAGGTATTTGTACAGACAATAATCATATTTATGTTGGTAAGTACAGAGGAATGTGTTTAATAGTCTTGACTCTCGATTTGAATGAAGAAAACAGAATAACTCTACAAACTCAATTCTGTAACCAAAATAAAACTGTAATCGGAGATATATCTCTAACTCAGGAAGAATTCTACATTTTACTATCTGAAACAGACTATCCGATTCAAGCATTCTCTAGAGAAGGAGTTCTTACAAGATGTGTTGTTCAGAAAGACAGCATTCATGATGGTTATTATTTCTGTTTAGATCAACAACTAAACATATTTGTAGCAGACTATGGAGACTCTAAAGTGAAAATATTCTCCAATGATGGGAAACTACTAACTCAGTTTGGAATGAAGGGATCAGAGAAAGGACAGTTCTCTTGTCTACAAGGAATATATGTAGATGAGTTAGGATGTGTTGTCACAGCAGATAATAGGCAGCACGACATGTTACAGACATTCTCTCTCTTCTAAACGTGTTTTTGAATTTGAATTGAACTATTTAGGATTTCTATTTAATTTTAGGTTTGCTTCACTGTTTGAGCCTTCTACTTCGCTCTTTTTAGCCTTTGTTTTGTGGTAATAGTTAAATAAAATATTGGAATATTGTTTTGTTCCTGTCATATCCTAATTACCCGCTGTGGCTTTCTAAATAGGATTGATGCACCAACGTATCGATTCTTATCTGTAACTCACATCAAGTTCAAATGAATTGATATATTTTAAAGTTTTAGCATTCATGATTGTTTCTCTTTTTGTTCAGTCAACTCTCATAGTCATTAGGGTCCTGAGAAATACAATTCTCTACAGTTCTTACTGTGGAGAATTGTATTTCTCAGGAATCCGTATCAACCGAAGTTATTTGTATGCACTTTATTGAGACTGACATTCCTTATCTGTGATCGTACCAGAGTCAGCTGTAATTAGCGTTTCAATACATTTGGGAATTCAATGCAGTCTAAGCGTCCAGGACAGAGACGGTCCAAGGGGTGGAGAGGCATTTGGGGATTTGTTCCGAGTTTGATCTGAATTTTCAATGAGAATATTTCATAGATTGGAACTCTATACAGAGTGTCTCAAAAGTTTTTTCCGGTTTTATAATTAATCAAAATATTCCTTTTACATCAGTGCTTGCATTTAAACTCGCCCTTTTTTGATAATATTTAACTTGAGCGGTCATAATGTTTGAATGAAATACAAATCAATTGTATTTGTTAGCAGCTTGTGATTTTCTTGACCTCACTTCATCATCAATATAAAGTTTATATAATGGATGTCCAAAATTCCAGAATTGGTCATAGATTACGTGCAATCGGTATGTTAAAATCTGGTATTAGCCAGAAACAGATTGCTCAGACCTTAGGAGTTACAGTTAAGACTGTTTGGAATTGGAAAACGAAGATTCTATCAGGCAAATCCATGGCGGACAAACCTCGGTCTGGGTGTCCAACACGGCTTTCTCGCGTTCCTAAAATCATTATCAGAAAATATCTAGGCAAACGTTAGCAGTCTACGCGAAAACTTGCTTGTATCGTTTCGAAAAATTCACAGAGTTAGTAAAGACACTATACATCGCTATTTAAGGAATACCATCGGAGCAAAGCCATACAAAAGACCTTCGCATCCAAAATAGTCAGAAAAACAGAAGGAATAGAGGCTACAATTCTGCCTTAGTCATAAATATCGGGATGAACAGGATTGGAAAAGGGTTCTTTTTAGTGATGAGAGTTCTTTTGAACTTTTCCATCCAACAAATCGGCAGAACGATCTGGTTTGGAGTCAGATTGCGCGAAACATTGAACATGTTCAAACAGTTAAATTCCCGCCTAAAATCATGGTCTGGGGGATGATGAGTGGCACTGGGCTCTCGGAACTCCATTTTCTTCCTCTCAAACAATCTGTAAACGCAGAATACTATATAAAAGAACTTTGGAGAAGTCCTGCCTTCCTACCTTGAAGAGAAGGAAAACTACAGGCCCAATGACAGAACGGAAAATGTGTCGCTTGATGTCCGAGGCCATTTTTATGCAGGATGGGGCTCCTGCCCATACCGCCAAAAAGACGCAAACCTGGCTTTCCAATCATATTCCAGGCTACTGGGCAAAAGGAATTTGGCCTAGCAATTCACCAGATTTAAATCCCATTGAAAATCTTTGGGCGATTATTCAAACAGAGCTTGATGTGATCAGCCACTGAGACTAGCCACCAACTTGTCAGAGCTCGCTAATTACCTGAAAAATATCTGGAATGGACTCATGCCGTCGATTTTGGAGAATTTAATCTCAGGGATGCCTGCTCGAATTAATTCTTGTATCCAACTTAGAGGAGATTATATTGGCAAATCATGTAAGATTTCTATCTTATAGTTTACTAGTTATGGGTTTTAGTACAACCGGAAAAAACTTTTGAGACACCCTGTAGAACTGGTACACCAGTAACTTGATATGTGATAATATCAGATACTATGCAGTACAAATTTGATAGTTCTAGTTCTACTGTATTAGTTCCACTTTATTCTATTCCTCCATTTTATTATTTAGAATAGAACTGTGAGATTTTATTGAACTCTGTCGATATACGAAATAGAAGAATAGTGAAGGAATAATGGCAACAAGTAGTCCAGGATCTGGTCCTGTTAGTTTGTTCCCAGTCAATAACAAACTCCAAAACAAAGTGAATTTGTTGAGAGAAGTGATTGACAGGAAGAAATTGGAAGTGAAGAGAGTGAGTAAAGAGATGAGAGATCTCATTGAGAAGAAAGAAGAGCAAACTATCCGAGAGTTGGAAGCTATTTGGGAACAAGTGAATGTCAGAATTGAAAACGAAGAGAAGGAAACTCAGAAATTGATTGAAGAAATCAATATGCAGAATAGCGAAATGCAAAAAATCTATGAAAAAATGGAAAACCTTTTCAAAGGAAAGAATCAAAGCTTAACTCCTCTAACTTTACTTCAAATATCTGAGAAAATCGATTCATTGAAAAGAGAAATGGACATTTCCATTCCTTATGTGAAGGTGACATGGAGAATCGATGAATTGAAAGGAGCTATAACTAGAATGTGTCGTTGTGGGGAACAGATTATCTCTTATAAGGAAGGAACTCCTTATCAACTGAAATGGAGTAAGTGTGAGAGAGGAAAGGGAGACAATCAACTTGAGAGCCCACGTGGTATAGCGACAAACTCAATGAATGGAAATATTTATGTAACTGACAGACCATCCCACAGAATTCAAATATTCTCGAAAGAAGGAGAATGGATCAGATCTGTGAAAGATGTCGAAATGAAATATCCTGAAAATATTCTATTTCACAATAAATCAATCTACGTACAATGTTATAAAGTAATTCTGAAATTGAATGAATCCACTGAGAAGAAAGAAAAGTCTAAATCTTATGGTTTTATCATTGGCGGTATTTGTACAGACAATAATCATATTTATGTTGGTAAGTACAAAGGAATGCGTTTAATAGTCTTAACTCTCGATTTGATTGAAGAAAACAGAATAACTCTACAAACTCAATTCTGTAACCAAGATGAAACTGAAATCAGAGATATATCTCTAACTCAAGAAGAATTCTACATTTTGTTATTTGAAACAGACTATCCGATTCAAGCATTCTCTAGAGAAGGAGTTCTTACAAGATGTGTTGTTCAGAAAGATAGCATTCATAATGGTTGGTGTTTCTGTTTAGATCAACAACTAAACATATTTCTATCAGACTGTGGAGACTCTAAAGTGAAAATATTCTCCAATGAAGAGAAACTACTAACTCAGTTCGGAGAGAAAGGATCTGAGAAAGGACAGTTCTCTTGTCTACGAGGAATATCTGTAGATGAGTTAGGATGTGTTGTCACAGTAGATTTGAAGCAGCACGACATGCTACAGACATTCTCTCCCTTCTAAACGTGTTTTTGAATTACAAGTAGTATTGAATTATTATTGAATTATCTAGGCCGAGTAATTATTTTAGTTTTAGTTTTGATATTTTAGGATTTAAATGAATAAGTTTTATTTATATCTGTGCAGATACTTCGAAATTCTGACAGTAATCATTAACTTTTCTAGAATGGGATATCATGAGATATTTCTTGAAACTTATTAAGGGACTCGAGCACTTTAATTTTTGGAACCTAAAAAAGGGCTGTCCTATACTAAATTTAGAATTTTTGACGAAAGTGTTTGTAATTGAAAGAATAATAACAACTCAGGTATGTATATGCCAATCGAAAGTGGTCAGTTAAGAAATCCAGCATCTAGATCAGGTGTGTCAAACTCGAATCAGATAGTGGGCCAATTTCATAACCCCAGCTCTTCCCCCGGCCATGATAGAAATGAATAAATTTTGACTACTGATTCATTTAATTATAATATTTTTTCGCAACTGGCTGGCGAGCCACCTCTGAGCAACCTGTGCGCCACCAGTTTGACACACCTGATCTAGAGGGATACTTCCAAAACAACTCGTATGTACTTAGTTTATTAGCAATAGTATTAGTATTATCCATAGTATATTGATAATAGTTACAACTTAGGACATGTATTAGGGCATTCAATAAGTTCTAATCCCAAATCTGTATCTCAAATGATGGTGAAAATAGGATATATTCAATTTGTCCATTGTATTCCTTAGGGGATTAGCTTCCAATTTGTATATTGGTTTATTATAAAAGGACAATTATTGTGGTTCCTACATTATATTTTTGTGCATCGGTTTAGGATAGTGTCGAAAAGTTGGAATCTTCCCATTGAAAATGACTTAAAACTAAATTTGGAGAATAAAAGTTGTGAAAATCGTAGAATAAGATCATTAAAAGGTGAAATAATTAAGAACCGATGTGAAAAAGTAATCGGGAGGTATTCAGTCGTATTGCCCGTAATGAAAAAAAATCATGCCACTTTTAGTGGATTTTTGATTAATTTTTTCCACTCAAAAAGTGGAACAATAATGGTAGTAAACACTTCAAAACACATTATTCCCTCAGCCTAAAACTAGAATACTTCAGAGAATTCAATTTATATGTTAGTTGATGAGTAGAATTCAATGGCGGATTCAGTTTTAATCTAAATCTGCTCAAAACTGAAATATATCAAAGGGAACCCCAAAATCACGTTCAAAGGCAGTGCCCTAAACCGATGTACAAAAATCTAATGTAGGAACGACAATAATTGTCCTTTTAAAATAAACCAATATACAAATTGGAAGCTGATCCCCTAAAGAATACAATGGACAAATCGAAAATATCCTATTTTCACTATCATTTGAGATACAGATTTGGGATCAGTACTTATTGAATGTCCCAAGTAAATTAAACAGCTAGAGAGATATACAGTCGACTCCGCTTAATAGGGTCACTGTTTAATCGGGTCACTTTTGGCAGGACCGGAATAGCTCTCACACATAGAAGCTAATACAAAATATTTTCGGTTAATAGGGTTCTCCGCTTAATCGGGGCAAAATGTCCTCTGACCGATGTGACTCTATTAAGCGGAGTCGACTGTACTTCGAAAACAACTCACTTTATTAGCAATACAAGAGTATTAGTGATATTATCCATAGTATACTGTTATTAGTTGGGAGATATTAGCTATTTTGACTGTAGATATTCGGATCAGTTTAAACTGATATGGCATAGCAATACATCAGAAATATTTTAATTAAGATTTAACTTTTCTGACCCGCGAAAATGAACTACAGTCAGGGTCGCTTATTGTGAACCACCAGGGGACCAAAAATCTGTTCATAATAGAGATACTTCATATTAAGCGAACTTGATTCAATACAAATCCTATCTAAAAAATTGAAATTGGGACCAGGAGATTAGTTCATAATAAACGAATGTTCATATTAAGCGACCCTGACTGTATTGTGCAAAGATAGAATATTGTTGTGTGTTGTTTTTGTTTACTGTCTTGAATTACATAAACACGTGTACATATATTACTTCATTTAATCCTACAGAAGCTTTGTCTATCAAAAAACTGAAAAAATCCATTATCAAATTGCACAGACATTGCCTGATACATTTGGTAGAATAATAAGTTAATTATTGTAATCTGACTATCTCTAACTTTACAATTAAATCAGCTGACTAAAGACACTCAGCTGTCTGTTTACGACTATAAAGTTTTATTTGACCGAAGCAGGTACACATCTGTTTTTCTTGCATAAACTGTTTCTTCTTAAAATGATTTTGTCTAACAACTGGATACTCTGTAGAGATGTGTTGTTTATATGGCAGAATAATAACTCCATTTGATCTCCTTTTATGGAAAACTGGATACGGAACTATGTCAAACACCTATCCGGATTAGAAATAATTAACTTTCATTGATAAAGTTTTAAACCGAAATGATATTTGTGTTCAAGGTCAGTAACTGTAACTGAACACAGTCAATCATATTAACTTATATCGAATTCAAAATAGTAAGTTATTCTGAATCTGATAAATTTAGATTGAAACATGGTACGTAATTGTAAGAACGGGAGATATTAATTTTGAAAGCGTTAGTTTTTTCATTTTCATCTTGAGTTTGTTTCCAGTTATTTAGATGTCATGTTGAGTTCAATGATATCTCTTCTTTCCTGTTAGAGAGCCTATCTCTATATTTAGAAATTCGAGTAGATCTGATGTCCTAGCTTCTACGTAGATTGTCTGACGTGTCAGAATTTGTCCTATTTATAAACTGTGAGTGTCATTGTGTAAGGATAATGTTTAAAGTGACGTATATCTCCTTGGCAGAACTTTTATGTGGACTACGTTATACATATATGCGTAACGAAGGAATGTATCGCTAATTCCGTACCTACTATCTAACTCTACCCGCTCGTTAATTAGTTAATTAATTATTCTGTTAGATATTCTATTTCGGGTCGTTCTTTTATATGATATCTGTCTTGATGACAGTGGCCTACTTTGGAATGTGTACTGTCTACACAGTTTCTTTGAGTGACGCGTCCATGGTTTGATAGTACTGTATTTGACTATAAATTCAGAACACATCACTTTAGATGCTAGATATCTGTATTGAGAATTAGGACATATTTTTGTAAATAAATTTTATAACACGTTTAGGAATTGTGAACATTTATAAAATTTATTTTTGGGAATGGTTTCTACTGTGATGCAAATGAATGGATCTTGTTACGGAAATATTGATTTGAACGAGCAGAGTCCAGAAATTCACGATCTGCTCCATGAGAATAGAGTTGATGAGAATGAAGAAGAGATTCACAGTGTGAGTTATCTTTGAAATAATGTTTTTTGTTCGTTTCCTCGCTGTAAATTCAGTGACTATTTTGCGTTGAATTCGATTATTTGTATGTTTTCTTCCTACTTGGCTATCAAATAACTTTCCCCTCTCATTTGTTATTATAAACGAATCGATTATTTACCAGAATTCATCATATTTTGAAGCGTTACTAACATTCCTATTCCAGAAACAAAGCGAGTGCCTATTCGAATTGTTTCAACAAGACACCGAAACCATTGTAACTGCCAGCCATACGGTTTGTCTAATTTCACAAGGTTCCTATTTTCAGATTCATATCTGTCATCCAAACCACAAATACCACTATCTTCAATTCCGTTTCTAAAATTCGATTCTTGAAACTAGGTTTCCGATCAATTCAGCTGAAATCCCCTAAAATTCGCCAGGCTTCTCTCAGCAATATTGTCTTCCATTCATTCACATATTCTGCATTCCTATCATGCCTTACAATCGAATGAAAGGCACTGGCTTCAATCTGTAGATAGAATTGAGAATGATTCACAGGACAGCTTGGTAACTCAGGTTGCCATTCCTTGACTCGATATTTCGAATATATACAAGATAACTTATTCGGAGTAATGTCTATTCCAATATGAAGTGTCTTTAACTCGGATTCGCTGTGTGAATCAAAGTTCGCCGAATCCTAGCAATCCCGTTAGTCAAGCATATTAGCATTATTATAGCACGAGTGGAATAGTATGTGAAATATCGAATTTGAATTGGAGGGCAAAGTACTTGTACTAACTGATAGTTTATAGTTTAGTTCAGTGGAATATCATCATTACTCTTCTCAAACACTTCCATATTAGGCGATATAGTACATTGAACGTAGTTTTCTTTGGGGATTCTGATTTGTGAGCATTGTACTATTAGCTAGGCTAATGCATGGGATTCGACTTTCGTATTCTTGATTTAATAAAGTTTGGATTCATATAGCACTGTTATAGGACTTCTGTTGCGCAATATGCTTATATTTACGAGATAATGTATTGGAGCATATGTCTTTTACCTCATTTATCTATCACCTGATGGAAAATTATATTTCAGTTATGAGAGACTTTTCAATAAATGTCACTGATGAATGTGAATGGAAAAAGAGAATAAGTTTTTTCTAAGGAGTAATAAGAATATATTTGGACCCCTTTGGGGGCTAATATTGAGTGACTGGCTCTATTCGGGTCCGTATATTACGATGTTATGCACGTCAATCGGATTTCCAATTATTGATATTCTGTTCCGCTACACTCGTTCTATTCTCATATTCAATTTATTAGATTCAATTGATATCAGTTATTTGGTATTTGACCATGTAAGAAATCTTTTGTATAAAAAATCCATTTATTTTAATATTTTATGAACTCAAATATCGTTCCCAAAATATACTTAAATAAATCTTTAGTTTATATTGCGTTGTAGTCTTGAATGTTCGATAATTTATTCTTAATCAATTCCCTGAATCATGATTTTTATTTTTTTGTCTTTCTTAGAAAGAACTCTTCGAGATGATAAAGAAACAAGAGATTGACTACGGGGTATGTGAGTTTGATATCTTGAAATGACTTTCAACAGTCACATTGTATTGAGATAACATTTAGTTGCGTCCATCTCATTCTCTTACAGGACATTACAGTAGTAGTTCGGTACTAGATTCCGCACTTAGGAGTCTCGTCATTCTGAGTGTGACCGTATATGCGGCATCAGTTGATAAACTCTCTAATTAACTTAAGCATGAAATTTTACGGTTTGGTTATAATAGCATTGTACGTGGCTGTGTGATTACAGCTAGCAAGTTTTGCTCGAATAAATTTATGGTTTGTAAAGCCATTTGGTGTCTGTTATTGGTATATGAATTCTACACTGACTATAGGATATGTCTTGGTAATCAGAGGACATTCAAATAACTCTACATCTTTATACTCATGCAATATTTCCTAACTATAAACCAATTTGAAACTATATGAATTTTCAACCTAGTTTACCATGGCGATGAAAATGTGGTTTAAGAATGTTTAATTAATTATTCTGGAGAGTAATGATCCTTGTTTAGGGATAGCCCACATTCTAAAACTGCTCGCAATGCAAGCTCCACCACGTCTGTTGTCAAGTAATCCTACAACGGTATGTCGTAAACACTAAACAGGTGTGTATGCTGATCTCATTTCAGCCATAAGAACATTTGAAATTGTGATTAATATCTCTTACAACACCAAATACATTAAACTTAATCAAGCGAGTATTTGCTTACAGGGCCGTAATGCATAGAATTATCATGGGCGGATATTAGGTCATATAACTAGATCAAGTAGTCATATCTGATTTCTTGCAAAAATTAATGAGACGAAGTTCTCTCTGTTGATTTCGAATGAGTAATATTAAATTTTCTCAGGTACACTGCATTCCATGCATACCGATACTCTCTCTCAAATTGGGTGGTAATAGTTAGACCTTTCTCCTACACCCATTTTGAAAACTATTCGAAGTATGCTATCACTGGGTGTGCGCTGCTATATGAACACATGGGACAGGGCATTGATTACGTTTCTCTGTTCTCTAATTAGATTGCACCATTTGTATGACTTGTATTGTTCTAGTTTCATTACAGAAATATCTATCCTAGCCTGTCTAACTACACCAGTGAGATTAATGCCACTTTTACCTGGGGTCTTTTCTATTGATAGTCTGGACCCCAAATTTATATGGCTTCCCCGCCCAAAATGGCTTAGACAGGAAATGACGCAACACATTCCTGGTATAGGCGGGGTTAATTGAGACAACACAAGTAGAACACATGCACAATGAAAATATCAAAGATTTCTTGTCATTTACTTGAACTAAGTCTGAACTCGTTAGGTAATTACGTCATTAGAGAGATGACGCACCTCATTCTATGCTGTGACTGTACTAATTTTAAACGTTTCATATTCATTATTAATTAGTTTTTCACTGTTTCTGTGTTGATAAATTCGACGTGTGCAGACGATGATTTTTCACTGAATGTACCAAAATCGCGATTTCCGCTCCCCAAGTTGAGTTACTTTTACATTCACACCGGATAGGATTACTTTCCTGCTTTCTGAGATAAACTTACACACATTGTTTCAACCATAGTACATGGATTGCTCTGACCTAATAAGTACTGTATTTAATTAACATTGCAGATTCTATTTTAAGAAAAAATTAATGGTGAATTTACTTACTCTGAACAGACATGTATACTGACACATGGTTAGTTTATTTGCCATCATTATTCCCTGATCTATCTTGATCCTTACTAGTCTCGACTTAACACGTGTTTGAACTCACTGCAAGAACCAATGAAGTCTCTGAGACTAGACTGGAGAGTATCATGAGTTTGCTCCTTTCATGGAGAATTATCCATAGCAGAAGGACCGATGGATAATAGGAAGCATCCTTCTATATTTAAATCTAAAATTCTGCAACTTTCCTTCTCCATTTTTGGATAATTCATTATCTCTAAGTATAATTTCATCATAATAAACATAAGGACATTAGATCTCACACAGTAGTACTATATTTCTTCAAATTTGCATTAGTTCTAGATCATATAATTACTCTTGAACATATCCATTAGTCGTCTCCTGAGTTCAGATCATCCTACGATCGATCGCATACGTACACACATGCGTAGAATATGATTGTCTCTGAGAATGGAGTTAGAGTATGTTTATCGAATAGGTGGAAAGCAAGGGCTTATCTAGGACCGCGAGACGCTCCTTTAGGCGTATGACTTTAAACCCGAAATGTTTTATGAGCGTGAAAATTTAGAATATCACCCAATGTATCCTATACAGTAGACATCGGTTAGTACGTACTCGGATAATACGTTCTTCGGTTTAGTACGTACTCCTTTCTCTGAACCAAAATTCATCTATAATATAGATTTCTATGTGGTATAAACTCGGTTAGTACGTACTTACAGATAGTACGTACTAATAATTCCTTCCCGAAAGGGTACGTCTTATCCGAGTTCTACTGTATTAGAATGTCATTTATCGATTTAGGCGTATGAAAATTTATGGGTTTGAGAATAGGAGTGTATCTCTGGAGGGCTGTATAATACTCCGTGTGAAGGAGAAATTTTAGAATAAAACATCCAGACTCCTTTGGACCCTATGCTATTTCACTAAAGCATGCATCCCTTAACAACCTCTTGTCATCCGAATTGTATTGAATTAGTCATCACTGTGAGTTGTACAGCACAAGATTATTGTCTGAGAAATAATTTGCTAATTAAGAATATTATTAACATATCAAAGTCTAGTACATGGGTGATTAGAATCTCGGCTTGATGACTCCTGATTCTGAATCCTGCCACGTGTATAGAATGTTGTAGGATTGGATTCTCGTTACTCTAGTGAAAGAATGCTCTTAGCTCTGAGCAACGATAACATTATTTATTTGAATTAAGGAAATATGTGGTACCCATTAGTGCATGATATTAATTATTAGATAGAACTAAGGCTAGTTTCTTTGTCTTATTTTATACCGAATTGAATCTATTGTATCTCATTTCAATCCGTTCATGCCAGCTCTTCATGCTACGATTTTATTTCCCATTCCTTTATCCTACTATGCAGAATTAATCACTGGAATAATGAAGTAATACAGGTGACTCCGCTTAATCGGGACACTTTGGTCCCGGATATTTTGTCCCGATTAAGCGGAGTTCCCAATTAACTGATGAAATTTAGTATTAGCTTCTATGTATGGGAATCATTCCGTTCCTGGAGACTTGTCCCGATTAAGCGGAGTTCCCAATTAACTGATGAAATTTAGTATTAGCTTCTATGTATGGGAATCATTCCGTTCCTGGAGACTTGTCCCGATTAAGCGGAGTTCCCAATTAACTGATGAAATTTAGTATTAGCTTCTATGATTGGGAATCATTCCGTTCCTGGAGACTTGTCCCGATTAAGCGGAGTTCCCAATTAACTGATGAAATTTAGTATTAGCTTCTATGTATGGGAATCATTCCATTCCTGGAGACTTGTCCCGATTAAGCGGAGTTCCCAATTAACTGATGAAATTTAGTATTAGCTTCTATGATTGGGAATCATTCCGTTCCTGGAGACTTGTCCCGATTAAGCGGAGTTCCCAATTAACTGATGAAATTTAGTATTAGCTTCTATGTATGGGAATCATTCCGTTCCTGGAGACTTGTCCCGATTAAGCGGAGTTGACTGTATTTCAATAATCTAAATGTATACAATTGTTAAGGTTACTGAAGACACAGAACTGATCAATTCCCCTGAATTCCTCGACCTCAACCCGATTCCCTCTGGGGACTCCAGCCCTGCTTCTCGGTCTGGACACTCCTCCAGTCCCCTCATCATCTCAACTCCCAACACCCCCGGCAACAACTACAGTTGCTGCGACTCAGCTTCCTCCACCAACAGCCGATTTGTGTACCCCTGTGGGGCGACAACTCCTGAAGGGAACAACGGAGGACTTGTGAGTTGGAGATTTAGCTGTTACATTTTGTGATTCTCAATACTATTCGTGAGATGAATAAAACTGAATGGTCTGCATCCAAATATATTCCAAATATTTATTAAATTGAAAACCTCACCAAATCCATAAAAAAATATCCGCTAGCAAATTTTAAAATAATAAAATATATAAATTATTTAAAGAAGGATATTTTCAGTAAATTCGGTAAGGAAAAATTATTAATTTTGTTATATTTATAGTCACCACGACCTTTTCACGGCAAACAGAGCACCACTATCACTCCTCCGGGACACGTGTATGGCAGAGCAGAATCCCACACACCCTTCGCTACTCCCTCCAGTCCTTGTCCAGGTAGTCTGCTTTAATTATAAATCACTTCAGCATACATGCCAACCTTAGCCGTGATATAAGCGGGACGCAGCGTTGAATTTCGCGGGACATGGCGGAACGCATAGAAAAGTATTATACACAGAATTAAAAAAAGCGTGACATAATGGGAAAATTCATTTAAAAGCTTGAACACTCGTGAAAATTAGCTCAATAGAAGATTGAGTAAACGGGACAGTTGGCAAGTATGCTTAATAGCTTTATTTCTTTTTTATGGGTTGTTTGTGTTTACAGTTTATACAATTAGAGAAACAAATTGGGAGATTATAAGATTTTAGGACTTGGCTTCGAAGCTTGCTTTCCAATGTAGACCTAAGTGAATCTAATAAACATCAAATTCCATTCATTTTTGCATGCTATTATTACATATTAACATTTTTCGGTGTCTCGATTTATTCCAACTCATCACTATTTCTATGCAAAAACATGTAAATTTAGAATATTTAGAATATTTAGAATCTTCTCGCGAAATGCATCACTCAATTTATCGCTTATTCATTTAAGACAGAAACATGTTTATTGACCAATTAACTCTCTCCGATTTGTCTAATTATAAACGAATCAATTCATCTGCAATCTTAAAGACTTAAAAGCGCCGTTTTCTCTGATCTTGTTATTACCTGAAATCAATCCTATTAGATAGCTGACTCAAGCTTACTTGGGCAGACTAAAATTAAACACACAAATCTACAGTGTAGACGTACACAACAGAAGTATACCCAATTTAAAACTGCACTAATATACATTACGTGACTGCATTCTATTGTACCATACTGGTAGCTATGGACTAAGTCACTGTGCTAGCCAGCCCATATCGATTTCACTGACTGAGACGTGGCCATTTCTACTATCATTATACCCATGTAATGGTTACAATGACAAGCAAGTGGTAATGTCCCCAACTGCGCGTAGAGTTATCAAGCGTTTTCTATGTTTAGTTAGGATTGCCTCAAAGCAGAAGGAACCATTACAATTAATTCCATGTCCATTCCATGTTTCATGATCTGCTCATATGATCCCATTACAACCTGAAAGTATGCTTGAAGATCCTAATCAACTGGTTATCTATCAGAGGTGGGATCAACCCCACATTTGATGAATTGGTCTGAATTTGTTTTTCTGACGATTACATATTTTAAGCATTCTGGATTTATCAGTAAACAAGGCATACCTTTCTTGAACTGATAAAAGCAATTATTCTGAAAGGAAATTTTAGAGTGGAATTCCTAGGATGGGCAAAATTTGCAACCTTAACCTATTCCATTAAGTAATTTATGAGAGTTTAGTTTGGTCAGTTATTTTAATGCACTGGAAAATTTACTGATATGATTAATTTTTGAAAATTATGTAGTCAATAAATTTTAATTAAAATAATCTCAGCGTGAGAATGTAGTGAAAACCTGAGGCTGTTAGTATGACGAATATTAACATCCATACTTCCGGCTGTACATTCGTCACGCTGAATTGCAATTTAATAAACTCATTGTCTCTCTGATCAAAGTTTGTAGATCACAGGGTAGGGCACACACCCACTTCTCACGTCTGAATCCTAACTTTAATCATTCAGAGTAGACATAAAACTGCTGCGCTCCAACTGTTCACTCCTTAATCAATTAATTACATCAAGCAATAGTCTGACGCAGTTCAGTCTATCTCGTCGTGAATAATTTGATATTCTGTTTTCACGTTGTGATATCTTCTCCTTCGTGTCTGATCCAGCTACGATACATTGACTGTCTCGATTCCACTCCACAATATGTTTAGACTTGAGCATTTCTAATGAGTTAATTCAATACTGTTACTCGTGTGTGTTTACTGGGATTCTATGTCACTCCACTACTTGCTAAGCAGTAATTACTATGTAAGCTTACTACTGTATAGGATAATTGCAATCAGATATTACCCTCTAGATGAGATTAATAACTTGTTGAGATAATGTTCATGCCTACTGTTAGAAGTTAATTTGGGGAGGGAAGAGAAGTATGTGTAATGTAGATTTTAGCTTTTCTGCTCTGTAAAGGTTTGCAACGTTAACTAATGTGTCAACTTTTATAAAGAAAATTACCGCCCAGCTCTTGCAACTCAATTCACCGATGTGGACAATAGTTATCTAACATAATTGTCACCATACTTATTATGACGTTGTATTGCTATCATTATAAATTGCCTCCTTTAGAGTACAAATCTCGTCCTAGCACCACATCTCTACCCTCCCTCCCCTTAACCGCCCCCTACTACACCACTCCTCGTTGCTCCAGCATCATCACTGTACACCTCCCATACGGAATGCATACCAAGGTTTGTACTTGGATAATTTATAATTAAATATATTTGTACTACGCAAACACATGGGTTAGAATAGCAGTCACAACAAGAAGTATCTGATTTGGATATCCTCATTACCGGTAGCTACTAAGCAGTTTCAAATCCTTCTTGCATAATAACTAACTTTGCTGGAAAATAATGTTTTGGCAATCTCTCTACTTTTCTTATGCTAGCTTGTAACACACAATTATTACGCTTACTTTCCGTACAATTTTGGATTTGCTGTGAATTACATTATTTCATTCCACTCGTGATATTTCATAGCTCTTCTTACTCTGCATGTGTATCCTCTATTGAAAAATTTGGAATCATCATTATTATCAGCAAACACCTGATTTTCTGAAATTAGATATATCTCATCATTTTACAACTAAATATTATACAGTTATGCTCCAACTGTACAATGTGATTAGGTCAGCTGTGATAGAATAAGGGTAGTATCCTATGTACAGCTGTATGTAGGAAGATATTATGGCAAATGACATTCCTGTTCAATTACACGTATGCTGCTTCCTTTTTGAAGAGATTTCGTTTCGAATTCTGCAGTAAAGTTCCTAATCATAGATACATCATTGAGATATACTGCTAGATGTTGACTAGGATATATTGTTTCTTTTTGAACCCGTTGGAGGTCATCTATTGCACCAACTTTTTGTCTTATTATGTCTCATGTTCAAAGGCAGAGCTCCAAGGTACAGGTGGTTCTAAAATGGGTACAGGTGGTTGAGTCATGACCTTACAGGTGGTATGTAGGTAGAGAGATCGGACCTAATTTCTATGACTAATGCCTGTGGATAAATTTGTTTTAAAATGTTTGCTTTAGGCAATCGAATCTAGAATACTACTTTAATATATTCAAATAAATTCAATAAAAACGAGAAAGTTTTAGAAAGCTTTAGTACCTTGGTTTGAAGGAACATCTGTTTTTGAGAAAGTGGATATTCTAATAGGTTTATAAAGTAGACTCGGTTTAAAGTTTCTCTCTCCTACTCCCTATTACCTGATCCCTACTCTGGATAATGAGTAAAAATCTTTCCGAAAAGGTCAAAATAGAGTCAGTCATGCTGAAAACAGTTCAAACCTTAGTTAAGTTCACATCTCAGAGATACCTCCTAAATCCCAATGATATCTAAGTAGACATCACTGGAGTGTTTTAGTGTTGTAATTGAAGAAAACAATCAACATACAATATGACCCAAATCCAGCTATTGTAGAATGAATTCCTTACTGCCTGGCTTCCCATTTGAATTCAGTAACCCTAGCTCCCATCATGACTAACCCAGCCTGTGTTCACAAAGTTTTTCTGTTAGTTGAGAATTAGTGCTATAGTTTCCCACTCTACTTATCCCATTGTGTAGACTGGTAGGAAGTACTTCTTGTAAGTATGCATGTGTGAGTCCACGAGACATATTCCACATAGCTAGTCTGTTCAATCCGATTGGAATACACATTTTCGGAGTGAATAATAATTCTCATCAGTAATCAACACGCATCAAACAAATTATTGGGAGCTATTCTAGATCTTTGGATGAAATGGTAGATATTGGACATAGAAGTCTATACTTTTGCATGATACACAAAGCAGTGCAATTCCAGCAATTAATTCATTTCAGATACAGTCAACTCCGCTTATTAATCGGGACAACCGCTTAATTGGGACAAGGAATGAAATGATTCCCATACATAGAAGCTAATACTAAATTTCATCGGTTAATTGGGAACTCCGCTTAATCAGGACAAAATATCCGGGACCAAAGTGTCCCAATTAAGCGGAGTCACCTGTAATTGCTTAGTTATGTGATAATCCTTAATGACATGCTAGTACCAAATGCATACATATTGGACCGTGGATACCTTCCCATCCTTCACTCACTAATACACTTCTCCTAACCATTTGCTCAAAGAGTGATTACTTGCAATGTTAGTCATATTTATCAATTGATGTATTTGTTTATTCTAGGTCAAGCGGAATAAACTGAAAGATACAATCCTTAAAAGTTTAAACTTGAGAAATATTCAAGTTCGAGATTGCAACATCTATCAGATGGTCAGAGTTCCTTCATACAGAACGTGAGTGTGGATACTGAATTCTTTAATACGTATATGGTAGCTATGGTATAATTAGGTTGGAAACATGTTGATGACTCGAAATATTATTTTCATTAATTTGAAAGAAACTTTCTGTTTCGACAATTCTACTAATAAGCTAACTCATTTCCGGTTGTCATTTTGGACGGGAAGCCATAGGAATGCGGGATTCATGCTATAAATAGAATGGACCTCATTGTCGATAAATTAAATACATTTTTCTTCATTAGAATATGACTGCTATTTTTATTTTCTGTCTAGCCAAAGGATGGAGCTAGATCTTGACAGTCTAGACAAGATGTATATCACTAACGAGGTAAGGAAAATACTTTTGTTTGATTATTTTTTTACAACTTTTTTATTCTAATAATTCGTTAGCTTTTTGTTGAACACAAGAAGGAGAAATTAACTTCAAACTCACCACACAAATTTGTAAGTCAATTTATAACAAAGATCCTTTAATCAACAAATGCAAATTTTTAAAAATTCTATTCCCAGACAAAGAAGAAACTTCATCTAGAACACTGCTCAGTTTGTAAGAAATATCTCTTCAAAGATGATTTCTTCACGTAAGTCAATTTCTTCCTGTCCAGAAGTTTAAATCTACTCTCAGGCCTCTCTATAACTAAATTTGTTTTTTAGATGTGAAAAATGTAAAGCAGGATTCCATGGGAAATGTCTACAAATGGATCTTGTGTGTACAGCTGGACCTTTCAAACCCTAGTGAGTTCTCCTCGAGTTTCAAAGCAAACTTTTTATTAAAAAAACTAACATTGACAGTAGAGTTCGCTCATTTGCAACTTCCCAATTAGCAATATTGCTCTATTAGCCAATTTTAAGGTCCCAAGTGTAGATTTTGTATTAATTCTCTTCGCTTATTCGCAACCTTTTTCTGAGCGAAACCCGATTTGCTAATAAACAAATCCACTGTGTGCTATTTTTAACCTATTTTATGGTTTAATCTATCTGATCTAAACGTATTTAATTGTGATATAGTCCAGCTGAGAACGTAATCAGAAATGGTAACACTGCAGAAAGAAAGACTTGCTCTGCTCTAGGATTTCGCTCTCGATCGAATAGTGAAGTGAGTTCTTAACTGTAGAATGCCCAGCATTTATATGGCTTCAGTTGCATAGAAAATGACTGGGAGACATCCGCGATATCGGGGACACTGTATCCCCTCTGGGCATTCTACGGTTAAATCAGATCTTTTGAATAGCATAGCTTTCCATTCAATGATGCATCTTTCATTATAACTGTTTTATTATAATATTTATTTTAGCCGAAAGACCCTCTTGATGCATCCTCCCCTCCCCCTATCACCTGTAAGTGCTGATTTTAACTTGCAATTGTGAATGTTATTATTGTTATTATTGATGATTATTATTCTTTTAGCAAACAAAAAGACGGAAGAAGAACGTCGTGTGATGACTAAGTATTTGGTGCCGCTTGGAGAGAAGATAAATCAGGCACAGAAATACCCTCATAAGGTAAGCCAATCTACCCACCATTCCACCAAGGGACTGTCTAGGAGCGTAGGCGGAGGATGCAGCCCCCTGCACCCCTGTTCCACCCCCCTGAATGGGTGCCAGGGGGAAATATATATACACGTGTATATATATATAAGCGATCAGTAAAATCAGCGCCCCCTGTCCAACTCCCGGCACATCCCTTGCACCCCCTTGCACCCCTCTGCACCCCTGCACCCCTGCACCCCTGTACCCCTGTACCCCCTACACCCCCTGCACCCCTGCATCCCTTGCACCCCTTGCAACCCTGCACCCTTTGCACCCCTGCACTCCTGTACCCCCTGCACCCCTGCACTCCTGTACCCTTGCACCTCCTATTCAGGAAGCTGGCGCCGCCCGTGTCTAGGAGTGCGAGACGCTTCGCTTTCAAGCCAGAAAGTGTCGAGGAGTTTGAACATTTTGAAGATTCCCTTACATCATAGATTCATAATGTTATTTATCGATTCAGGCGTAAGGACGTTTCAGGGTTTCAGATTAGGACGTATCTCTGGAGGGAATATTACCCTGAATTCCACTGCATACGTGTGCAGCACCAGTTATTAGAATCAAACTAGCAACATGAGTTAGAATATTCTCTCCATCGACGTAAGTTCCCTATGACAATATCATACCCAAAAAGGGAACTCAAAGCTTTTACGTAAATTCAACTCATTTCTGTGATTCCATCAAGATAGGATTAGATTGCGTAACTATAAAGTTTCCATTGTATATCTCGATAAAATTTGCGATGTAAGATTAACTCGTAATTATCTAGAGAACAATACCATCCTAAGTTCAGGCTTACTTTCAAAGGGAATGCAATACCATGCTACAACGGGCAGAAACGATATAATTACTCCCCTCAAGGATGTATTGTGAGATCACATTCAAATTGTTCCATGCATTTTTTGCTATGGAATTCGTAGAGCGTAGAACTGTGTAGTGAAGTGTAGTCATTGTTGTATTAGCTAGGTTTCTCCTGCATAACCTATGCCTAAACTCCAGCTATTCAACCTTTCATTTATTTGATGATTATTGATAATGATACTGAGAGATGTAGTTATCATTGGATATTATTACGAGCCATTTTCTTGCTCGAATTAATATGAAAAGACCGTAAAAAAACGTGTAATATACTTCTTAAAAATAACGTTATGCCAAAACCTACAAGCTAATTGACTGAATAAAGACGGTTTCTTTACATGTACGAGTTTCAAATTTGTCAAAAAGTCAAATGCTTTCCGCTACCACGTAAAATATATTAAAGTTATTTACTTCTTGGTTGGTTGTCTCCGGTTATGTCATTTTAGGCGGGAAAGCCATATAAATATGGGGGAAGTTATTATTAATAGAAAACACCCCAAGGCTAACTAGCTCTGAGTTCAACTTCTCATTGACAATGACTTTTGCTTGCTCATTTCCGGTTAAGTCATTTTGGGCGGGGAAACCATAGAAATGTGGGGTCCAAGATATAAATAGAATGGACCCCAGGCCCTTGATGGGTTTAAAGTACTTCAAGTCAATATCAAAGGTTTTGCAGTTTCCATCGGGAGTCAGAGAACACGTATGCAGTATATGTATGCGTTTATTTATTTATTTATTTATTTGTTTGTTTCACAGGCTGTCTCAAATGCAAGCTCTTTCCCAACCAACCCTGTATCTAACGAACTGAAAAGACGCATTTCTGACACTAACTACCTGCACAAGAGCCCACGACGCCAGCACAAAATCTCCCTGCCACATCCTCTCCGAGAGTGCGAACGTAAGACCCATGCTGGATACCTGAACAAGAAACGGTCGCTAGGGGTGTTAGCGGACCATGACAACCAGCGATCCAAGTCCATTTCGAACCTTGACATCGTCACATCCGGGAACAGTCCCGATCCTGTTCTCACTGAGATGCGTATTGGGTCTGCCCCCACGAGTCCAAAGTCAAACACCCCCACCCCCACCTCTCCCCCTCTCAGCTCCACTCCCTACGGGAGGAGGGAGCCGATATACTCGGCGTGTGAGCCGACCATGCTTAGGTTAGTTTAGTACAGTGGTTCCCAGCCTTGGGTACATGGACCCCTTAGTGGTCCAAGGAAGATATCAGGGGGATCCACAGGATTCGAAATTTTGTATTACGGTTAATTGGAGGAGGTCTACAGAATATAGAAAATTGCTATAAGGGGATCCACAGCCAAAAAAGGTTGAAAACCGCTGGTTTAATACAGCAAATATTTGAGTCTAATAAAGTCGATATAAATAGGGTGGAACTTATGCTGCTATAACAGCCACTCTCCATAACGGCCACCTGTCATAACGATCATTTTGTGCTAGTTAGTGCCTTGAGCTGCCATTATAGACAGGTTTTTAAAAAAGATTTCTTCAATTGTCCCATTTCCCTTCACAATTCCATAGTTACGTTTATATGTAATGATATAAGTATAAGATAGACAGGATTGCCAATACTCAACAAATGTACGTAATTGATACGTCTAAACTTCTACAATCGTGACTAAGAGAAATTTATTAACCAATTATATGCATAGGAATACGAACAAGGCCTCCAACTGCACTCGATTCTCCACATGGGAGCTCCCCTCTGAGATGATAAAGAAGGAGGAGCTGATAGGACAGGGGTCGTACGGTACTGTGTACAAGGGGGAGTACCATGGAACCGTCGCTATAAAGATGCTCACGTGTAACGATCCCAGTGTGGAACAGTTGGAAGCGTTTAAAATCGAGATTGAAATGCTGAGACAGACACGACATGATAACATCTTACTGTTCATGGGGTATATCACACAGCCACTGTCTATTGTGACGTCATGGTGTGATGGCAACACTCTATACTATCATATTCATGTCAGTGAGGAGGAATTGCCTCAGGTAAATATTCGTATTTATCCGGTATTGTTTTTGTTGTGTGAGATTAGTGCACCAATGGAATGTTCAGATCTGTAAGCAATTTATATAAAAGGGAAAAAGCTTGAATTTTTTACCTAGCAGATAGTTTACTACCTCAACCTGATTCTTAAACTTCTCAAGAACATACACAGTCGACTCCGCTTAATAGGGTCACATCGGTCAGAGGACATTTTGCCTCGATTAAGCGGAGAATCCTATTAACCGAAAATATTTTGTATTAGCTTCTATGTGTGAGAGCTATTCCGGTCCTGCCAAAAGTGGCCCGATTAAACAGTGACCCTATTAAGCGGAGTCGACTGTATATGCATAAGTGGATTTTGTGTGTATTTAATTTTAAGATTTCAGCAGATGTGCCTTGGTATTATACAGCCCTCCAGAGATACGCTCCTAGTCTCAAACTCATAAGTTTTCATACGCCTAAATCTATAAATAACATTCTAATATATGGTAAATTGGGTAATTTTCTAAACTTTCACGCTCCTAAACACTTTCGAGCTTAAAATCATACGCCTAAAGGAGCGTCTCGCGCTCCTAGATAATCCCTTGCGGTTTTAACCATAACGGCCGTATAGTTCCCTGCTTTATCAACTGTTCTTACTCGCCCTCCTGCTTTAGGAAAAACTGAATCTAATCGTGTTACAAACCGCACAAGGCATGTCCTACCTGCACACTTCAAGGAAAATAATCCACCGCGACCTGAAATCTCAGAACATTTTCCTCCTCTCAGACTATACAGTCAAGATCGGAGATTTCGGACTGGCGACAATGAAGTCTCGCTGGGCTGGATCTAAGCAGTATATCGCGCCACAAGGTTCAGTACTGTGGATGGCACCTGAGGTAATGCGTGCCGGCACCAAGGATCATGAAGATCCCTACTCCTTCTACTCAGATGTGTACTCCTTCGGGATTGTACTCTACGAACTGATTACTGGAGAACTCCCGTTCAAAGATCAGCACATGTGAGTTCTGTATACATTCAACTCGAGACTGTATTTTGGTCAGAAATGTTGAATTTGTATTAATTAGTTTTGAAATTCCACATTTCGGATCAAAGTTCTTGATCAAAATATAGTTTCAGTCAACTCCGCTTAATCGGGACAAGTCTCCAGGAACGGAATTGTTCCCATACATAGAAGCTAATACTAAATTTCATCGGTTAATTGGGAACTCCGCTTAATCGGGACAAAAGTGTCCCGATTAAGTTACCTGTGTGTAACATAAAGATATTTATGGACAAATTGGGAGGGTACAATTGCTTTCGTTGGTTGGTATGGACTCTGGGGTCTAACATAAACTAATTGAGCAGATTATTACGTATGTAGGGTGACCAGAGGAATTTGAACGAAAACCTAGACATTTTACATTTTTCTGGAACGAATGGACATTCCTAGACACCATATACATAGTTTGACTTGCATTCCTAACTAATTCTAGCCTGGACACGCACAGAAATGGGCTTTACACAAATTTACAAAAAAAAACTGGATTGTCTTGAAAAAGCCTTCTGGTCTAGCGTATTTGTAAGAGTGTGTTTTAGAAGTTAGATTTGAGTGTAATTGTGATTTTAGAATTAATTGAATGAGTACAAACGTATTTCGGCGATATTTTAAAACGCAATGAATTTGCATTATTGTCTAAAAGACTTCTATCATCACTCCGCGAAATAAATATTATCGGCTTCCGATATTTAAGTAAATCTGATAAAATACTTATACAGCGATCATCGGTGAGGATTTTTGGTGCTTTTTAGGAACGCATATTTTAATTTCGTGCGATCCCCGGGCATTTGCTATTATATCATCGGTAAAATCCGCCGATAATCAGTGATTCCGATGATTTCTGTATAAGTATTCTCAATCTTTAACTTATTCAAAACAATTAGTGCTTTTTCATCTGATTAAGATTGAAAATACGTGATATGTTTATTCGATCCACTCTTCTAGAGATTTTCTCTTATTTCAGATCGGATTGGGATTTCTGAAACCGGAAATAACATTTGTACACAAAAGCACTCCTCAATTTCAAATTGAGCTTTGCAATCGGTGCATAGAATTCAACAAGGAAGATAGGCCACTCTTCTCTGATTTCACCGAACAGCTCGAAACAGAAATGTGCTCAGATGAATCTGACTCGGATAACGATATATTTTTATCTCGAAAAATTAATAGGCGCGTTTCTGAAACGAATTTAAGCGAACTCCTTCCAAGCTGGCCTATCATCCTGGACCATGGATTAGGACGGGAAATCCAAACCCTACCTTACAACGCACAGAACTGACACAAAACATAAATCCGAATTGCTCGATTTTATTCCAAAGCAAGTTTCGATCTTAAAAATGGTAGTTTGAGGCATTTTTTTTATTTTAGCGAATACAATTTACAAATCTCGAGTTTGTTACTTTTTGTTTGGTACTCTTTTGTTTGTTTGTTTGTACATATGTTTGCTGTTGTGTAGCAGTGTTGCTGGCACATTCCTGAACTACTCGACGACTATTGATACTGCTCATTAAACTCATTAACTGACATTTCTTGCTATTTATACTACTTTAGTCAAGTGGATAGTTGGGCTTATAAGGAAGGTCATAAGGTATGCATACATGCCAACCTGAGTCATGATAAAAGCGGGACGCAGCGTTGAATTTCGCGGGACATGGCGGGACACAATAGAAAAGTATAATACATAGAGTCAAAAAAATCGGGACATAATGGGGAAATTTCATGTGAAAGCGGGACACTCGAGACAGTTGGCAAGTATGGGTATGGTTGAAATAGTTCGCAAAAAAACGGAAATAGTTCGACTTTCCAAAAAAGGAAATGGTTCACATAAAAACCACCATTAATCCTAATGATAAAAAGTCACTATTTCCTAAATCTGAAATTCGAACTATTTCCTTTTTTGAAAAGTCGAACCATTTCCGCATTACAGGTCATACATATATTAGAAGTGGAGGCGGTCAGACCATGGACTGACAGCTTTTGTTGCTGTATAGTGTTAAAGGGGAAGACAGGGTATTAGACAGCCCTCCACAGATGCCCCCTAGTCTCAAACCCATAAATTATACGCCTAAATCTATAAATAGCATTCTAATATAGGGTAAATTGGCTAATATTCTTAATTTTCACGCTCCTAAACACTTTCGAGCTCAAATCTACGCCTAAAGGAGTGTCTCACGCCCCTTTATAATCCCTTGCTTGAGTCTGATCACTGCCTGCCTAGATCTCCCTTGTATAAACCTGCTCACTTCCATAGAAATACATAGATTAAGAGAGCTTTTCGATTATTAATGGAGGTTAGTGTTCCCATAAAATCTTTCGGGCTATCCGTCCCGTTTTTGGCAGGACTTCCCGCTTTTTCACTCTTCTATTGAGCTAATTTTCAGTATCCTGTTTATACATGAAATTTCCCCATTATGTACCGCTTTTTTGTATTCTATGTATAATCCTTTTCTATTGCGTCCCGCTTTTATCATGTCTCAAGTTGGCATTTGTTCCATAATTCTCCAAAATTATTTTGAAGACAAATCTGTGGAGATATCCCAGGTCCACCCCCTCCTATATGAAGCCCTGAATGTGTGAAGAAGTTGAAGGCCAACTGTAAATTATCGATTATAATTTCCAACACTTGATTTTTCGAGTGATATCGATTATACAGTAAGACATACGTATTTAGAGCTGTTATCTACCTTATAATTAATCAATGTGAGCCTAGGCGCCCAAAGGACGCCTCCGGCGGACACTTTGTGTCCGCCAGCCGCGCAGTGCGCTTGTAAGGAATAATATATTCAAGTTTTTATCGTTATTCAGTGTACATTTACGGTAGTACATTCATTCTAAAGTCTGGTATGGAACTGAATCTTGAGGAATTATTCCAAATAAGTCCAGAACTCAGACATGATTATATCCATGTGCTACTATGTAAGGATTCTTGTTATTCAAGTTCTAATAATAGATTCTATGAACTTCCACTTCTAACACCTGTGTAGTGTACTCCCGTATATTGACGAACAAATAGAAATTCTTAAGAATATCATATCACTATGAATGGGTGATGACGTATCTTCAGATTGTCCTATCAACATATGAAATGAATATTTGTCTGTGGCAAGAATCCAAATATATATCCTTCTAAGCTCGTAAATATTTGCAAAAAGAATCCCTTAATGCTACAACGCATACCTACTACATGAATCCTCTAACTCAATTGACCCTTCCATCTTTTCTTTAGAAAGTATATAATATTCGAGATACCTTATTAGTCAACTGCTGACAAAGTTGAAAACTTGGACTACATTCCAATGAGCTGGGTATAACATAACAGAATCCATAGAAACTGGGGATAGAGATAGCTATTTGATATAATTAAGGTGTTGACAGGCTAAAAAGACCTATAATAGGAGAGAAACTAGACAGCTACAAGTACAACACCAAGTATGCTTTGATTCTCTTCCCATAGTTTTGAGTTAAGTGTGACTGAAATGATTATAGTGGATATCAATAAACGAGAGTGTAATCTGCTAGTTGAGCTCCTAGATTATGTTCCTTTAAACTTGCTGTGATACTAAATGAGCTAGTTAGGTTTAGAACAGTGAAATGGAGTCAAATGAGCGTAATTACAACATTTTGAGTTAATTTCACTCTTCACACCTAACGAGTAGAGCTTAACCTTCTGCTTTCTATTCTATTGCAAGTACGTAGGATATATTTAATTAACACGTCACTAGTGGATAACTGATAGAACTATACTTGCTAAATGGACAATTAACTACTCCATTGTATGCTACATCCCAGGTTCTTATACAGAATCTGTATATTATAAATACAAATTTTTCGTTAATAAGAACGATTATTAATCAAATTTGTTATTATATTTCAGCAATCAGAAATGTTGTTTTTATTTGTATTTATTTCCTCACTTCTCACTTGTTTACACGCATTAGATGTGTTCATAGAACCTGGCGAGAGTAGCAAACTATTGGGTAGGTTAATTTCTGAAATATTTACCATTCGGATTCCAAATTTAAATTTTTACACACATCTTTTTTTCACAGGTCCGATGGACTCCAACTTTAATATTGTAACTAACGACGTATTAAATCCCGTCTTAACTCAGCGAATTATTGGTTCTTTACGGGCGATTCCTGAGTGCGTGAATCAGCTCACGCTGCAGTGGTATCACGATGGCAACCAAATGGTGAGTAGTTATGTCCATTTATGTTATAATGTGTGACATTATTTGTTAGTTAAAGAAACCCAAACTCATATTTGAAGTTCAGGTTTCTTGTTTGTGTTTATCCGAGCTCCAAATTCATCTTTTTTTATTATATTTTGTGTTGAAACTTTTTAGTGTTTATTTATAGTATATTTTTTTTTTTACCATATATCCCTTTATTATATTTGCTAAATCTCATCATGGAGTTATTCATGATGAGCCAAGTATTGTGGATTCAGATTAGTTACGTTTCAAATGTATTTATTTTTAAGTGAAATGTCAAACTTGCAATGCTTAAATTAGAAACACACAAACACATCATACAATGCAATTGCCTTAATCGATTAATGAACTACATACATCCACAATATAAAAGTATTATATATGGAATTTTTAAAAATGGAAAATAATTTTTATGTATTTTCATTTAAAATCGGGAGTTCAATGAAAACGGGACAGTTGGCATGAATGGAATTGAATTAGTTGAGTGAAGTTTAAAATTGAGATTTGTAATACAGTCAGCTTGCTTAATGTGTACTCGCTTAAAATATGAACATCCGTTTATTTTGAAATAACGCTATGGTCCTAACCAATTGAAACATAACTCACTAATTATAATCCGACATTCTTTCATATTCTCCATTATCTCCATTTCAATGCAACTTTAATCACGAGGCTATGCTATACACGCACTGACAAAGCATACCACCTGCACACATACTCTGAATGCAATGCAATGAGTTCGAGGGTTAGAGTTTAAAATGGCAGATATGTGTGTAATACTCTGAAGTTACTTTGCAATGTGGTCGTTTTAATTAGAATTTGATTGTTTGTTTGTTTGTTTAATCCATTGAAAACAAACTGCTTTCATGTTTGTGAGAGTTCTATCTTTAACGAATCCTTAATTTTGAGATAAGGTCGTTCCTCTGAATATTTGATTCAATTGCACTATCACAAATATATATTCCAATATACTTTATGAACTAAATCATTAAGTTAACATTATGTAATGATAAAACTCATTTGAATTGAGTTAGCAAATAGTTTCAGGTTAGAACGAATGAGTGTAGCTATTCCAACTAACCACTGAGTACTCGAGTTGCAGTTTTACCTTGATAACTCAAAACTGCTTTGATAATGTTGAATATAGTCTGTACCATGTAAAATGGTTACAGTGTGTTCCATTACGTTTCTTTTCATTATATTTCAGTGAAATATTTACCACAGAACCCTGAAGATGTTCATACCAGGTAGAGTAGGGTGTCCGAAGAAAATAGGTTTAGTTACCAAGAAATATCTTGTACATTACCAAATATGGTTATGTTAGTGAATATTGTAACCATTAGATTATAAGTCATAGTGGTAATATTGATTGGCCTGTGGAATTGCGCTAGGTTATTGAGGTTTCAAATAGAATTATATAATACTTACTCAAATAGCTAAGAAGCCACTATAGTCCTAATTAAAATACAGTGGGACCTGCTAGAACTTCCACTCTATATAGCGGTTGCCTGTAAAATAGTCCTGTCAAACATAAATAGTCCTGTAGCCTACTTTCCCATTACAATTAACCTCTATTTAAGATCACCTGTACATAACGGTCATTTTTGAACAGTCATTTTGGTGGCCGTTATAGACAGGTTTCACTATATTAGGAATTTGTCTTACTCTTAATAATTAATTTTAAAAACATTTACATATCCAACTATTCTTTGGACATCTTCAATCAGCTAGTAGTCATTCAGGAAATATTTGTACACAGTTCCAGCGTGATAATGCGTGAAAATTGAATTACATTTTATTTCCGAATCTACTCAACTGCAAACCTAGAAGTTTAGTTGTTAATTATGAAACATAACTAAGATTCATCCTCGAGCATTCCTAATTCAGTTGTATGGCTCAGATACCAGAATTAGTTCCGAGGATATTTTCAATTGATTCAATGCTTGACTGACTGTCTCGCTTTTATAGCGAAATATCACTGAGAATTATGTCTCTGTACGGTTACGTATTCTGAGATATATTAGTCATCATCACAATAAATACCTTAGTTACTTTAAAGGTTTAGAAGAATGTCATTCTGCTCTAATTATGGGAAAACGACACAGTAATTATCTAGTAGATTTAGGTATTTTTTCGCAGAAAAATGGTATAAAAGGTTTCAATCATTTTAATAATCTATCAAATGACTATAAATAGATACATATACATTAGTTGTAATAATACCATGAGCAGAGCAAAAATTTAAAATTATTCTAAATATAGATACGCTATGATATCAGACGGATAATCTCACTGAATTCTGACTTACTGACTGTGTATCCTGATGAAACAGTGGGATACAGAGGCTTTGTACCTAGAGACAAGAAAGGTGAGTTTACACTGCATACCGTGTACTCCAATAATCGCTCCCTCCCCAAAGTGGGTGGTCCTTTTTTACTACCCCTTAAACCAGCGTGTTTCAACTAGTGTTTCCTGCCGAGCGCGGTATTTAGCACGCTTAGCTTGTCGAATAACATCGTTTGTTGTTAAATAATGCAATTTATCCGAATAAACCGCACAAAAATTGCAAAATTATCGCGCTTCCCAATAATCTTGAGGGAAACACTGGTTTCAACCCTTTTTGGCTGTGGATTCCTATAGCAATTATTCCTATATTCTGTTATTAATTAATTAACCCCCTGATGTCTTCTGTGAACCACTAAGGGGTCCATGGACCCCAGGATGGGAACCACTGCCTTATATACTCATCACTTATACGCATGGCTTCTGCATGGGCGTGTGGTTTTGGACAAATAAGCCATAAAAGCGGGGTCATTACTATAAATAGATTTGTTCCAAAGAGTCAGTTTGAGAGGAAATTATCTTCTCCTACCGTTTATCCAATCACTCTTGTGGTTATATTCATTGAAAAGTCTCTTTATCTGAAATATTAGTTTTGAATCAGCTGGTAAATGAAATTAATATCCCCCTGGCTTAATTAAATACTCACACATACTATACGGTATTTATAAAATTTAAACTTTCTGAATGTTACACAGACTTCACACTTCACTTCAATTGTCGCACATCCCCTCAAACAGCCAAATTCTCAGTGTATTTCTTCATCGAGATATCCCTTCTGACTGACACGGGCGAGGTAATGTACGGTGCGCCTATCTCCATGTGGTTAGAGAAGAAATGCGGTGCCTGTGATCTTTCCTACCTCAACAACATCCCTGATGTCAGTGCACTAGGTGAGTGTAGTCTTAAAATTGGGATATAGTGAATTCTCCCCTGTATTCCACTTTCTTAATGCCATGTTTTCTATTAATCCACCTAAACCATGTGTTTATGCCACATTCCAATACCTTTTTTGGGTGAACATCAAACTGCCTGAAACCCAGGCACTTAACATGTCCAATATGTTACTAAAATAGCTCAAAACTATCAGCATTTTTGCCATTCATAAAAGTGTTTATTAATTAATAGAGTAATTTTGTAGATTTCTAAGAAGGAAACTAAACTGAGAATTCAATATTTTCTTGTTGGAATTTCTTATCATTTGTAATCACACTTCTGTATTTAGCTTGCAATAGCATATTTTAGTTTGATACTATACTGAATCCATTCATCTTAATACTAACTACATTCCTTCAAGATAGTCCGTGCAATCTGGTAGACAACTTGATTGAGTCAGAGAATTCTTAAGTGTTTCCGTTGAAAGATTTTAAGCATTTGATTACTTTTTAAGTAGAGTTGCTCTTACTTAACTCCCACAGAACCATTAGTTATGGATATTGTCACCTACATTAAGGGTTCTAAATAATTTCAATAAATTTGATCAAAATTCGAAATGTCATTGGTAATACTATAACTATCAGCTTAGCCGTTATGTTAGTACTATTCTAGTTCATTATAGACAGAAATTTGGAGACATTCATCTTCTTCGCTATGGTTTAGTACGAAAGGGCAGAAGTGTTTTCTCACACAACAGCAATTGCACTCTGTTACTTAATAAATACTAGTTAGTTGAGATAAGATGAATGGTTGAACAAAGTTTGAGATTTGTCTCAGGACATGTGACTCTATGATCATATACTGGTAGAGGAGCCGTATTGACAAAATAGACGACAAGTTAATGAGGATATCTGACAAATACTTTTCGCATATTGGCTGTTGGTATGTATGTTCATCAAACGGGTCAGGGTTCGTCAAACAAAGAAGTTTTTATTCCATTAATCTACCGAATTTCGTATGAAATCAATTGAAGTGATTAATCGTCTGTGTATATTACTAATACTATGTTGAAAAATAATAGACAAAAGAAATTGAAATATCATTACTATTACGTCGTGTTTGATAACATTCCTGAGCTTAATTATATGGAGTCTCAGAGTGAATCCATAGCTCCTGTCTAGTTCTAATCTAATTAACAATTATTTCGAAATTCCATTGAATTAGAGGAGATGATTTCGACTATTCTGAAAGGCTTGATTTTCTAGAATCTTAATGTATTGTAGTTATCCAAAATCTGTTAAGAATATATAGAATTGCAATCCGCTTCTGAATTAGGAGTTTTGTTATGCGAGGGAAAGCAAAAAGTTTCCTGTGGAATATGACACAGATCCTCGCTAGTAGTACACCATGGAACTCTCAGAATTCGTATTTGCGGGTCTCTCATGCATATACATAGAGAATTCAAACTTTATTCTTCCAGAATTACATCTTTGGTATCCGTATTGCGTTAAGGAATCAGCTGTGATATTCCTATGTAGCTTCCCATAAGTCTATAATTCCTGAAAATTCTGACTGAATAAAGCTTGGAAATTCGGAATAAATCAGAAAAAAATTTTAATTTAAATCGCAAACGTCAAAAACAGAATTATTTCTAATCGAGTTGATAGCTAAACGAGTAAATTCATTCTACCTCACAACTTCAAGGCAGTATTTAAAGTTGTATTACTGATATTAGGCATAACGAGACGACCAAACAAATGTGGAGGCTGTGAGAACGGAGGTCTCTGTGCTAAACTCCCCATGGGTTACAGCAAATGTAGATGTAAGCGAGGATACACAGGAGTCAGATGCGAAGAACGTGAGTTAAACGGTTTATCAACGAGACTAGAACTTAAATATTATCCAATCAATTCCATTGATAAATATTTCTCTCCATCAACTCACTGGATATTATAGAGTCCATTGTATGTGATATGTTTATTATTTGTTTAGATGTGTGTAAGCCAGGCTGTATGAATGGAGGTCAGTGCGTAGGTCCACACGTGTGCTCTTGTCCCCCTAACTTCAGAGGACCAATGTGCGAATTTGGTAAGTTTTATTTCAATTTAAATTCTACCCTGGAATGATATAATACAGAATAAGATGTGGAAACCTGAATTCCATCATATAATGTGAATTTACATTTGTATTTTTTGTTTAGCTGTGTGCTCTCCTCCGTGTAGCAACGGAGGCTACTGCAACACTTCTCATCAGTGTACTTGCCCACCTGGATTCAGTGGAGATGGATGTCGGAGAGGTGAGTTTGACTATTTCACAACAAAATTTGTCTGAAGTTTGCAAATGTCCCACTTTGACTGTTGAATATGTTGCATTTAATTTTGCTGGTAAAAGTTCTAACACATCCATACGCTAATTATATCACAAATTCGTGTTACTAATGCATTTATTAACCCGATTCAGACTAGGAATTTTGCTAACTCATTTCCGGTTAATCATTTTGGGCGGGGAAACCCTAAAAGTGTGGGGTATATTCTATAAATAGAAAATATCCCAAGGCTAAGTAGGTTAATGGTTATATCAGTATCTTGGAGATAATGGACAAACAAACCGCAGCGATGAATCCTAGAGACTAATGCAAGACATCCTAATTATTTTTTCGAGATACAAATCTCTATTTCAATTGTGAACAGATACAACATCCCTTACCATTACAGTCAATACTCAATTATCCGAACACTGCTCACTTCCAGCATTTGAGTTTATATTTTTAGAATTTGTGAATAATACCTATTAGCATTTAGAAAAGTCTAAATTCTCTGGGAATTTGTTATAATATTGACTTCACTTATCCGAACGCTGTTTTGGATATGGAAACAAAGTGTAATGATGATGTCTTATTTCGGTCTTTCAAAATATAATAAATTGATTGGCCATAATTTTCCATGTAACTATGATACGTATATCTATTACTGTTATTCTCTGTCTAGCACCTACGGTACAGATCACGCATGCTCCTGATGACATTGCAGTTAGCAGTAGTCAGGTGGTGAAGTTCCACTGTAGAGCTACTGGGAAGCCCAGAGCTAAGTTTACATGGCTGGATAATGAAGAGAGACCTATCATCTCCAAGTTCAGAAAACCCAGGCACTTTAAGGTATGGAAATAATGAATGCACTGAATAACTATGATAATGATTCCATCAATTTTAATCAGAAAACACAATTCTAGGCTTTATATAATTTCATACTTGCCAACTGTCCCGTTTTTGGCGGGACGTCCCGCTTTTTTCACTCTTCTATTGAGCTAATTTTCTCGAGTGTCCCGCTTTTACATGAAATTTCCCCATTATGTCCCGATTTTTTGTATTCTATGTATAATACTTTTCTATTGCGTCCCGCCATGTCCCACGAAATTTAACGCCGCGTCCCGCTTTAATCATGGCTCAGGTTGGCATGTATGTAATTTACAATTCGATTGTTTCATCGGAGAATTTTCCTTTTGGTTTTATTTTATAACTTTCTAATCTGAAAGATTTTGGTCAGTAGTTTTAGAAACTCGTCCGTCTCCTCACAAACTATTGTACCGGATTCGATTGATTCATTGTTTACTGTTCTAGGAGGTCGTAAACAAGGTTCATGGCTACTCAGATTTGTGGATATTCGGGACTCGTGAGTCTGATGAAGGTATGTACACCTGTGTAGCTTTCAACCAGTTCAGTATGGTGACTGCCTCTGCCACACTCACAGTAGACCCAACCGCAGGTAAGTATGTACTGAGTAGGACAATCGAAATCTGGTTTTTTGTCCAATTGAAAATCCCTGGCCATTTTGTATGGATTTACTACTAATAATAGAACAATGTTTACAGAAATCTAGCGACGATGGACAAAAATCCGAATTCGACTGTTTTAGTTAAAAACTAAGCTGACAATCAATATATATTTTACCATGTTACACTTTGGAATATTTAAACCATGGATATTATCAATCTATTTTTAATCCTTTTCCTAAAAGTGTTGCAATAAATTAGTACAATCTGGTGTGTTGATTGTTTCTCATCAAAAAGTTTGTATATACATACCATCTTTCCTCGAATAATAATAATAACAAGCCAAACGCAATTGTAAAATTACAATACTATTGCATGAGCACGCAACTAATTCTCTGCTAGTACGATTGGTGTGCATGAGATGGGAAAATATTAACACAATTAAAAATGTTCTGGATTTGCATTATCGTGTTCAACACGTTTAAACACGTTTAAACACGATGTTTAAACATGTTTAAACACGTTTAAACATGATGTTTAAACACGTTTAAACATGATGTTTAAACATGTTTAAACATGTTTAACACGTTCGCTGTATTAAATAGCTGTATTTAATAACCCCTAAATTACCTGGGGTCATTTCTATTTGTAGCAAATACCGCACACTTGTTTCCCCGAAGGTTTCCGTCCAAAATGACTTAATCAAAAATCAGTTAGCAAAAATCTAGCGCCATTTTAATTATTTATATGAAATAGAATCGTGTGAATCGCATATAATTTATCATATTGATCTGAATATATGATATTTGAACTCTATGCCCCTGAAAACCCCGTGTCAACCGTTGCAAGCGAGTCTCTATCGGAGTCCAGCCTATTTTTGTAATTTGTTTACTTTATGTATCTATTGTGAACAAAAGTAAACAAAGAATTTATCACATATATTCGAAAATACGATTTTCAGAATTTACACCCCTAAAAACCTCATGTCAATAGTTGGAAACCAGCTTCTAGCATATTTTTCTAAATTCGTCAAATGGTGTGAAAATATGTATATAAAGTTGTGAAAATATCCACATAACCTTTTTTATTGTTATACACTATCATCAAATTAAGATATCAAACATAAGTTGAGGCTTTGGAGTATTATTAATAACAATGGCAATCTATTGTAGTGTCGTACAATGATTTCTATTGTGAGAGTGAAGTAATAGATATTGTATTGAAAAGGTGTGAATAATTGTTTTCCATTTTTTTTGCAGAGATGTGAAATTTTCGCTTAGATCTTAGAACTTAATCGTAGTCATATCACTTGACACCTACATGCCAATTTTCATATCTCTACGACTTCCCAATTCTTCAATCAATTCGGACAAACACACAAACAAACAAAAAAATCCTAGCGTTTTAATATATAAGATACTTGTAATAATATTGATAATAATAATAATAATAATAATCATAATCATAATAATCATAATCATAATCATAATAATAATAATAATAATAATAATAATAATAATAATAATAATAATAATAAATCTGTTATCTCTAGGTGAATCGGCGGTCTTGGAGGAAGATTCTTTAGTGTCAGGATCTGGAGACGTTTTGGGAGATTACTATCAACATGGACAAGGGGGGAATTAGAAATATTCTGAATTTTCATTAATTGCATGCTAGGAATGTATAGATCACTTCAATTGTACATAACTTAGAATTTCCTGTTTTGATTTGTTATTTTCAATACAAAATTAGAAATGTATTCTCACTACAGTAGGACAGGGTTGTTGAGATTCGAGATTCGGGATATTCTAAAGCTAGATTTTCAGTTCTTATGTCTGCCATGGGGTCGCTACAATTTTTAGAGAAAAATTACCAACTGAAGAAAACACTTCAAATTTTATGAATTCTATGTATAATTGTCAAGATTGTGTCCGCCTAAATCCCTAAATCCACATTCCAATGCTTCTCTTTAATCGCATAATTCTTTAAATTATATTACTACATTTCACTGCTTATTCTAACACAACTATATTCAGTAGATATTCTCTAGAAATTAGGTGTAATCCTACACCGATGAAATAGCAGTGGACAGTTGTTTGATCTATTCTATGGAACTGAAGAATCTTTAATTCTGTTGTGGCCCTTTTCACCATTATCCTACACCACTAATTCAATCAGCATAGACTACGAGGGACCAGTAAAAGGAAAAGAAATCCACACCGAAATGGTACTTGAATTTGAGAGAATAAAATGGATCTTAAAGTACTACGTACATGATGTAACGAAACATATTATTAACCATAGTTTGAAAGAGATTGCAGTATATTGTATGGATGGGACGTTGAATGTCTCCTAAATCTCAGCTGAAGGAAACTTTCCGAATGGATTCAAGTTGTAGCGTAGTGTTCTAGGGAATAGAAAACGATATTATAGATTGAGAATATCAGCGATGCTCAAACGAATTCAGACTTGAGAATATCTTGCCATCAATTGTAACATTCCATTGAGAAGGAAGGTTTCCCTGGAAAATTCCTCTCATATATTCCTACCAAGCAGGATATCAAGATTCTGAGAACCGATGAGTGGGTTTGGGAGATCTTCAGAATATTTTAGCAGACTATCAAACTGGATTTTCCCATAACATTTTTGTCGTAGAAATATATTTTTATTCTGATTTTAGTATTTCAACCATTAATAATTTTACATTTAACTATGCACCTAATTATGCTGTATTGAAAGAATCATAATTTAAGAATGATCAGATTATGGGTACGAACAGACAGACACAGTCTAACATACAATCATAAGCATCTTATACCTCGACGACTACTTGGGGTCAATTCTATTTATACCCAAAATGACTTAACCGGAAATGAGTTAGCAAAACCCATGGTCGTTGAAGGGGTATCTAGTAGCTATGGTAAAAACAGTTAGAATGTGTAAATCAGAAATTGATTACTGTACTTACTAAAGGTTAATAAACCAAGATTTCTTCTCAATGGTAAAATCTTTCGATTGAATATGCAATGGTTAATCAAACTGAAGCAAACTAAAACAGTTGACAATTAATTAAAGCTTTTACAAAATGCAGGCAATGACATTGTGTTTTAAATGACTAAATTTCAACTAAGAATTATGCAAAGTAATTATACTATAAATACGATTGTAACAATTTAATTGAAAACCAACAGAATGGACCCTCAACAAATCAAACTTTCTTCCATTGTCAAAACTGTACAAATTTTACAAGAAAAAATCATTGAAATTTCGAACGATTCGAATATTAAGATTAATTTAACTACAAATATTAACGATTTCGAGCAAAGTAAGGATCCAATTAATGACGTCATATCGATTGCAGTTAATCCGAACTGTTTGAAACTGAATTACAGTGCAAGTCTCTACTCGAAAGTCAATGTCTTTACTGCGAACGAAGGCATTGGAGCTGCGTTCCTAGTGAATAACCCTCTTGGACACGACGTCCAGATATCCATTTCAGGCCTGGAGAAAGTATTCTACTGTCACAAGAAATTCCTCACAAAACAGAGCAAGTATTTCGAAGCGATGCTTAACAAAGATTACGCAGAATCTCTTCAGGAAAGTGTCACAATAGCTCTCTTGTATCCGGACACATTCGAGACAGCTCTATACTTCTTCTACACTGGACTGTTGAAGACTGAGAACATAACGGCTGATAACTACTTCCACTTCTGCTGGTTAGCGGACTACCTCATCTGTGACGACTTAAAGATGGCTCTGATTCCAGAATTCATCTGGGGCTACCACAGTTCCAACAGTTTTAGAGTGTGCATGTTTCCTGTTGACATGCTGGAAGGTTGGATGAAGAGTGTTATGAGTCGCCAAACACACACAACAGATGAACAAACACGGACAAGGGAGCGTAAACAAGGAGAAATGTCTCTGAAATGGAAACGAAAATGGCTACAGCTCTGCTTAATATGGGCAGACAACAGTAAATCCCTCCTAGCGGTAAAGCAAGCAGTACAGATAATAAAGAAGTACAGTCTGGTAGATGAGAAGGTTATCCCGCATCTCTCTGTTTTCATCGGACGCTGCAATCCGGAAATGCAAAGTATGTTGGACCCACTCGGCGTGTTTGAACACACGAATGGAATGCAGTGGAAATGCAACATGTGGAAGTAGAGTGAGGTGGCAGTGAGTTGAGTTATACGTGTGTACTCCGTCTGGATTTATTTGGTTATTCTATTGGGATGGTGGAAATGTTTAGCTTACACTTAGTCGAATTTGAATTCTAATTCTAATTTATTGAATTGTATTAAAATTATTATTGAACATTTGTTCCTTTTTGTGAAGAAGATTTAGGGTAGTATGGGCGGCTGAAGGGTGGCTCAGGATGACACAGAGTTCTAGCAAGCATGGCAACGCAGCAAGCGAAGCGCTATGTTTATTCATATGCATTGAGTTATGTCCAATCCCTATTAATTGACCATATATATTCAACTGGCAAGGTGTGAAATTGGCAAAGTGTGAAAATATCAATAATGGTTACATCCAAAGTTTCATCCAGGCGTATGAGACGCTTAAATTTAGCCTTGGGGTATTTTCTATTTATAGGATATACCCCACACTTTTAAGGTTTCCCCGCCCAAACTGACTAACCGGAAATAAATTAGCAAAATTCCTAGTCCGAATCAGGTTTAAACCAATATTAATCTAGACGTACGAAAAGTTGCCTAAAAACTCCTATATCGTAATATTAAATGCATATGCTAGGCACATGAAAATAATGAGATGGATAGCCTATCATAGTATTTAGGCCTAGAAAAGCTGGACGAATCCCTGGTCACATCGGTACAAATCTACACCCTAGGTGGGATTCTGTTCAAAAATCAACCCAGAAGCTTTTTCAAGGATGTTTGGTTATGCGGACGTATTGACCGTCCATAGCAATAGTACGGTTCCTAAAAGAGGAGCTGCACTAATTATGGGAGTGAAATCACCACAGTGAAACCACATTCCCCCAAATTTCCACAGCTGTAATGACTGCCCCAAAAAGATTCGACTGTCAAAAGAGGTCGGCTATCAAATACAAATAATATCTTTTATTGTAATACTTCATTATAAAGTTATCATTAAACAAAATATGGGTTTATTCTAATGGTTCTAAGGGACCTTCTATGATAAAAATAATTTTATGTAATCCTTAAATGTAATCCCAATGTCAGATGTAGTTCTTTAAGAGAGGTTTCAGTTTCTCATAATTGTACCGATATTGGTCTTCTTTCTCTCTACACCTCTTCACACATTTGAGAATGATTGGAACGAATGTTAAGCCACATAGAGGTAAGCAGAGGAAGGTAACATACGAAGTGACAAATATAGCTTCCACTGGATTTATTAAATATTCCATTTGGCTGGGAAAATTGGTTGGGATGGACAATGATATATATACACCGTTGTGGAATTGTAGAGAGCAGCTGTCATGAAACACAGCTCGAACTATTCCAGCAACCCACCAGCTTATTTCCATGAGAAATTTGAGAAAAAATGAAGTCAGCGATACAATACGGAATACGCGATAGAACTTAAATGCTGACAATTGCTGAATGTAGAATACTCTGTTGTCGGAGTAGAGTTTGATCTCTCTAAGATTGGACCTGAGTACGCGAGAAAGAAAGGACGTATCTCTCAACAACAGAATCCAGTTGGTTATGCAGAAGATAGGAACAGACAAGAAGAAGTAAATCCAAGTGTATGATGTGGAACAGAATAATATGAAAATGCACTGGAGAAGGCACCATATTATATACTTGATGAGTGTTCGTTTGAAAGAATGGTTGAGATATCTAGCAGCGAGATAACGAGATAAAATTCCGAGGAGATTTACAAGTAAAATTGAAAGCCAAAAGGCTGCATTTGCAATAAAAATATTAATTTGATTCCCAAAAAATTTAAGAGGCCAAACATATGGATAGCAAGTTAATTCACCAAACAATAACTTGGTATGGTTTGGTAATTTTGATGAGTTTTTATGAATAACGCCGCATATTATGTAACCAAGAATGGTGGCTAATTCAACAGAACTGCAGAGAATCATTAGAGAATATTTCGTGATGTGTGTTTTCAGGTTGTACAGTTTCCGTTGTTTAGAGAGATATTGAACATCTGAGTAGAGGGGATGTAGAACAGGAGTTCGTTTGCAAGTCCGATATTCTTTACACAGTCTCCAACACTGAAGAGAGAAGTGAACAATCCACCCAATAATGAGAATTATGAAAATTAAAAATAATGGTATTACAAGGCAGGCAGCCACTGCATCCATTATTTTTATTTCGATGTTACCCATTTTAACTTAAATGTACTGTTACTCTACTATTTATGCTACTTGCTATTCAATTGCTAAGTTTAAAATATTTCCCTTTAATATATGCTGATCATTTCATTGATAGTAATCTAAGATACGAATACGTAATATAAATAGATGGTACCAGTATCTTTTCCTCTAATAAACCTGATGCTGTACGTCAGCCATTCAATTATGATAAACTCCTTACAAGTAATGAAAATTAAAAGGAGAAATTGCTATGAGATTAGTCCAGTAAATCCCAGGGAGTTTAAGTTTAATAATTAAGCTTTGTTTGCTTGCATTCAGAGGCTGACCAATACTCGACTTAACTTATTTAGACATATTCCACTTATAGAATAAAGTATATTATTGAATGACATTTTAGATATCGTTATATACATTTCTAATATTTGATTTTTTGACTTAAAACCGCCAATGACATGAGGTCCATTCTATTTATAGCTTGGACCCCACATTTCTAAGGTTTCCCCGCCCAAAATGACTTAATCGGAAATGAGTTAGCAAAATCCATAGTACATTGATGGGTTCTAACCGTAGAATGTCTACTGAGGACACGGTGTCCCCGATATTGCAGATGTCTCCCAGCCATTTTCTATGCAATTGAAGCCATAAAAGTTCGAAGCTATATGCATGCTGGGCATTCTAAACATTAAAATTTTTGTTCCCGTTGCAACGCAGATAATCCAATCAAAATTTTCAGATTTTTGCGATTAAAGCATTCCTAATGTTGCCAGATCAAAAAATCGCGTTATAAATGATATCACGGTATTAAAATGAGATATAACAGCAGCGTTTTTCGCTCTAAAAAGAGGCCATTACTCAATGACATGATGACATATCAACTTTTTGACAGCTGAATTGCATACTCTGATATGATGTGTGTGTATATGGTGATAGTACATTTCGAAGAAGGTCTATTGTATACGGTTTTGACTTATCGGTCTGTTGTATGACGGTTTCTCTATTACATGGACCAGGGATATATTCTAGCCATGACGGTTTACTTGGGGACGCAGCATTAGTTCGAATTTCAAAGAAGTCGTTAGTTCGAATCGATTTTGATAATGCAATCATTTGTCCGAATCGAATTCGGAATTAACGTAAATTGAAGGATAATATTAGTTCGAATGGATTTTCAATGTTGTACTGTCATTGAGTGGCATTTGGAAGAGCTATTTATAAGAATTGAGGAAAAAGCAGCATTTTCTTTGCTGAGAATATGAGAAATTGGAGAAACTTATAACAATTGTATTGGATGAAATTCGTACCTCAAAAGTACGTTGTTAACTTCGGTATTAGCAGCAAATAATACAAAGGTCTTATATTCGAACTAATGACAGTACATTGAAAACCGAACTAATGCATGCGCATCGTTTACCTGCCACCTCTGTTGTGGCTTCAAACTTAATACTTCATATTACACAACAACTACATTTTATTAGTATTCACATGCATTTCAGGAGAGAAAGGTACATACAGTATAATATGCCGGAACAAAAAGGTTTCTATACTCATAATGTCCAGGCTGTTAGAAATATAATATATGTAATCCTTAGTTTTAATCTTAATGTCAGATGTAATTCTTTAAGAGAGGTTTCAGTTTCTCATAATTGTACCGATATTGGTCTTCTTTCTCTCTACACCTCTTCACGCATTTGAGAATGATTGGAACGAATGTTATGCCACATAGAGGTAAGCAGAGGATGGTAAGATATGAAATGAAAAGTATATCTTCCACTGGATGCATTAAATCCCCCGCTAGATGGTGAAAATTGTTTGGGATGGACAATGATATATTTACTCCGTTCTGGAATTGTAGAGAACAGCTGTCATGAAACACAGCTCGAACTATTACAGCAAAACACCAACCTATTTCTATAAGAAATTTGAGAAAAAGTGATGCTAGCGATACAATACGGAATACGCGATAGAATTTAAATGCTGACAATTGCTGAATGTAGAATACTCTGTTGTCGGAGTAGAGTTGGATATCTCTAAGGTTGGACCTGAGTACGCGAGAAAGAAAGGACGTATCTCTCAACAACAGAATCAAGTTGGTTATGCAGAAGATAGGAACAGACAAGAACAAGAAAATCCAAGTGTATGATGTGGAACAGAATAATATGAAAATGCATTGGAGAAGGCACCATATTATATACTTGATGAGTGTTCGTTTGAAAGAATGGTTGAGATATCTAGCAGCGAGATAACGAGATAAAATTCCGAGGAGATTTACAAGTAAATTTGAAAGCCAAAAGCCTACATTGAGAATCAAAATATTAATTTGTTTCCCCAAAAATTTAAGAGGCCAAACATATGGATAGCAAGTTAATTCACCAAACAAGAAATTGGTATGGTTTGGTAATTCAGATGGGTGTATCCGAATAATGGTTGATATTAGGTAACCAAGAATGGTTGTTAATTCAACAGAACTGCAGAGAATCATTAGGGAATATTTCGTGATGTGTGTTTTCAGGTTGTACAGTTTCCGTTGTTTAGAGAGATATTGAACATCTGAGTAGAGGGGATGTAGAACAGGAGTTCGTTTGCAAGTCCGATATTCTTTACACAGTCTCCAACACTGAAGAGAGAAGTGAACAATCCACCCAATAATGAGAATTATAAAAATTGAAAATAATGGTATTACAAGGCAGCCAGCCACTACATCCATTATTTTTAGTCCGATGTTACCCATTTTTAACTTAAATGTACTGTTACTCTATACTATTTATGGTACTTGCTATTCAATTGCTAAGTTTACAATATTTCCCTTTAATATATGCTGATCATTTCATTGATAGTAATCTGAGATATGAATACGTAATAGAAATAGATGGTACCAGTATAGTTTCCTCTAATAAACCTAATGCTGTACGTCAGCCATTCAATTATGATAAACTCCTTACAAGTAATGAAAATTAAAAGGAGAAATTGCTTTGAGATTATTCCAGTAAATCCCAGGGAGTTTAAGTTTAATAATTAAGCTTTGTTTGCTTGCATTCAGATGCTGACCAATACTCGACTTAACTTATTTAGACATATTCCACTCATAAAATAAAGTATATTATTGAATGACATTTTAAATATCGTTTATATATTTCGAATGTTTGATTTTAAGAATTCATACCAATGAATCCACAATCTTATACTTCCTATATGATTATAATGATGTCCATGTAGTTATTTTGAATAGTCTCTGAGTTCTCTGGATTTTGTCACGATCTATGGAGAAGCAATGAGATATGACAAAATCCTAGAATGTTAAAAATAAAGTCTACAATTTCTTGAGTTATGACTTAAAACCCGCCAATAACACGGGATCCATTCTATTTATAGCTTGGATCCCACATTTTTAAGGTTTCCCCGCCCAAAATGACTTAATTGGAAATGAGTTAGCAAAATCCGTAGAACATTGATGGGGTTTAAACATTAAAATTTTTGTTTTCATAGCAACGCAGGAATGCTTAGATCATCCAATCAAAATTTTCAAATTTTTGTGATTAAAGCCTTCCTAGTGTTGCTCTATCAAAAAATCAAGCGTTAGAAATTATATCACGGTATTAAAATTGAGGTGAAAAGGGCATTTCTGAACGAAGGGGGTGGTTGAGTGCTATTATGGAGAGCTATTTATAAGAAGTGAGGGAAAAGCAGTATTTTCTGCTGAGAATATGAGAAATTGGAGAAACTTTTAACAATTGTATTAGATTAAATTCGTACCTCAAAAGTACGTTGTTAACTACGGTGTTAGCAACAAATAATACGAAGGTCTTATATTCGAACTAATGACAGTACATTGAAAATCTATTCAAACTATTGACATGATTTTGAAAATCAATTCGAACTAATGAGTACATGTCCAAATTCTATTCGAACTAACGGCAACTTTGAAATTCGAACTAACGACTACTTTGAAATTCGAACTAATGCATGCACATCGTTTACCTACCATCTCTGTTGTGGCTTCAAACTTCATACTTACTATTACACAACAACTACATTTTATTAGTATTCACATGCATTTCAGGAGAATAAAGTATATACAGTATAATATGATGGAACATTCACATCACAAACATATTGTCTTAATTTCATTATGCCATACTAATTTAAATCTAAAGGGTTCTATACTTAGGCTATGATAAAAATAATTTTATGTAATCCTTAGTTGTAATCTTAATGTCAAATGTAGTTCTTTAAGAGAGGTTTCAGTTTCTCATAATTGTACCGATATTGGTCCTCTTTCTCTCTGCACCTCTTCACGCATTTGAGAATGATGGGAACGAATGTTATGCCACATAGAGGTAGGCAGAAGAAGGTAAGATACGAAGTGATAAATACATCTTCCACTGGATTTATTGAACGTGCTGTTAGGCTGTTAAAATTGTTTGGGATGGACAATGATATATTTATACCGTTTTGTAATTGCAGAGAACAGCTGTCATGAAACACAGCTCGAACTATTGCAGCGACACACCAGCTTATTTCCATGAACAGGAGTTCGTTTGCAAGTCCGGTATTCTTTACACAGTCTCCAACACTGAAGAGATAAGTGAACAATCCAACCAATGATGAGAATTGTAAAAATTGAAAATAATGGTATTACAAGGCAGAAAGCCATTACATCTGTTATTTTATCTCGATGTTACCCATTTTGAACCCAAATGTACTATCACTCTATCCTATTTATACTAATGATATTCAATTGCTAAGTTTAAGATATTTCCCTATATTATATTTTATTATTTCATTGATAGTAATCTGAGATACGAATACGTAATACAAAATAGATGGTACAAATATCTTTTTGCTTTAATAAATCAAATTATGTAATCATTCTACTATGATGAAATCTTCATAAGTAATGCAAATCAAAGTGGAGAAATTATTGCTTTCAGGGTATAGTTCTACCAATGTGTATCTCCCAGGGAGATTAAGTTTAATAATTAAGCTTTGTTTGCTTGCATTCCGGGGCTGACCAATACTCGACCTAGCTTGTTTAGACATATTTCCACTCATAAATTACAATATATAGTGAGCAACATTACCGTCTACAACTCTGAGATGTTAGCTCCATTCCTACCCACTAGACATTAGTTATGATATAATTCACTTAGAAACTGGCTATTCGGAATGTGAAATTATGATTACATTAACCAATTACATTCAATCAGGGATTTATCTATGTGCTCGGCGGCACTTATAGGTGCCAGCCTGGTATCGTCCTAGGAGCCAAGGTCCTTGCAGTGCGATTCGATTTTGATGCGTACACGCGTTTGGGTCAGTAGCGATTTGAGGTTTTTCACTTTTTACCCTAAATCTCCAGCGATTTAGGAATCCCCACTTTTTCTATGAGGAAAGTATCGTTTTGGTCTAAAACTCCGGTTACAATTATGTCTGATAGAGACACATCATGATCCTGTTGATGTTGATCAGAATGCACATTGACCTTAAAACTTTCATTAAATGGAATCGATTTTGAAAATTTCAAAAATGCGTTGTACAAGAACTTAAACCTTCCTATTCTCAACACATTAGTTTCGAAATAGTCAATGAATCGCCAACTTACAAAGGGGTCTTTTTTCAAAATGTCCACCTCCAATCCTTCGCCGAAACATAACTCATCGAGTTGTCTTGCTATCTTAACCTCAAAGTTCTGAATCGAGACAGGAAATCTTTTTTGAGGCAAAGTGTGAAAATATTAATAATGCGAATGGTCACATCCAAGGTTTCATCCAGGCGTATGTGGCACGCTTACTGGCGCGTAAATTTAAACCAATATTGAACTAGGCGCGATCTACAACTGTAATGACTGCCCAACAAATATTCGAGTGTAAAAAGAGGTCGGCTATCAAATACAAATAATATATTTTATTGTACTACCTCATAAAGTTATTATTAAACAAAGTATGGGTTTATTCTAAATCATTCTGAGGGATTTTCTCTCAATCATACGAAGGGACCTTGTATGATTTTATGTAATCTTTAGTTGCAATCTTAATGTCAGATGTAGTTCTTTAAGAGAGGTTTTAGTTTCTCATAATTGTACCGATATTGGTCTTCTTTCTCTCTACACCTCTTCACGCATTTGAGAATGATTGGAACGAATGTTATGCCACATAGAGGTAAGAAGAGGGAGAGAATATATGAAGTGATAAATATGGCTTCCACTGGATTTATTAAATGTAGCATTTGGCTGGGAAAATTGGTTGGGATGGACAATGATATATTTACACCGTTCTGGAATTGTAGGGAACAGCTGTCATGAAACACAGCTCGAACTATTCCAGCAATACACCAGCTTATTTCAATAAGAAATTTGAGAAAAAATGAAGTCAGCGATACAATACGGAATAAGCGATAGAATTTGAATGCTGACAATTGCTGAATGTAGAATACTCTGTTGTCTGAGTAGAGTTGAATATCTCTAAGATTGGACCTGAGTACGCGAGAAAGAAAGGATGTATCTCTCAAAAACAGAATCCAGTTGGTTATGCAGAAGATAGGAACAGACAAGAACAAGAATATCCAAGTGTATGACGTAGAACAGAATAATATGAAAATGCATTGGAGAAGGCACCATATTATATACTTGATGAGTGTTCGTTTGAAAGAATGGTTGAGATATCTAGCAGCGAGATAACGAGATAGAATTCCGAGGAGATTTACAAGTAAAATTGAAAGCCAAAAAGCTACATTGAAAATTGAAATATTAATTTGTTTCCCAAAATTTTTAAGCGGCCAAACATATGGATAGCAAGTTAATTCACCAAACAATAACTTGGTATGGTTTGGCAATTCCGATAAGTTTATCTGAATAATGGCGCATATTATGTAAGTAAGAATGGATGCTAATTCAAGAAAACTGCAGAGAATCATTAGGGAATATTTCGTGATGTGTGTTTTCAGGTTGTATAGTTTCCGTTGTTTAGAGAGATATTGCACATCTGAGTAGAGGGGATGTAGAACAGGAGTTCGTTTGCAAGTCCGATATTCTTTACACAGTCTCCAACACTGAAGAGAGAAGTAAACAATCCACCCAATAATGAGAATTATAAAAATTGAAAATAATGGTATTCCGAGAATCAATTTAATTATTATTTCGATGTTACTCATTCTTAACTTAAATGTACTATCACTCTATCCTATTTATACTAATGATATTCACTGCAAGTTTAAAATTTTCCTTTTATTATATCTTGATTATTTCATTGATAGTACCTTGAAATGCGAACACGTAATACCAAATAGATGGTGCAAATACATTTTTGCTTCAACAAATCAAATTATGTAGTCATTCTATTGTAATGAAATCTTCACAAGTAATGCAATTCAATGCGGAGTAACTATTGGTTTGACATTATTTTTACTCATGAAATGAAATATAATGAATAACATTACTGTCTGCAACTCTGGGAAAGTAGCACCATTTCTACCCACTAGAATCTAGTTATGATATAATTCTACCTAGCAATCATTCCTAGAAGTGGAAAATTACTGAGAGTAAAATTTCTAATCAAATGGATTAAATTTACTTGTTCCAGGATTATTAAAATTCATCAGTGATTTTTTAGCACTTACTGATTTATTGCAATTTTGTACTGTTTTGATAATTGGAAAAATCTCGAACTACAGATTATGAGTGCAGCTCATGCGATTTTTGAAATATCCATAATGAATAATGGAGATCTCGCTTGATGAATTTATTTGTATAATATGTATAGTATCCTTACTATTAAAACTCGATTAATGTTTATATGTATGTGTTGTATATATATGTCTCTCTAACGAATTGATTGAAGAAACTGCCTGGCAAGAAAGCTGATTTTTGGCATGTGAGAGTCTTTTGGCTATGACTCCACTAAATTCTAACCTCAGACGAAAAAGTTGACTCATCATGGAAGTATTACGTCATTGTCGCCTTTTTATAATTAGAAATTTCAGTTTTTCGACTATAACTCAGCCATTTTGGCTGATTGAAGGCTGAAATTTTAATAAAATGTGTATATTAATATATTTCACATACGTATGATACAACTCCTAGCAAAAATGATTTCTCATCACTGTGTTATGACGTCACCATTGCGCATCAAAAATCTAAAATTGACAAATTTGTTGATTTTCAAGCGATATCGATTGTAACAGTAAGACAGACATTTAGTGCTATCAATCATATAATCAATCAATGCAAGCCTATGCACCCGCAAGGCGCCTCCGGCGGACACAAAGTGTTAGCCAGCCTCACAGCGCAAGCAAGCGAAGCGCGCTTGTATATGAATAAACATTAATCGAGTTTTAATAGTAAGGATAGTGCATAACACATACCTCGATTGCTGTTAACTAATAACTCAATACAGGAGTTCGTTTGCAAGTCCAATATTATTTACACAGTCTCCAACACTGAAGAGAGAAGTGAACAATCCACCCAACGATGAGAATTGTAAAAATTGAAAATAATGGTATTACAAGGCAGAAAGCCATTACATCTGTTATTTTATCTCGATGTTACCCATTTTGAACCCAAATATACTATCACTCTATCCTATTTATACTAATGATATTCAATTGCTAAGTTTAAGATATTTCCCTTTATTACATTTTATTATTTCATTGATATCTGAGATATGAATACGCAATACAAAATAGATGGTACAAATATCTTTTTGCTTTAATAAATCTAATGATGTAATCATTCTACTATGATGAACTGTAAATTTAATCTATTCGATTAGAAATTTTATTCTTTGTAATCCTAATTTCCCATTCCTAATGGTTAGACAGTTTCTAGGTAGAATTATATCATAACTACTAGTGGGTAGGAATGGAGCTACCATCTCAGAGTTACAGACGGTAATGTTATTCATTATATTTCAATTTATGAGTGAAAAGATATCTAAACAAGCTAGGTCGAGTATTGGTCAGCCTCAGAATGCAAACAACAAAGCTTAATTATGAAACTTAAACTACCTGGGAGATATACATTGGTGGAACTATTCCCTAAAAGTAATAATTTCTCCTCTTTCAATTGCATTACTTGTAACCAAGGTTGTGTCAAACTCAATGATTTGAATTATTTTTTTTGTAATATTGCATCTGATCATTTACATAAAACACACCAGATCAATCAATTCAATCATTTGCGCTTATTCAAATCGTTCAGCTCATTCATTTTAATCATTCAATTAAATTCAAATCAATCAATTCAAATCAATTCAATTCAATTCAAATCAATTCAAATCAATTCAATTCAATTCAATTCAATTTAATTCAATTTAATTCAATTCAGATCATTTAATTCAATTCAGATACCGTAGATAATTTTTAGCCCCATTTAGCATTTAGCCCCTGAAGAAAAATAAATGTTTCACATACATATGCAAGAGAGCTTCGATAAATATAACCGCACGGGCACGAGTAAACCAAGAAATTTAGAACCCTCTTTTTGGAGGGGGATGGTTCGAGGGCCGGCAACTATTCGAGTATATACGGTCATTCAAATAAAAATCAATTCAGATAACTCGAATCAATTATAATCAGTTCAAATCAATTCAACTCAATTCAAATCAAATCAAATCAGTTCAATTCAATTCAATTCAATTCAATTCAATTCAATTCAAATCAATTCAATTAATTTAAATGAAATTTCAGATCATTCAGATCATTCAATTTTATTCAATGACAACATTCAGATCAATCAACTCAATCATTTCTTATTAACCAACTCAATCAAATCGAATCAAAAAATGAAGTTTTTTTCAAATCAAATTGATTTGATTCAACCTTGCTTGTAACTTGTTCCAGGATAGTGAACATTCAACAGTGATTTTTAGTTTGCCGACTTTAATATCTATGTATAGTGGCCAACTTCTGATTAATTGTAATTTTGCACTGTTCTGATAAAAGTATTTGTTGAGAGCATGTCATTCTGTTGATTTTATTTATCAAAATTTGGCATAGTAGAGTCCTACTACGATCTATACTTTTCGAGTTATGGCTTAAACATGCAATTTTTTGTTTCCATAGCTACTGAGGAATGCATAGACATTCCAGCTAAAATTTTATATTTTTGGATCAAGATCTTCCTATTGTTACTCTATCAAAAAATCAGTAATATCCGTTAAGCCTCACCCAACCCAGTGTGGTATAAGCAAGTGGTCGAGAGGAAGCAAACTACAGTGGACGAGTTGATCATAAAAATATTCGTAATATCATAATGTTTTGAGTACTCCCTCGTACCCCCGATACGCTGGGCTCTACTGTAATAATCACATCCAAGGTTTCATCCAGGCGTATGTGGCACTAATATCTTTTATTGTAATACCTCATTATAAAGTTATTATTAAACAAAACATGGGTTTATTCTAAATCACTATGAGGGACCTTCTAATGTAAAAATACAATTTTATGTAATCTTTAGTTGTAATCTTAATGTCAGATGTAGTTCTTTAAGAGAGGTTTCAGTTTCTCATAATTGTACCGATATTGGTCTTCTTTCTCTCTACACCTCTTCACGCACTTGAGGATGATTGGAACGAATGTTATGCCACATAGAGGTAAGAAGAGGAAGATAATATATGAAATAATAAATACATCTTCCACTGGATGCATTAAATCCCCCGCTAGGTGGTAAAAATTGTTTGGGATGGACAATGATATATTTACACCGTTCTGTAATTGTAGAGAACAGCTGTCATGAAACACAGCTCGAACTATTACAGCAACACACCAGCTTATTTCCATAAGCAATTTTAGGAAAAGTGATGTTAGCGTTACAATACGGAATACGCGATAGAATTTAAATGCTGACAATTGCTGAATGTAGAATACTCTGTTGTCGGAGTAGAGTTGAATATCTCTAAGATTGGACCTGAGTACGCGAGAAGGAAAGGACGTATCTCTCAACAACAGAATCAAGTTGGTTATGCCAGTGGTAGGAACAAACAAGACGAAAAAAATCCAAGTGTATGATGTGGAACAGAATAATATGAAAATGCATTGGAGAAGGCACCATATTACATACTTGATGAGTGTTCGCTTGAAAGAATGGTTGAGATATCTAGCAGCGAGATAACGAGATAAAATTCCGAGGAGGTTTATGAGTAAATTCGAAAGCCAAAAAGCTACATTGAGAATCAAAATATTAATTTGTTTCCCGAAATTTTTAAGCGGCCAAATATATGGATAGCAAGTTAATTCGCCAAACAATAAATTGGTATGGTTTGGTAATTCCGATGGGTTTATCCGAATAATGGCGCATATTAGGTAACCAAGGATGGTTGCTAACTCAACAGAACTGCAGAGGATCATTAGGGAATATTTCGTGATGTGTGTTTTCAGGTTGTATAGTTTCCGTTGTTTCGAGAGATATTGCACATCTGAGTAGAGGGGATGTAGAACAGGAGTTCGCTTGCAAGTCCGATATTCTTTACACAGTCTCCAACACTGAAGAGAGAAGTGAACAATCCAACCAATTATCAGAATTGTAAAAATTGAAAATAATGCTATTCCAAGGCACCTGGTCAATTTATTTATTATTTCGATGTTGCTCATTTTTACTCAAATGTACTGTCATTCTATCCCATTTATACTAATGATATTCACTCGCTAAATTTAAGATATTTCCCTTCATTATATCTTAATCATTTCATTGATATGATTCTCAGAGGCGAATATGTAATTACCCCACAAATACTTCGAATTCCCAGATATCTAATAATAAATATAATTATGTAATCATTCTATTATGATGAATCCTTTACAAGTAATGCAATTCAAAGCAGAGAAACTTTTGCTTTCAAGGAATAGTTCCACCAATCTATTTTAACCCCGGGGAGTTTAGGTTTGCATAATTAAGCTTTGTTTACTTGCATTCTGAGGTTTAGATATATTTACACTCATAAATTAAAATATATAATGAGTAACATTACTGTCTTCAACTCTGAGATGGTAGTTCCATTCCTACCCACTAGACACTAGTAAGATATAATTATACCTAGCAATCATTCCTAAAAATAGGAAATTAAGTTTCTTCAATCAATTCGTTACAGAGATATCCTTACCATTTACTCGATTAATGTTTGTGTATATTATGCAATACTATGCTAAAAAAATTATGATAAAAACACATTGATGTGCCCTTAAACGGCCTCTGAAATCACTAAATTTTAACAATGGATATGGGTACTTTGACACCATATTTATATATGCTGCTAATACATTCTTAGGCTCTATTGTGCTTCGTTAATGATTTAAGGCAGCTCATGTATTTGTTCAACCATCTTCTACCGCATCCCTAGTCCAAAATCCGCAAATTACTGTGGGGCCTTATATGCAGTAGGCTATGTTAAAGGATAATTATTTTATGATCGAATTGATTGATTATAGTACATAGCACATACCTCGATTGCTGTTAACTAATAACTCAATATCTCGCTAAATACTCCTTATATCCTGCAGCTGATTTTTCCTTGCAGAGGTTGGTATATATGGGAAGGTTTTACTGTCCAACACCATGTCTAATCCCCGATACGTCACACGGTTTCTTCCCACATAAGTTACTCTACCGACTAGGAAATGTAAATTTATATTTTGTGAGAATTAGCTAGTAGAGAGCATTGATGGCTGAACAGATGTCTCCTGATCAAGGCCGTAAGCGGAGATCTGGTTACGACGCATCTGGTCCCTCTAAGAGAACCTTCAGTGGTAAGTCCACTCTTTCCTCGATTACTTCCCACAAGCAACTGTGAATGCATACTTTGATCAGAATTGTTGATTTTGTACTACAGTCAACTCCGGTTAATCGGGACACCGCTTAATTAGGACAGTCTCCAGGAACTAAATGGTTCCCATACATAGAAGCTAATACTAAACTTCATTGCTTAATTTGAAACTCCGCTTAATCGAGACAAAATACCCGGGACCAAAGTGTCCGGATAAATCGGAGTCGCTGTAATTAGTACAGTCAAACCCGCATATCGAGGTGGAAGGTTTTGAAATTTGTTCTCTGAGTCATTCCATTATCAGTGCACTCCACCACAGACTCTCTTGAGTAGCACACCTCTTACGCTTAAGCAGCTCAGAAGTTCTTTGTAATGTCAGCTAAGCCTCACCCAACCCAGTCTGGTATAAGCAAGTGGTCGAGAGGAGGCAAACTACAGTGGATGAGTTGATCATACAAATATTCATAATATCATAATGTTATGACTGTTTCCTACGTAGAAGTACTTGTCGGGGCACTCCCTCGTATCCGCGATACGCGGGGCTCTACTGTAATGGTCACATCCAAGGTTTCATCCAGGCGTATGTGGCACGCTTACTGGCGCGTAAATTTAAATCAATATTAATCTAGGCGCGATCTACAACTGTAATGACTGCCCAACAAAGATTTTAGTGTCAAAAGCGGTCGACTATCAAATACAAATAATATCTTTTATTGTAATACCCCATTATAAAGTTATTATTGAACAAAGTATGGGTTTATTCTAAATCATTCTGAGGGATTTTCTATAAAAATATAATTTTATGTAATCCTTAGTTGTAATCTTAATGTCAGATGTAGTTCTTTAAGAGAGGTTTTAGTTTCTCATAATTGTACCGATATTGGTCTTCTTTCTCTCTACACCTCTTCACGCATTTGAGAATGATTGGAACGAATGTTATGCCACATAGAGGTAAGCAGAGGAAGATAATATATGAAGTGACAAGTACATCTTCCACTGGATTTATTAAATATTTCATTTGGCTGTGAAAATTGTTTGGGATGGACAATGATATATTTACACCATTCTGTAATTGTAGAGAACAGCTGTCAAAAAGCACTGATCGAACTATCTTCAGCAACACACCAACCTATTTCAATAAAGAATTTGAGAAAAAGTGATGCTAGCGATACAATACGGAATACGTGATAGAATTTAAATGCTGACAATTGCTGAATGTAGAATGCTCTGCTGTCGGAGTAGAGTTGAATCTCTCTAAGATTGGACTTGAGTACGCGAGAAAGAAATGACGTATCCCTCAGCAACAGAATCCAGTTGGTTATGCCGAAGATAGGAACAAACAAGAAGAAGTAAATCCAAGTGTATGATGTGGAACAGAATAATATGAAAATGCATTGGAGAAGGCACCATATTACATACTTGATGAGTGTTCGTTTGAAAGAATGGTTGAGATATCTAGCAGCGAGATAACGAGATAAAATTCCGAGGAGATTTAAAAGGAAACTTGATAGCCAAAAGGCTATAGTGACAATCAAAATATTAATTTGTTTCCCAAAATATCGAAGAGGCCAAACATATGGATAGCAAGTTAATTCACCAAACAATAAATTGGTATGGTTTGGTAATTCCGATGGGTTTATCCGAATAATGCCGCATATTATGTAAGCAAGAATGGTTGCTAACTCAACAGAACTGCAGAGAATCATTAGGGAATATTTCGTGATGTGTGTTTTCAGGTTGTATAGTTTCCGTTGTTTCGAGAGATATTGCACATCTGAGTAGAGGGGATGTAGAACAGGAGTTCGCTTGCAAGTCCGATATTCTTTACACAGTCTCCAACACTGAAGAGAGAAGTAAACAATCCACCCAATCATGAGAATTATAAAAATTGAAAATAGTGGTATCCCAAGGATCCAGGTCAATATATTTATTATTTTTATCTCGATATTACTCATTTTTAACTTAAATGTACTATCACTCTATCCTATTTATACTAATGATATTCAATTGCTAAGTTTCAGATATTTCCCTTTATTATATCTTGAATTCCTAATTCAGTCGATTAGTTCATTGATAGTAATCTGAGATACGAATACGCAATACCAAATAGATGGTACAAATATCTTTTTTGCTTTAATAAATCAAATTATGCAATCATTCTACTATGATGAAATCTTCACAAGTAATACAATTCAAAGAAGAGAAATTTATGCTTTGCTTTCAGGGAATAGTTCCATCAATATATATTTCCCAGGGAGTTTAAGTCTATTAATTAAGCTTTGTTGCTTGCATTCAAAGGCTGACCTAGCTTTTTTAGTAGAGTTCGCAACGGGTCTGAATTCTCGGTCCGACCTAATTAAATTTGAATGTTTGCAAGATATGACCCCAACTGACCAAAACACGTTTCCATAGTCCAATACTGGAAGCCACTACATCCATTATTTTTATCTCGATGTTACTCATTTTTAACTCAAATGTACTATCACTTTATCCTATTTATACTAATGATATTCAAGTTCAAGCTATTTCCTTTATTACAAGTATATCTTGATCATTTCATTGATAGTAATCTGAGATACGAATACGCAATACCAAATAGATGGTACAAATATATTTTTATGCTTTAATAAATATAATTATGTAATTATTCTATTATGACGAACTCCTTTTAAATAATGCAATTCAAAGAGGAGAAAATATTGCTTTTAGGAATAGTTCTACCAGTGTATATCTCCCAGGGAGTTTAAGTTTAATAATTAACCTTTTTTAATAATTAAACTTTTTAACTTGTTTAGACATCTTTCCACTCATAAAATGAAATACATATCAACTATCCTGCTTTTGGCGGAACATCCCGCTTTTTCGGACATATTGAAAGTAATATAAAGTAATGAAAATGTTCCATAACGTGGAATCGTCCCACTTTTCAGTGTACAGTCAGGGTTGCTTATTATGAACCCGCTTAATATGAGGATTTGTATTGAATCAAGTCTGCTTAATATGAAGTCTCTCAAATATGAACACATTTATTGATCCCCCGTTGGTTCATATTAAGTGACCCTGACTGTATAGGACTAATAGACATATGCCATGTCCCGGTTTTACCTAGCAGTGGTTGGCATGTATGAAATATAATGAATACCATTACCATCTGCAAATCTGAGATGGTAGCTCCATTCCTACCACTAGACTAGTTATGATATAATTCTACCTAGAAACTGGCTAACCAGAATAGGAAATTAGGATTACAAGGAATAAAATTTCTAATCAAATGCATTGAATTGACTTGTATCATAAACATTGATGCCCTCTACTAGCTAATTCTCACAAAAATTTAAATTAAACATATTCTAATTGGTAGAATAACATATTGGAAAGAAACCGTGTGACATATCGGGGATTAGACAGTTAGTTATTTGTGTATAAATAAAGTTAATAAATTGATTATGATTTAATATTAGTCCGATACACTGAAAAGCGGGACAATTCTACTTTATGGAACGTTTTCGCGGGATGTTCAATATATGTATGTCTGAAAAAGCGGGATAGTTGGCAAATAAGTATTTCACTTTATGAATATGTCTAAACAAGTTAGGCTGAGTGTTAGTCAGTCTCTGAATGCAAGCAACAAAGCTTGATTATTTAACTTCATAACTCCCAGGGAGATATACATTGGTGAAACTATTCCCCCAAAACAACATTTTCTCCTCTTACAATTGCATTACATGTCAAGAGTTCATCATAACAGAATGATTACATCATTAGATTTGTTGGAGAGCAAATATATTTGTACCATCTATTTCTATGACGTATTCGTATCTCAGATTACTATCAATGAAATAATCAAAATATAATAAAGGGAAAAATCTTAAACTTAGCAATTTAATATAATTAGTATAAATAGGATAGAGTGATAGTACATTTCAGTTAAAAATGAGCACCATCGAATTGATAATCACGTCTGCAGTGGCTGGCTGCCTTGGAATACCATTATTTTTAATTTTTATAATTCTAATTATTGGGTGGATTGTTCACTTCTCTCTTCAGTGTTGGAGACTGTGTAAAGAATATCGGACTTGCAAACGAACTCCTGTTCTACATCCCCTCTACTCAGATGTGCAATATCTCTCTAAACAACGGAAACTATACAACCTGAAAACACACATCATGAAATATTCCCTAATGATTCTCTGCAGTTCTGTTGAGTTAGCAACCATCCTTGGCTACCTAATATGCATCATTATTCGAATAAACCCATCGGAATTACCAAACCATACCAAGTTATTGTTTGGTGAATTAACTTGCTATCCATATGTTTGGCCCCTTAAATTTTTGGGGAAACAAATTAATATTTTGATTCTCAATGCAGCCTTTTGGCTTTCAAATTTACTTTTAAATCTCCTCGGAATTTTATCTCGTTATCTCGCTGCTAGATATCTCAACCATTCTTTCAAACGAACACTCATCAAGTATATAATATGGTGCCTTCTCCAATGCATTTTCATATTATTCTGTTCCACATCATACACTTGGATTTTCTCGTTTTTGTCTGTTCCTATCTTCTGCATTACCAACTTGATTCTGTTGTTGAGAGATACGTCCTTTCTTTCCCGCGTACTCAGGTCCAATCTTAGAGAGATTCAACTCTACTCCGACAACAGAGTATTCTACATTCAGCAATTGTCAGCATATAAGTTCTATCGCGTATTCCGCATTGCATCGCTAGCATCACTTTTTCTCAAATTCTTTATTGAAATAGGTTGGTGTGTTGCTGAAATAGTTCGATTAGTGTTTTTTGGCAGCTGTTCTCTAAAATTACAGAACGGTGTAAATATATCATTGTCCATCCCAAACAATTTTCTCAGCTCAGCGGGGTATTTATTAATTCTAGTGGAAGATATATTTTTAATTTCGTATCTTGCCTTCCTCTGCTTACCTCTATGCGGCATAACATTCGTTCCAATCATTCTCAAATGCGTGAAGAGGTGTAGAGAGAAAGAAGACCAATATCGGTACAATTATGAGAAACTAAAACCTCTCTTAAAGAAACACATCTGACGTTAAAATTACAACTAAGGATTACATAAAATTATATTTTTATCATAGAAAGTCCCTCAGTATGATTTAGAATAAACCCATATTTTGTTCAATAATAACCTTACAATGAGATATTACAATAAAAGATATTATTTGTATTTGACCTCTTTTGACACTTGAATCTTTGTTGGGCAGTCATTACAGTAGATCGCGCCTAGATTAATATTGATTTAAATTTAATTAAGCGCCAATAGGCATGCCACACGCCTGTATGAAACATTGGATGTAACCATTACAGTAGAGCCCCGCGTATCGGGGCACTTCCGTTCAAACGCACGGCGCCCCGATAAGTGGGATTCTAAGAACTCCAATACGTATGGTGAAATAATGGAGTTAGAACCTATAAAATACACATAACAATACAGTCAAGCCCTGCGGTTAAGACTAATATTAAAGCACACGACAACCTATTACAAATTCACATTATACTTCTACGTACACTAGGACTAGGAGACAGTCACGACGTTATGATATTAATTAAGGAATGTTTTTCTTAATCAACTCGCCCCCTGTAGTTTGCCTCCCCTCGATCTGGAAAACCTTAGTGTGCACCGTGTCTAATCCCCGATACGTCACACGGTTTCTTCTCGCAAAAGTTACTCTACCGACTAGGAAATGTAAATTTATATTTTGTGAGAATTAGCTAGTAGAGAGCATTGGTAGCTGAACAGATCTAAGAGGACCTTCAGTGGTAAGTCCACTCTTTCCTCGATTACTTCCCACAAGAAACCGTGAATGCATACTTTGATCAGAAATGTTGATTTTGTACTACAGTCAACTCCGGTTAATCGGGACACCGCTTAATTAGGACAGTCTCCAGGAACGGATTGGTTCTCATACTTAAATTGCGTCGGGTACAAATAATATCTTTTATTGGAATACCTCATTATAAAGTTATTATTAAACAAAATATGGGTTTATTCTAAATCACTATGAGGGACTTTCTATGATAAAATATAATTTTATGTAATCCTTAGTTGTAATCTTAATGTCAGATGTAGTCCTTTAAGAGAGGTTTCAGTTTCTCATAATTGTACCGATATTGGTCTTCTTTCTCTCTACACCTCTTCACGCATTTGAGAATGATTGGAACGAATGTTATGCCACATAGAGGTAAGCAGAGGAAGATAATATATGTAGTGACAAATATACCTTCCACTAGAATTAATAAATTCTCCACTGGGCTGTGAAAATTGCTTGGGATGGACAATGATATATTTACACCATTCTGTAATTTCAGAGAGCAGCTGTCATGAAACACTGATCGAACTATTTCAGCAACCCACCAACTTATTTCAATAAGAAATTTGAGAAAAAGTGAAGTCAGCAATACAATACGGAATACGCGATAGAACTTAAATGCTGACAATTGCTGAATGTAGAATACTCTGTTGTCGGAGTAGAGTTGAATCTCCCTAAGATTGGACCTGAGTACGCGAGAAAGAAAGGACGTATCTCTCAACAACAGAATCCAGTTGGTTATGCCGACGATGGGAACAAACAAGACCAAGAATATCCAAGTGTATGATGTAGAACAGAATAATATGAAAATGCATTGGAGAAGGCACCATATTACATACTTGATGAGTGTTCGTTTGAAAGAATGGTTGAGATATCTAGCAGCGAGATAACGAGATAAAATTCCGAGGAGATTTACAAGTAAATCTGAAAGCCAAAACGCTGCATTGAGAATTAAAATATTAATTTGTTTCCCAAAATGTCTAAGAGGCCAAACATATGGATAGCAAGTTAATTCACCAAACAATAACTTGGTATGGTTTGGTAATTCCAATGGGTTTATCCGAATAATACTACATATTATGTAACCAAGAATGGCTGCTAACTCAACAGAACTGCAGAGAATCATTAGGGAATATTTCGTGATGTGTGTTTTCAGGTTGTATAGTTTCCGTTGTTTAGAGAGATATTGCACATCTGAGTAGAGGGGATGTAGAACAGGAGTTCGTTTGCAAGTCAGATATTCTATGCACATCCTCCGACACTGAAGAGAGAAGTGAACAATCCAACCAATGATGAGAATTATAAAAATTGAAAATAATGGTATTCCGAGGATCCAAGCCAAATCTTTTATTATTTTTAGCTCGATGTTACCCATTTTAAACTCAAATGTACTATCACTCTATCCTATTTATAACTGATGATATTCAATTGCTAAGTTTAAGATATTTCCCTTTATTATATTTTGATTATTTCATTGATAGTAATCTGAGACACGAATACGTAAGCCAGCAAATAGATGGTACAAATATATTGTTGCATTAGTAATCTAATTATGTAATCGTTCTGTTGTGATGGAATCTTTAAAAGTAATGCAATGTGGAAAGAGGAAAAACTAGGGTTTTTAGGGAATAGTTCTACCAATGTATATCTCCCAAAGTTTTTTTAAGTTTATATAATTAAGCAATGTTCCCACTAGTAGTTATGATATAATTATACCTAGTAACTGGCTATTAGGAATGGGAAATTGCTATGTCCCATGAAATTCAACTCTGCGTCCTGTTTTTATCATTCCTCAAGTTGATGTATATACAGTAGAACGTCAGTTATCCGAACTTCAGTTATCCGAACACTTCAGTTATCCGAACCCCTTGGTTGACCAAAATAAAATATAATAGATGAATAAATGATGCATCCTGAGTTGATAATTGAAATTATTACACTGTCATCATTTTATATACTATTGATGATACCTACATAAGCTAATGAGTATTTTATCCATATTCATCATTATGACTACTTAGTACTACTGACCAACTTTTCTATATAATCACATAACAACTTCAGTTATCCGAACATTTCAGTTATCCGAACCCCCGCGGTCCCAACCCGTTCGGATAACTGACGTCCTACTGTACTTAGATTCCATACATATAAAAAATTATCGCGACAAATTGTCGGTGCCCGACGTTATTTAGTGGAGTTGACAGAGACAGTATTTTAATCGGAAAATATGTAGAAGTTTGATCAGAAATGTGGAATTTGTACTAAGTCAACTCCGGTTAGTCGGGACAACTGCTTAATTGGGACAGTCTCCGGAACAGAATTGTTCCCATACATAGAAGCTATACTAAATTCCATTGGTTAATTTGCAACTCCGCTTAATTGGGACAAAATATTCGGGACCAAAGTGTCCGGATAAATCGGAGTCACTGTGATTACTATAGTCAAACCCCACATTTCGAGGCGGAGGGTTTTGAAATTTGTTTTTTCCCTAAATCATTCTATCATCAGTGCACTCCACCACAGACTTTTTCTCTTGAGTAGCATACCTTTCACGCTTGGTCAGCTTAGTAGTTCTTTGTAATGGCCGCTAAGCCTAATGTGGTATAAGAAGTGGTCGAGGAAGGGGCAAACAACAGTGGACGAATTGATTAAGAAAAATATTCCTTAATATCATAACGTCGTGAGAGTCTCATAGTCCTGTTATACGTATACCGTATTTCCCTGAATAAGCGCGGGATGAAGTACTATTTAGTACCCATGATGAACTTTTTCAAAAACTCAAAGAGCTGACAGATAGCAGCAGCTCAGACAACCCAATTGAAAATACACATGAAATAGATCCTCAACAAGATGAGGATAATGAGCTTATTGTATTGGATGACGAAGCTTGAGTGACTTCTTGAAACAACACTGTCCCTTTTTATATACCTACCAGTACCTACTAACTAGTATTCTCAGTAGTGGCATAGATACAAGTGCTTTTTGAAACATTACATTCTCCTTTTTTAATAGAACTAACATTCTCAGTTGTGGCAAAAATAAAAGTGCCAGTCAATGTAGTAAACAAAAATAAGAGCGCCGGGTCAAAAAAGCGAATGAAAAAAAATAAGCGCCGGGTCTAAAGGGTGCAAGAAATAAATAAGCGCCCCGGCACTTATTCGAAGCAATACGGTAAGTATAATGTGAAATTGTAATATGTTGTCCTGTGCTTGAATATCAGTCTTAACCACAGGGCTTGACTGTTTTGTTATGTGTGTTTTAGGTTCTAACTCCATTATTCACCATACGTATTGGAGCTCTCCTAGAATCTCGCTTATCGGGGCGCCGTGCGTTTGAACGGAAGTGCCCCGATACGCAGGGCTCTACTGCAGGGCCGGCGCCACCTCATTTGAAGTGGTCCGGTTGAACTTACTACGAAAGTTCAGGTTCAATCAGATATAGGATTATAGGATGTGACTACTGATAACTTATAGTCTAATACGAGCACAAATAATTAATATTAGTAACAGGAGTGACTAAAAACTAGCAAATGTTGATTGTCGAGCCTCATTTCTGAGAACATACTCATTAACTACCTTAGTACAATCAACACTATTTCTTACTAGATGTAGACATTATTCAATCTTATTGAATGAAGTGTATGATCTAGCGTATCGTATTAAAAGCACAACAACCGGACCTAACCGGACCACTAAGTGGTCCGGTGAAAACCGGACTAACCGGACCGGTGGCGCCGGCGCTGTACTGTAATGGTCACATCCAAGGTTTCATACAAGCGTATGTGACACGCTTACTGGCGCGTAAATATAAAACAATATTGATCTAGGCGCGATCTACAACTATAATGACTGCCCAATAAAGATTCGAGTGTCAAAAGCGGTCGACTATCAAATACAAATAATATATTTATTGTAATATCTCATTATAAAGTTATTATTGAACAAAGTATGGGTTTATTCTAAATCACTCTGAGGGACTTTCTACGATAAAATATAATTTTATGTAATCCTTAGTTGTGATCTTAATGTCAGATGTAGTTCTTTAAGAGAGGTTTCAGTTTCTCATAATTGTACCGATATTGGTCTTCTTTCTCTCTACACCTCTTCACGCATTTGAGAATGATTGGAACGAATGTTATGCCACATAGAGGTAAGCAGAGGATGGTAAGATATGAAATGAAAAGTATATCTTCCACTGGATGTATTAAATCCGTCGCTAGATGGTGAAATTTGTTTGGGATGGACAATGATATATTTACACCGTTCTGAAATTGTAGAGAACAGCTGTCATGAAACACAGCTCGAACTATGACAGCAACACACCAACTTATTTCAATAAAAAATTTGAGAAAAAATGAAGTCAGCGAAACAATACGGAATACGCGATAGAATTTAAATGCTGACAATTGTTGAATGTGGAATACTCTGTTGTCGGAGTAGAGTTGAATATCTCTAAGATTGGACCTGAGTACGCGAGAAAGAAAGGACGTATCTCTCAATAACAGAATCAAGTTGGTTATGCAGAAGATAGGAACAAGCAAGGACGAGAATATCCAAGTGTATGATGTAGAACAGAATAATATGAAAATGCATTGGAGAAGGCACCATATTACATACTTGATGAGTGTTCGTTTGAAAGAATGGTTGAGATATCTAGCAGCGAGATAACGAGATAAAATTCCGAAGAGATTTAGAAATAAACTTGAAAGCCAAAAGGCTACATTGAAAATCAAAATATTAATTTGTTTCCCAAAAAATTTAAGCGGCCAAACATATGGATAGCAAGTTAATTCACCAAACAATAACTTGGTATGGTTTGGTAATTCCGATGGATTTATCCGAATGATGGCGCATATTGTGTAACCAAGAATGGTTGCTAACTCAACAGAACTGCAGAGAATCATTAGGGAATATTTCGTGATGTGTGTTTTCAGGTTGTATAGTTTCCGTTGTTTAGAGAGATATTGCACATCTGAGTAGAGGGGATGTAGAACAGGAGTTCGTTTGCAAGTCCGATATTCTCTACACATCCTCCAACACTGAAGAGATAAGTGAACAATCCACCCAATCATGAGAATTGTAAGAATAAAAAATAGTATTCCAAGGCAGTAAGCCGCTGCATACGTTATTTCTATCTCGATGTTACTCATTTTTAACTCGAATGTACTATCACTCTATCCTATTTATACTAATGATATTCAATTGTTAAGTTTAAGATATTTCCCTTCATTATATTTTGACTATTTCATTGATAGTAATCTGAGACGCGAATACGTAATCCACCAAATGGATGTTACAAATATATTTTGCTCGCCCAATAAATCTAATTATGTAATCATTCTATTATGATGAACTCTTTACAAGTAATGCAATAGAAAGAGGAGAAACTATTACTTTTAGGGAATAGTTCCAATGTATGGACCACTGGAAGTTTTAGTTTTCATTGAGGCTGACTAACACTCTACCTGACTTGTTTAGACATATTTTCTACCCATAAAGTGTAATACTTATTTGCAAAATGTCCCGCTTTTTTATGCTCCACAGGAACATTCTATAAAGTGGAATTGTCCCGCTTTTCAGTGTATAGGACTAATATGCATATATATGTTATGTCCCGCTCTTTCCTGGCAGTGTTTGACATGTATGAAATATAATGAATAACATTACCGTCTGTAACTCTGAGATGGTAGTTCCATTCCTACCCACTAGACTAGTTATGATATAATTCTATCTATAAACTGTCTAACCATTAGGAATGGGAAATTAGGATTATAAGGAATAAAATTTATAATCGAATGAATTAAATTAACTAAAATTCATCAGTGATTTTAAGTGATTTAGACGCGAATAGTAAATCCGCGAACTAAGCGACCGAAAGAAACCGGGGTTAGCTAAAAGGTGATGAAAACTGTGAGTACAGAATTTCTCACGAACCACAAACTTGCACAAAATATTTTTCGCAAATAATCAAATTGCCGCATGTTAGGGCATACCTAATTTACGGGACGGGACGAGTTAAGATGCCTAATTTGCGGGACGGAATGCCGTCCCGTAAATTAGGCATGCCCCGCATGTTAATGGTGTGTATGATAAATATGTTGATACCTATTAATTACTATTGATTTAGTTTGGAAGTAGATTCAATGAGTTATATAGGATTTGTTTTAACATCCAATTTATGCTTCTGACTTTAGTCTAGCTAATCTGTCCTATCTCGGCATGGGCCCCTCAGCCTATTGTCCCTTTCGCAGGCCCTGCCTATTATAATGCAGATGTGGACCAAGGAATGAGGAAAACACTGTTCAGTACACAAGTACGCACCTTATGATGGACATATGGCATCAGGGTTTTTGTTAAGGATTTGCTCAGAGGGCCCTGCAAAAGATTAGAGGTCCCTTACCACAAAACATAACAGTACAAAAATATGTAGCTAAGTATATGTCAATAAAAATTAGAGGTCCTTTTGGGCCCTCTAATTTAGCTTAAAAAAACATATATTGAAAATTACTATTCGCATGCGAATAAGCAACAATTACGAATTAGATTCAAGGAACTGTTACACGAAAAAAAGACACCCCCAGAATGGTTCCCCCAATCCACTTATTTCGTAATATTTGGACTCCACTCGGAACTAATATTTCAGTGTTATCCCCTAAAATATATGGACCATCATTATACAGAGGTCAATTGTAATAGGAAAGTCGACCACGGAACAATTTTTAAGCGGATGGAATGTACAGGTGACCGCTATAAAAATTTGTTCAATATAATATTGTAAAATCGGGATGTCCCGCCAAGAACGGAATGGGTGGCGTGTATGGAAGGCTTTTTGTTGTCATTAGTACAGTAAACAAATGCTCTCTGGGGACTAATAGTGACTCTAGTCATGATTACGTCAGAGCCGTATACTCGGGGTGAGGATTGTTAGGGTCTTTGAGCAAGGACTCAGGATTGGTAGAGCTATTTTGGACAAATCGTATTATGCCTAATAGAAGATAATTGCCTTCGACAAATTATTGGTAGGGCTATGGCCAGGGTCGGCGCTGCGGGCTACAACAGGATGGGCATCAGCGAGGCATCGAATCTGAGGTATTAAAAAGTCCATTGCGCATGCGCAATCGTCACATTGCATACGATGACTACGATCAGTTGGACTAAGTCCATTATGCATGCGGAATCGTCATATTGTGGATGATCAGTTGCGACATTAGGGAGGAATACAATCCCAATGGTGAAGAATGGAGGCTAAAAAGATTATCTGCATATTTTCACACCTTTATATACATATTTTCACACCATTTGATGAATTTTGAAAATAATGCTAGAGACTAGCTTCCAACGGGTGACATGGGGTTTTCAGGGGTGTAGATTTCGAATATCATATTTTCAGATCTATATGATGAATTATTTGTTTACTTTTGTTTACATTAGATACATAAAGTAAACAAATTACAAAAATAGGCTAGAGACTAGATTCCAACGGTTGACATGGGGTTTTTAGGGGTGTAGATTTCGAATATCATATTTTCAGATCGATATGATAAATTATTTGTTTACTTTTGTTTACAATAGATACATAAAGTAAACAAATTACAAAAATAGGCTAGAGACTAGATTCCAACGGTTGACATGGGGTTTTTAGTGGTGTAGATTTCGAATATCATATTTTCAGATCGAAATGATAAATTAATCGTATACTTTTGTTTACAATATTCATATAAAGTAAAAAATTCCCAAAATAGGTTAGATTGAGCAACTTCAGGCGCCCGCAGGGAGACTCTGCGGACACGCAGTGTCCGCAAGCCGCGCAGCGCAAGCAAGCGAAGCGCGCTTGTTTCATTTAAGGGGGATCGGCGCTCCCTCACTTTAACTTGACGATTGTTATTACCTATATAATCGTTTGGCAAGAATAGATTGCGGAGTCGACTGTTTTTTAATGTACTGAAAGCATACATGCCAACCTCTGCATGCAAAATAACGGGACATAAGTAGTACTTTTAGCGGGACATTGAGTTATATCGCGGGACATCGTATATTTGTAGTAGTATTATACCTGTAGGCTGAAAAAGCGGGACAATTACACTTTTTGCAACGTTTTCGCGCGACATAGCTCTCTAAGCCTCTCTTCATATGTCCGAAAAAGCGAAAAACATTCTTTTGGGGGAGCGCTTATAAAAGAATACATATATTATATTATTTTATATGCGCTCCCCCAAAAGAAATTTGAGCACTACACCCCTGGTCCCGAGGGGTCCAAATATTTCGAATTGTAAGGACCGGGGGATACCATTACAGGGCCGTAGACTCGGAATGAAGATTGGGTGGGGCCTTTAGGTTTGCATGATTGGTAGGGCCATTTTGGACAACTTGTATCATAGCTAATAAGATAATAGCATTCGGCTAATTCATGTAAGGCATATAGTAGCTTGTTCGCATGCGAATAGTAGTTTTTAATACCTCTAAAAAAACACTGATTGGCATGCATGCCAACTTGAGCCATGATAAAAGCGGGACGCAATAGGAAAGTATTATACACAGAATTTTTAAAAAAAACGGGACATGATGGGGAGATTTCATGCAAAAACGGGTCACTTAACTTATTAACTCAGGAGAAAGGTGAAAAAGCGGGACGGTTGGCATGTAAGATATGGACATCAATATTTATGATCACATTCGTAATTATCAAACATTAAAACATTAATCAATTCCATAACTTTATTTATACACAAATAACTAACTGTCTAATCCCCGATATGTCACACGGTTTCTTCTCGCAAAAGTTACTCTACCGACTAGGAAATGTAAATTTATATTTTGTGAGAATTAGCTAGTAGAGAGCATTGATGGCTGAACAGATGTCTCCTGATCAAGGCCGTAAGCGGAGATCTGGTTACGACGCATCTGGTCCCTCTAAGAGGACCTTCAGTGGTAAGTCCACTCTTTCCTCGATTACTTCCTACAAGCAGGGCTGGGGTTGGTTAGCCGATTTTAGGGCTCGGTTATTTTGGTTTCCTCTAGGGCGGTTAACCGGTTAACTGATGTCAATTATAATTGGTTGAAATATGGATTTTTAGACTAACATTTAACCTGCTAGTGATTAATTTGATAATTTTCAGTTGTCTCGAAATATACTATATGATTAAAATTGAAATTTTAATAGACGTGTATTTTTAATTTTTTAGAAGTAATATTCATGAATCTCTGTCGAAAAACAATGAAATTAATGTAAATATTCAGAAAATAAAGCAGATCGGCTAGCCGATCTAAGATTTTCTCAACCGTTAACCGAGATCGACGGCGGTTAGTCGATTAACCGAATCCAGCCTTGCTAGAATAAACCGAGACTTTATATCTTGATCAGAAAACCAATGAATTTTAATCAGGAATTTCAATCTAATTAAAATGCAAATTCACTTTTGTAGATAAAGTGCAAGGGATAAAGTTCCTTGTTCCCGACTATACGGCTGGAGCTATAATCGGCAAAGCGGGTAAGAACATAACAGAGCACAAAGAGAGATTCGGAACTCTTGTCAAGATGTCTCCTGGTCGGGAGTTCTTCCCTTCTACGAGCGACAGAGTCTGTCTGATTATCGGGGACAAAGTGGAGGTAGACCAGATGGTGGCTTGCTTCAAACACCTACTCGGTCTGATTCGGGAAGAACCGGAGGAGTTTGAGAGGAAGAAGAAACCGCAAGATGCGGAGAGGAGGGACCAGGTGAGCTTGCAATGCATATTGTAAAGGAACCATGGATAGTGGGACGCAGCATTTGTCCGAATTGCGTTAACTGTCATTTGTCCGAATCGTAATTTCAGTTTTTTTTAGAATGAATGGGAGATTGAAAGTCAACATTTTAGAAATGATATACATGTATATCAGAAAAGTGTGAAAGGGAGCTTTTCAAATTCGAAATATTGTCCAATTGAGTGTGAAATTGGCATTTTAATTTCAAGTGACAATATTCCAAGAATCGATTCGGACAAGTGACAATATTCCAAATTCTGATTCGGACAAATGCAAGCGCCTCATCCATAGTATATCTCTGTTTCAACGGGGATCTTCTCCCTCTATGTTATAATGTGTTTTATTAATTTACATCATAACAATACAATATGATTATAACAATAATAAGTGTTACAATTGGCCAATCAAATTGGTAGCGAAGTGTTGGTACCCGTTTCAACGGATCTAGGAACATTTCAAAACTCGGGTACTTTTAATGCATGGGTGGTCCCAGGAATTTGTCAAATCTGTCGAAAGCTATCGACATGTTTGGAGATTAAACTTGTCTGAGTTCCCCATTATTTTGGATGGAATCTTGCTCCAGTATATTTATCTACCTCCACTCCACTCCACTTTAACTCAGAGCAGTTAACTAATACAAAATAACTGCACACTTCTGAATAAAACTAAATATTAGTTTGAACGTAAACGCGTTAAGATTGACTGTTCCACTCCTCACAGGTGAAGCTGCTGCTGACTAACAACACGGCGGGGCTGATAATCGGGAAGGGAGGCGAGACCATCAAGGACATCCAGGAGCAGACCGGGACGCGAATCATGATCACTCCGTTCGATCCCGATCTGGACGAGCGAGTGTGCACCATCTCCGCAGAGGACTACTCCAGCACTATCAAAGCCACGGACGTCATCATGGATAAGGTGACCAAGGATCCTGAGGGACACGTGTCCCGTAACCTGATCTACTCCTCCGGCGGCTACTTCCAGCCCGCCAGCGACTCCTACGCCCAGCACGGGAGAGGATATGGGGGAGGGTATAGCTACTCGGGGTACGGAGGGTATACAGGATATGGAGGATATGGTGAGGAATATTATTTAATTATTATTTCAATTCACTTATGTTATCTCCAGCTATATATCCAGTTATTCTCCAGCTATATCTCCAGTTATAACTCCAGTTATAACTCCAGTTGTAACTCCAGTTATAACTCCAGTTATAACTCCAGTTATAACTCCAGTTGTAACTCCAGTTATAACTCCAGTTGTAACTCCAGTTATAACTCCAGTTATAACTCCAGTTGTAACTCCAGTTATAACTCCAGTTGTAACTCCAGTTGTAACTCCAGTTATAACTCCAGTTATAACCAGTGTTTCCCACAGGATACTCCAGTTATAACTCCAGTTGTAACTCCAGTTATAACTCCAGTTATAACTCCAGTTGTAACTCCAGTTATAACTCCAGTTGTAACTCCAGTTATAAACTCCAGTTGTAACTCCAGTTATAACTCCAGTTGTAACTCCAGTTATAACTCCAGTTATAACTCCAGTTGTAACTCCAGTTATAACTCCAGTTGTAACTCCAGTTATAACTCCAGTTGTAACTCCAGTTATAACTCCAGTTATAACTCCAGTTGTAACTCCAGTTATAACTCCAGTTGTAACTCCAGTTGTAACTCCAGTTATAACTCCAGTTATAACCAGTGTTTCCCACAGGATACTCCAGTTATAACTCCAGTTGTAACTCCAGTTATAACTCCAGTTATAACTCCAGTTGTAACTCCAGTTGTAACTCCAGTTATAACTCCAGTTATAACTCCAGTTGTAACTCCAGTTATAACTCCAGTTATAACTCCAGTTGTAACTCCAGTTATAACTCCAGTTATAACTCCAGTTATAACTCCAGTTGTAACTCCAGTTGTAACTCCAGTTATAACTCCAGTTGTAACTCCAGTTATAACTCCAGTTATAACTCCAGTTGTAACTCCAGTTATAACTCCAGTTGTAACTCCAGTTGTAACTCCAGTTATAACTCCAGTTATAACCAGTGTTTCCCACAGGATACTCCAGTTGTAACTCCAGTTATAACTCCAGTTATAACTGGAGTTATAATATCAGTGTTTCCCACAGGATTTTTCGAATGTGCTCATTTAGCGACGTCGACGCGCTTTTGACACGATTTGACATCCTTTAACGCAGTTTAACTGCTTTAAAGTTTTTAAAATATTTTGGTTTGGGGAAAAGTTAAGCGTGTCATTTAACGCCCTTTTCGGGAAACACTGGTCATAACTGCGGTTATTACGGGATTCGTTTGAACCAGAGTGATTTATATGTATTTAGTTATAACTCCAATTCTCTCTATTTTTATATTGACCCTTAAATTACCTGGGGTCATTTCTATTTATAGCAAAGACCCCACACTTCTAAGGTTTCCCCACCCAAATGACTTAACCGGAAATGAGTTAGCAAAAATCTAGCGCCATTTAAATTAAAATACTATTTTACAGGCGCTGCCCCACTTTAATTTTGAGCACTACACCGCTGGTCATTACGTGCTGGTTTCACTATCTTATTGTACCATATATACGTATTTAATTTTAAACCAAACGCAGTTCGATTGCTTTTGTAGATTTTGGAGTTACTTGAATGTTAAATTTCAAATACTATGGATAAGTTATTACACTAGAACCTCGTTAATATGGATACTATAGGACGGTCGAAATTTTTTCGTATTATCCGGAATTCGTTTGAATCAGATTGATTTAGAAGTATTTTCCTCGGTAGGAGATAACATACATATATTTTCGCATTATCCTTGTTCGTATTAACGAGGTTTTACTGTAGTTACTGGAGATGTAGAATGCTAACATATATAGTCCGCACTTTGTGTAATTCATTTTCTTTCTCTCTCCAGATCGTCGGGGAGGTGGATATGCACAGAACAGATAGTGAGTTGTTGGATAGAAACACTTAACCATGGATATCCTCCCCATAATTTTAAGGAGGGTATTGGCTAAACTTTGCTGAAGGAATAAATCCGATAAACATTAGTTTTTGATATTGTTTCGATCTATTTGGCTTTTCCTGTCCAGGGTTGAATCTACCCCACCCCCCTCCTGAAAATATGTTAGATCTCCTTCACTCCCCTCTGAGGTTCAGAAGTACAGTCAACTCTGCTTATTAATCGGGACAACCGCTTAATTGGGACAAATCTCCAGGAATGGAATGGTTCCCATACATAGAAGCTAATACAAAATTTCATCGGTTAATTGTGAACTCCGCTTAATCATCCGGGACCAAAGTGTCCCGATTAAGCGGAGTCACCTGTATATCCAGCCATGCAGTAGCCACCCTCCCCAGGCACCCCCTGAACATATTTGTACCTTAGCCCCCCTCTGAGATCCATTGTTCCTGTCCCAATACATTCCTTAGGAGAGATAACCCTGATTATTCATAACACACTGCTTTACTCTCCTCTTCCACAGTGAAGACAGAGGCGCCTACGAGTACAAGCCTAGCTATAGCACCGCTGCCAACGACCTACGAGGGAACGTGTACGTATTGGATGACAGAGACCCGCTCAACCTGATCCTGGGGATCATGGAGGACTTCGTAGGGGGACTAGTAGGGAGGAACGGCTCTAACATATCGGAACTGCAATCAGTAAGGTTTATTTTCCATGATTGATTAGTCACTTAACGCGAATTTCGTGATAGCCATTTTTCTAAAATACAGTCGACTCCGCTTAATAGGACTGTTGCATGATATTTCTACTACCGTTGTATTCTTACTACCTTTAATAGATGGACCATGGATTATATTAACCCATGATATTCTTACTATCATTAGGTTAGTCAAACAATCGCCACCAAGTTATGTCGAGCGTCACAATTTAATGGCGATTATTTGACTAACCTAATGATCAGTGGTGTTTTGAGGGGGGGACGCTCCTTACCTCATGCTGACTACCATTTTAATTTTAGCCTTAGAATGTATTACGTAGCATAACAAATTCAAATCAATTGTTGCCATTTTAAACTAACCATATTCTTTTTCTCTTTCTTATTATCACCATTTCTATACCATCAGGGGATTAAAGTTTCACGAAAAAACATATAACTTTTTTACGGGAAGGAAGCGCCCCCCCCACTTCTATTTTTGGCAAAACACCGCTGCTAATGATAGTAAGAATGTCATGGATTAATAGAATCCATGGTCCATCTATTAACCTTAGAATGCCGACTGGGGACACAGTGTCCCCGATATCGCAGATGTCTTCCAACCATTTTCTATTTCATTGAAGCCATAAAAGTGCTCGGCATTCTTAAAGGTAGTAAGAATACAACGGGAGTAGAAATATCATGCAACAGGACCACCGGTTAATCGTGTCAACCGCTTAATCGGCCACTTTTGGAAGGACCGGAATAGTTCTCACACATATAAGACCCTTCAATTCTCACGATTTTATCGCGATATGTTTTTGTCCGCAGTGACTCCGCACCAGGGTTTCATCCAGCTTTCCAAAGTTTTACGCCTAAATAGGCGACACCATTTTTTCGACGCGCCTAGACTCATTTTTATGTTTTGTGCCACGCGCCTAACCCCTAAATATACGCCTAATTACGATCCATGGGATTAAATACGCGCCTAGATGAAAGCCTGCTCCGCACTAAGGTGATATGCACCACCTTGACTACGCTTCTGGATGCAATTAAATCTTAGTTATTTGTAGCTTTACCAGTGATGAGTTATAAAATCGGAATTCCATCTGTCATATACTATGTCTCTATTGCTGATAACAGAAAATAGAGTTACTGAATCAATTTTTGGATATTCACTGTACAGTTCGAACCTCGTTAAAACGAACACGGATAATACCAACTAATATTCAAGCCCCTACGAAAAAATACATGTAAATCACTCTGGTTGATACGAATTCCGGATAATAGCAAATAATTTCGATCGTCCCCTGTGTTCGTATTAACGAGTTTTTTCAACCTTTTTTGAATGTCCCTATAGCAATTTTCTTTTATTCTGTGGACCCCCTCCTATTAACCGTAATATAAAATTTCGAATCCTGTGGACCCCTGATATCTTCTGTGGACCACTAAGGGGTCCATGGACCCCAGGTTGGGAAACTGGTGTAGTATATAGATGAACTTCTACTTTACAGTACAGTTTTTAATTTTCTAATCTTTTCCGTTCTAAGCACACGCGCACACACATTCAGATATCTGACAAGGAGGAGTACATTCCTGGGACCCGCGACCGGAAAGTAACCATCAAGGGTGAGCCTCAAGCTGTGCAGACGGCCTACCAGTTTGTCTGTGAGAAGGTAATGCTAGTGCTCTGTATTTACTTTGTAAATGTACCTTTATACTCCCCTGCCAAGAGTATTCCTACCATACAGCACATTACGAATGAATAGCATTCTTCTGGTATGCCTATGTATCTAGGGTAGAAATGTGTGGAAGTTGATACTATAATAAACGCCATTTCTATACATGCCAACTTGAGCCATGATAAAGGCGGGACGCAGCGTTGAATTTCGCGGGACATAATGGGGAAATTTCTAAAAGCTGAACAAAAATTAGCTCAATAGAAGAGTGAAAAAGGTGGGACGTCCCGCCAAAAAAGGAACAGTTGGCATATATGATTAGGTTGACTTCTAGAGGAATTTGAGAATTTTCACACAAGTGATAGAGTTGTGTAGTTGTTGGTGGTGAGAATACTAATGGCATGGGAGTGCAGTATTTTTACATTTTAATTGATTACTTTGGCTTCCTGACTCATTTTGGTTCATTCTATAGCATTGCATTCATATTCTCTAATCCATTCTGTCATCAGGTGCGTGATTTAACATACGACAGACGCCGGAAATAGTACAGCATTCCCTACATTCCAAGCATTCCACACATTCCAAGGTGTAGTTAGTGCAACCTGGATGCGTCAAGGATTCATAATTAGTTGATAGTATTCGTATATTTCTAGAATTCCCTATACATACTTCGGATTTCCATTTGCTTATTTGAAGTGAACTTTGCTGAATAAATATACAAGTTTGCTCACATTCCAATTACATGTACATTCTATTCCATTCTATCCGTCATTCACTGACACATCTCTGTCTGTAGTACTGGATTCAATGGAGCATGGGAATACTACTCCTAGCTTGTTGAGGGGTGGAGAGGGGAATTTTTCGTGTGACTAGGCCACTGTTAATTGGAAACATTTTCAGTTCCTCTGCCCGCATCAATATTTAGCTACCGCACATATTTCATTATTGCGATCAGTGTTCCATTATATTTCAGGTGCACAGGGAATTCATTACAATTGATTGAGTTGTAATGGTAAACTTGATTCAGCTCCAAAGAGATCTTCAGTGGGGATGCGGGCGGACCAGGGTTACCAGATGTCCTCTTTTATAAAGGACAGTCCTGTTTTTTTATTCTGTCCTTTTTTGTCCTTTTTTGTCTTATTTGTCATATTTGTCATTAGTCGGACCCTTCGCTTAACTTTCAACTTGAAATCGTTTTTTCTTACTACCATTTTCTGATTATTTTTCTTAGCAATACTCTTCATGGCGAAAAGAAAGTGTATTTTCGAGAAAATCTCACAGAGCAATTTCCATTCATAAAACATAGTAATATACTATCTTGAGAATAGAACTTAGCTAGAGAATTTGTCCTATATTTTGAGTGAAGACATCTGGTAACCCTGGGGCGGACGGTATCTCATTATTTGATAATATGTCAAGACTGATATTTGATAAAAAATGACTACAAACATTTATTCAACACATTGAAGTCATATATATTGAAATGCTAGTTATATCAACTATACAGTGGCCTTATAGATCGATTAAGATTATTTATTTTTTCGATATCTATATTTGCGTAGTCTTGGTTAAGAAGACGAGAATTAGTTATTCATTATAAGTATGTCTCCTCGAAATCTTACACAGTCATGATCAAAGTGTATCCTTGGTCTTAATGAAGGATGTCAATAAGATCGTTAAACATCACCTTTACTTTTTTATGCCAAATTATGATGAAATATCCTTAACCCGAGCACGTCCAGGAATGTTGAATTGAAAGTGAAAGTTAATTGAAAGTAAACTGAAAATGAAAGTGAAAGCTGGGTCATTTCTATTTATACCTTTGACCCCAAGTAATCCTCGGGTTAATTTACACCGGAAATCTTCAGATTATTAATTAAAATTAACTGTAAACTTAACTGTCCAATTTATCCAAAATAATTCAATTAACCTTCAAAAATTGCCAAATTTACGTAGATATATAAACATTTCTATGAATACGCATATAAATCATTACTGCTAACTAGACTATGTATTATACACACTGATTGAATTATCACAAGAAATTCGACATTACCGATTAAGGTATTGGCCTCACGGAATCCGCATTCATATCAGAAAGTAACAAATCTAGTTCCACATCTTTCCCATTTTCATAGCAATGAAGACTCCCTAAGACCACACACATAGATATTATATTACGCGCTCAAAGGAATGATTATTATCTACTCAATATGTATATACTATATGCTACATACGTATATACCTATCTTTGAATTTATTATATTTCTATACATGAAGTTCTTACATATAACCAGCACTGATCACACTGAGAGTGAAAGCCTTCAATTAAGCCCCAAACCTTTAAAATTTAATTATCTGTTATTAAGATCATTCGGCAATTAAAAGTGCGAAGTTTTTTTAGCTGATATAAATAGAAAAATTAACATTTTCTCTCACACAATTCGATATTATCAATACTCGTTATATAACGTGTTAATTCTTCATACCGTATATATATACATGCAAGTTGCAACCGCCAATGTGTCACGTTGTAACAGTTGTTATGAACCCTTTCAGATCTGAATCATCAGGTGGCAACCTATCAAATGAGAAATGTAGCGTGTGGATATTTAACACACGACTAGTGCAAACTCTCGCGACTTCTCGGTTGGTGTATGTATTTAGTGTAGAGTGTTTATTACCATTATTTGCTGTGATTAGCTCGAGCAGAATAGCATTGATGGCGACTCAGATGTCTCCTGATGAAAGCCGGAAACGGAGAGCTAATTACGACGTAGCCGCTCCCTCCAAGAGGACGTTCACAGGTAGGGACTATTCTCTCAATCCACTGCTTTATAAAGTCTGCCACAGGGAAACCGAGGCCAGGGGAGGTCCCAAAGGGGGGATTTGCCCCGGATTTTATGGACCGTCTGAGCAGTGGCGTACCGTGACCAAATGCCGCCCGGGGCGGGAATTTTAGAATGCCGCGTTGCCGCCCCTAAGTGTGAATTATTTAAATTATAATTTCGCGATTCAATTTTCTATTTGCTTTATTTTGCTTAACAATATTCTAATAACTCGCTACAAATGGTTAACAAATAGTTCTCGCTTTCAATGCTGCGAAATCATTGATAACATCATCAAAATTAGTATTATCTGTTATGTCTCTCTCTATCGATAAGATTGCACTGCTTGTTAACCGAATTTGACTCATTGTCGATCGCAGATAATTCTTTTTTAGTTTTAACTTTGAAAAACTTCTTTCGCAACTTGCAACGCTGGTACTCATGGTCAGAAATATTCAAATCGCGATAATCAGATTTGGAAGGGACTCTATAAATTCCCATTTGACCATCCATTGCAGTAGAACAAGAATAGTGCAATTTCCGCAAATGACACCTTGATTATTATTACGCGAGACTAACACATATCTCCTAAGTCTATGAATTTCAAGTTTCAATTCATCACCTTCGACTTCATTATATACATCAGCGAGGGCATTGATGCTTTGTTCGATAGATTTGTCCCGGTTTGTATCCATGATAATTTCAAGTTGGAGAAACCCAAATTTTTGTTAATTGTGTCCATCTGTTCAAAGCGTTTGTTAATTTCATTCCTTAATTTGTCCACCACTTGAAACAACTCTCGTCGTAGCTCTTCTTGGAAAGTAATATTTTCATTATTAATCGCCACACCATCTAATCTTTTTCACTTCCTCACACGTCGCGTTATTGTAATATCCATTTCCTCACATCTGGCGATCGCATAAAAAATAGATTCCTCAACCAGTCGATCTCGTCCATCATCCAGAAACTGTCGAAGTGAGTGGATTTTAAAAACAGATTGATATGTTTTCATTATTTCAGAAATTGAAATCATTACAATTGATTTAGAGGGATTCTTAATTATAGAAGTGCAGTTATCAATTGTTATTTGTGAATTGGCAATAGTGCAAATTGTCAACAGACAATAAACTTTGTTCAATTTAATTCAACACTGGATTTCTACATGCATTAGGAGAATTTAATTTAAAGTTGTAAATGCAATTTGCCGCCCCCTTGAAGTGCCGCCCGGGGCGGGCCGCCCCCCCCGCCCCCCCCACGGTACGCCACTGCGTCTGAGCCCAATGCACAGGGGCTCCCGGATTTCCCTACTTGCCCCCTCTCCCTCCGACTGGGGTACAATAATATTGGTGTGTATGGGTTTGGGGTTTTATAAGCTTTTGTAGAAGAAATCGGTCGACCATCAAAATACCAAATTTGGAAATGGCAATTCCTCTCCCGTTGAACATGTATAGATACATTTAGGGAGTGCCAGTCAACTCATACCACAACCAATTCGTACTAATTAGGTCACATCGTACCACATCCAATTCGTACTAATTTGGTCACATCGTACACATCCAATTCGTACTAATTTGGTCACATCGTACCACAACCAATTCGTACTAATTTGGTCACATCGTACCACATCCAATTCGTACTAATTAGGTCACATCGTACCACATCCAATTCGTACTAATTAGGTCACATCGTACCACATCCAATTCGTACTAATTTGGTCACATCGTACACATCCAATTCGTACTAATTTGGTCACATCGTACACATCCAATTCGTACTAATTTGGTCACATCGTACACATCCAATTCGTACTAATTTGGTCACATCGTACCACAACCAATTCGTACTAATTAGGTCACATCGTACCACATCCAATTCGTACTAATTTGGTCACATCGTACACATCCAATTCGTACTAATTTGGTCACATCGTACACATCCAATTCGTACTAATTTGGTCACATCGTACCACAACCAATTCGTACTAATTAGGTCACATCGTACCACATCCAATTCGTACTAATTTGGTCACATCGTACACATCCAATTCGTACTAATTTGGTCACATCGTACCACAACCAATTCGTACTAATTTGGTCACATCGTACCACATCCAATTCGTACTAATTAGGTCACATCGTACCACATCCAATTCGTACTAATTTGGTCACATCGTACACATCCAATTCGTACTAATTTGGTCACATCGTACCACAACCAATTCGTACTAATTTGGTCACATCGTACCACATCCAATTCGTACTAATTAGGTCACATCGTACCACATCCAATTCGTACTAATTTGGTCACATCGTACACATCCAATTCGTACTAATTTGGTCACATCGTACACATCCAATTCGTACTAATTTGGTCACATCGTACCACAACCAATTCGTACTAATTTGGTCACATCGTACCACATCCAATTCGTACTAATTAGGTCACATCGTACCACATCCAATTCGTACTAATTTGGTCACATCGTACACATCCAATTCGTACTAATTTGGTCACATCGTACACATCCAATTCGTACTAATTTGGTCACATCGTACACATCCAATTCGTACTAATTTGGTCACATCGTACCACAACCAATTCGTACTAATTTGGTCACATCGTACACATCCAATTCGTACTAATTTGGTCACATCGTACACATCCAATTCGTACTAATTTGGTCACATCGTACACATCCAATTCGTACTAATTTGGTCACATCGTACACATCCAATTCGTACTAATTTGGTCACATCGTACCACAACCAATTCGTACTAATTTGGTCACATCGTACCACATCCAATTCGTACTAATTTGGTCACATCGTACCACAACCAATTCGTACTAATTTGGTCACATCGTACCACATCCAATTCGTACTAATTAGGTCACATCGTACCACATCCAATTCGTACTAATTTGGTCACATCGTACACATCCAATTCGTACTAATTTGGTCACATCGTACCACAACCAATTCGTACTAATTTGGTCACATCGTACCACATCCAATTCGTACTAATTAGGTCACATCGTACCACATCCAATTCGTACTAATTTGGTCACATCGTACACATCCAATTCGTACTAATTTGGTCACATCGTACACATCCAATTCGTACTAATTTGGTCACATCGTACACATCCAATTCGTACTAATTTGGTCACATCGTACCACAACCAATTCGTACTAATTTGGTCACATCGTACCACATCCAATTCGTACTAATTTGGTCACATCGTACCACAACCAATTCGTACTAATTTGGTCACATCGTACCACATCCAATTCGTACTAATTAGGTCACATCGTACCACATCCAATTCGTACTAATTTGGTCACATCGTACACATCCAATTCGTACTAATTTGGTCACATCGTACCACAACCAATTCGTACTAATTTGGTCACATCGTACCACATCCAATTCGTACTAATTAGGTCACATCGTACCACATCCAATTCGTACTAATTTGGTCACATCGTACACATCCAATTCGTACTAATTTGGTCACATCGTACCACAACCAATTCGTACTAATTTGGTCACATCGTACCACATCCAATTCGTACTAATTAGGTCACATCGTACCACATCCAATTCGTACTAATTTGGTCACATCGTACACATCCAATTCGTACTAATTTGGTCACATCGTACCACAACCAATTCGTACTAATTTGGTCACATCGTACCACATCCAATTCGTACTAATTAGGTCACATCGTACCACATCCAATTCGTACTAATTTGGTCACATCGTACACATCCAATTCGTACTAATTTGGTCACATCGTACCACAACCAATTCGTACTAATTTGGTCACATCGTACCACATCCAATTCGTACTAATTAGGTCACATCGTACCACATCCAATTCGTACTAATTAGGTCACATCGTACCACATCCAATTCGTACTAATTTGGTCACATCGTACACATCCAATTCGTACTAATTTGGTCACATCGTACACATCCAATTCGTACTAATTTGGTCACATCGTACACATCCAATTCGTACTAATTTGGTCACATCGTACCACATCCAATTCGTACTAATTTGGTCACATCGTACACATCCAATTCGTACTAATTTGGTCACATCGTACACATCCAATTCGTACTAATTTGGTCACATCGTACCACAACCAATTCGTACTAATTTGGTCACATCGTACCACAACCAATTCGTACTAATTAGGTCACATCGTACACATCCAATTCGTACTAATTTGGTCACATCGTACCACATCCAATTCGTACTAATTAGGTCACATCGTACCACATCCAATTCGTACTAATTTGGTCACATCGTACACATCCAATTCGTACTAATTTGGTCACATCGTACCACAACCAATTCGTACTAATTTGGTCACATCGTACCACATCCAATTCGTACTAATTAGGTCACATCGTACCACATCCAATTCGTACTAATTTGGTCACATCGTACACATCCAATTCGTACTAATTTGGTCACATCGTACACATCCAATTCGTACTAATTTGGTCACATCGTACCACAACCAATTCGTACTAATTTGGTCACATCGTACACATCCAATTCGTACTAATTTGGTCACATCGTACCACAACCAATTCGTACTAATTTGGTCACATCGTACCACATCCAATTCGTACTAATTAGGTCACATCGTACCACATCCAATTCGTACTAATTAGGTCACATCGTACACATCCAATTCGTACTAATTTGGTCACATCGTACACATCCAATTCGTACTAATTTGGTCACATCGTACACATCCAATTCGTACTAATTTGGTCACATCGTACACATCCAATTCGTACTAATTAGGTCACATCGTACACATCCAATTCGTACTAATTAGGTCACATCGTACACATCCAATTCGTACTAATTTGGTCACATCGTACACATCCAATTCGTACTAATTTGGTCACATCGTACACATCCAATTCGTACTAATTTGGTCACATCGTACACATCCAATTCGTACTAATTTGGTCACATCGTGCACATCCAATTCGTACTAATTAGGTCACATCGTACACATCCAATTCGTACTAATTTGGTCACATCGTACCACAACCAATTCGTACTAATTTGGTCACATCGTACCACATCCAATTCGTACTAATTAGGTCACATCGTACCACATCCAATTCGTACTAATTAGGTCACATCGTACCACAACCAATTCGTACTAATTTGGTCACATCGTACCACATCCAATTCGTACTAATTTGGTCACATCGTACACATCCAATTCGTACTAATTTGGTCACATCGTACCACATCCAATTCGTACTAATTTGGTCACATCGTACCACATCCAATTCGTACTAATTTGGTCACATCGTACCACATCCAATTCGTACTAATTAGGTCACATCGTACCAGGTCAACAGAAAATCGTACTTTTCGCTATGTTCTTACAGATATCTAATCCAAAATACTATAGAATCGTACATTTCATTTTGGCATTTGATATGAATTGTCAGTGCTTTGGACGAGTTGGTAGTTGTTACGAGTTGACTGATTCCCACATCTAAGATGTGCATTTAATGTCCGATATAGAATCATAGGAAGAAATATCGAGCGCCTAAATTCATAGATAAACCCTAATTATAATAAATCGAATTCGTAGAGAAAGTGAGAGGTCTCAAGTTCTTGGTTCCTGATTACGCGGCGGGTGCAATAATCGGCAAAGCGGGTAAGAACATCACAGAACATAAGGAGAAGTTCGGGACACTCGTGAAAATGTCCTCGAGTCGCGAATACTTCCCAATGACGAACGAGAGGATTTGTTTGGTCATCGGAGACAGAGTGGAACTGGATCAGATGATCGCCTGCTTCAAGTACCTCATCCAGGTAATACGGGATGAAGCGGATGACTTTGAGAAGAGGAAGAATCCCAAAGATGCAGATAGGAAGGACCAGGTGTGAAATTATATTATTCTTAAAATCTTAGTTGACTAATTCATTGAAAGATAATGAAGAATTATGAATTATTCAAAATCTCAAACTTTGTGCAGGTTCTATGCCCAAAAGTGGTTAAAAGGTTGCTTATGTTGTATACCTCTAACATTGCTCAGTCCCTAAGCGAAATATCAAATATTTTTTCATTATTTTAATTTCAAATTTTGAGTAATTCATTGATAATTCATGAATTAGTCAACTTAGTTTAAAATAGACACGCTAAAACACACACTGGTATACAAAGGTGTGGATAGTTATATTTCTATACCATCCCTGTCTATCTCTAATTTTGGTGAAACATACATAGTATGGTTCATTCATGAGCAATTCCCAGTAAGATTAATTATATAAGATTTTTCTATATGGGTGTAAAAAATTGGGGCATGAAAGTTAGACTTTCTCCCTGTACCATAGTGCAATTAGTTTGAAATCATACACATCTTATTTCACAGATTACAGCCAGGAAATCTTATACAAAATATATAATTTTATCGATAAAATATCTCAAATAGTTTAATGTTTTACCACTTAAACTCAGAGCAGTCACTTAATACAGTAGAACCTGCATAATCCGACACCCTTTGAAAACATTTAAGGATCAGCAAACTGTCGGATTAGACAATGCAATCTATATTTTCCAGCACCCAGTTATGGTAGAAAACGATGGAGGATTCCGTCGGATTATGAAAGATACAGGTCCGTCGGATTATGGAGGTTCTACTGTACAAAATAACTGCACACTTCTGAATGAACTACAGTCTGGGTCGCTTATTGTGAACCAAAAAATCTGTTTATAATAGAGATACTTCATATTAAGCAAACTTGATTCAATACAAATCCTATCTAAAAATGAAATTGGGACCAGGAGGTTAGTTCATAATAAATGACCCTGACTGTAATTATTGGTTCCACTCCTCACAGGTGAAGCTGCTGCTGACTAACAACACGGCGGGGCTGATAATCGGGAAGGGAGGCGAGACCATCAAGGACATCCAGGAGCAGACCGGGACGCGAATCATGATCACTCCGTTCGACCCCGATCTGGACGAGCGAGTGTGCACCATCTCCGCAGAGGACTACTCCAGCACTATCAAAGCCACGGACGTCATCATGGATAAGGTGACCAAGGATCCTGAGGGACACGTGTCCCGTAACCTGATCTACTCCTCCGGCGGCTACTTCCAGCCCGCCAGCGATCCCTACTCCCAGTACGGGAGAGGATACGGGGGAGGCTATGGTGAGTAAATCTATTTTATTCAAAGCTAGATTCCGTAATACGAAAGTAGGCCAGAGTTCAACCAATTGTGTTAGTTTTGAAAATTTTAAAAAAGTCTTGTTTTGGACAAAGTACTGGTTTAACTTTCTATTCTCCACCTAAAAGCCCTACAAGGCCGCAAGGGGGGATTTGATACCCCAAAATTTGGGTGCTTTTGGGGCTTTTAGGTGGAGAATAGGAAAGTTTAACCGGTACTTTCTCCAAAACAAGTTTTTTTTAAATTTTCAAAATCAACACAATTTACCGGACTCTAGCCTAATTATTTGTGAACATGATGTTGTGTCAATGCATTTTTTAAAATTATTATTTTCTTCTCTAGATCGCCGTGGGAGTGGAAGTGGCAGTGGCACTGGGGGTGGGAGTGGGAGTGGGAGTGGTGGATACGACAGAGGTTTCAACGAATACTCATCTACCCGATAGTAAGCTATTGTCAAATATTCTAAATTCACTTCAATCCTCCTGAAAATATTCTCACTTTACTGTATACATTATTTTGATACCATGGATGTATATTAATTCATCGGGTTTATATGGATCCACCCAAAAAATTGATTAAAGCGGATATTATGCCACAAAATTGGCCATAGTGGATTCAAATGAAATGGAGTAATAATAAATGTTTGATTCTGAAATTCTATTGGGCCAAATTGCACCAAATTTGGACAGTATATTCCTTATATGGTAGAGATTTGAACCTGGTTCCAAATTCTGAAAATTTTCACACCTTTTCGCAAAATGTGTTAACCAATCAGAATCCAGGAATTAACATTACATTTTATTTTATTTACGAATAGGGATTAGCTCTAACTCAATGCATATAAATGAATTACAGTGACTCCCTAAACTTGAATCTGATTGGTTGAATTAAGGCTGTATATTATGCAAATGCCCTACGATCTCTTAATAGAGCTGCACTATCGGTCTGTCGACTGACATTCTTTCTCTAGCACTGATGACAGAGGGAGCTCAGACTATGGGTATGGGTATGGGGTGAGTCCAGCCCCTGCCAGCAGCCTTGGAGGTAGCGTGTACGTGCTGGACGATAGAGACCCTCGGAACCTAATACTCGGAATCATGGAGCAGTATGTAGGAGGACTAGTGGGTAGGAATGGAGCTACCATCTCAGAGTTGCAGACGGTAATGTTATTCATTATATTTCATTTTATGAGTGGAAATATCTCTAAACAAGCTAGGTCGAGTATTGGTCAGCCCCGGAATGCAAGTAAACAAAGCTTAATTATTAAACTTAATCTACTTGGGAGATATACATTGGTAGAACTATTCCCTGAAAGCAAGTTTCTCCACTTTGGATTGTATTACTTGTGAAGATTTCATCATTGTAGAATAATTACATAATTTGATTTGTTAAAGCAAAAAGATATTTGTACCATCTATTTGGTATTGCCTATTCGTATCTCAGATTACTATCAATGAAATAATCAAGATATAATAAAGGGAAATATCTTAAACTTAGCAATTGAATATCATTAGTATAAATATGATAGAGTGATAGTACATTTGGGTTAAAAATGGGTAACATCGAACTAAAAATAACATATGCAGCGGCTTTCTGCCTTGGAATACTATTTTTTATTTTTATAATTCTCATGATTGGGTGGATTGTTCGCTTCTCTCTTCAGTGTTGGAGACTGTGTATAGAATATCGGACTTGCAAACGAACTCCTGTTCTACATCCCCTCTACTCAGATGTGCAATATCTCTCTAAACAACGGAAACTATACAACCTGAAAACACACATCACGAAATATTCCCTAATGATTCTCTGCAGTTCTGTTGAGTTAGCAGCCATTCTTAGTTACATAATATGCGGCATTATTCAGATAAACCCTTCGGAATTACCAAACCATACCAAGTTATTGTTTGGTGAATTAACTTGCTATCCATATATTTGGCTTCTTAGACATGTTGGGAAACAAATTAATATTTTGATTCTCAATGCAGCCTTTTGGCTTTCAAGTTTACTTTTAAATCTCCTCGGAATTTTATCTCGTTATCTCGCTGCTAGATATCTCAACCATTCTTTCAAACGAACACTCATCAAGTATATAATATGGTGCCTTCTCCAATGCATTTTCATATTATTCTGTTCCACATCATACACTTGGATTTTCTTGTTCTTGTCTGTTCCTATCTTCTGCATAACCAACTGGATTCTGTTGTTGAGAGATACGTCCTTTCTTTCTCGCGTACTCAGGTCCAATCTTAGAGATATTCAACTCTACTCCGACAACAGAGTATTCTACATTCAGCAATTGTCAGCATTTAAATTCTATCGCATTTTCCGTATTGTATCGCTAGCATCACTTTTCCTAAAATTCTTTATTGAAATTGGTTGGTGTGTTTCTGAAATAGTTCGAGTTGTGTTTCAAGACAGCTGTTCTCTACAATTTCAGAACGGTGTAAATATATCATTGTCCATCCCAAACAATTTTCACCACCTAGCGTCGGATTTAATACATCCAGTGGAAGATATATTTATCATTTCATATATTATCTTCCTCTGCTTACCTCTATATGGCATAACATTCGTTCCAATCATTCTCAAATGCGTGAAGAGGTGTAGAGAGAAAGAAGACCAATATCGGTACAATTATGAGAAACTAAAACCTCTCTTAAAGAACTACATTTGACGCGTTAAGATTACGACTAAGGATTACATAAAATTATATTTTTACATTAGAAGGTCCCTCATAGTGATTTAGAATAAACCCATGTTTTGTTTAATATAACTTCATTATGAAATAGTTGTCCAATAAGACATATTATTTGTATTTGATAGCCGACCTCTTTTGACTCGAGTTTTTAGTGGTCGTTGCCACTGGTTGATTACTATACTCTAGCACAGCGGTTTTGAACCTTTTTTGGCTGTGGATTCCTGTGGCGATTTTCCTATATTCTGTACCCCCTCCTATTAACCTTAATACAAAATTTCGAATCCTGTGGACCCCCTGAATCTGATATATTCTTGGACCACTAAGGGGTCCATGGATCTCAGGTTGGGACCACTGCTCTAGCACAATTAAATAACGGCAAACTTGCATAGGCTCCACAAGCTCGTAAAAACTGGGCAACCATTACCGCAATGCAGTAGCGGATTTAGGAGTGTGCGGAGTGTGCGGCCGCACAGGGCCCCCACATTTTCGGGCCCCCCACAAATTGACATAAATTATATGTACTTGTTTTTCTAATGAAATACTCTCACTAATATGAATATTGTATGCAGCAAATCTGATTTTTCATTTTCATTTCAAAATTTTAATAAAATTATAATAATAAATATAATCATTTTTAAAAAAATAATTAGATGTCAGGGCCCCCACAATCGCACTCGCACAGGGCCCCCACATTCCTAAATGTGTCTAAATTCAATGGTTTACGAGATATTCGACAAATTACCAAATGTGACCATTATGATAAATTGTCTAATAACTCGTAAATTATTGAATTAAGACATAGAAATTGTATTATAGCTTAATAGGAAGTAGCCTATTTGCTATCAAATGGGATTAAATTTGAATGTCTAGCTATCGCTGTTTTCAAGATATGGCCCCAACTGACCAAAACACGCTTCCATAGCAACACTGGAATGTAAGAACATTCCATGAAAAAATAACCAAATTTTTCGTATTAACACATTCACTTCTCAGTTCTATGCGAAAAACTTTATAATAAAAACACTTAGAAGTGCCCTTAAACGACCTCTGAAAATCACTAAATTTGACCCAAATATAACCTGTTGCGCAATCATTTGATGACTAATCTAAATTTTAACAACGGATATGGGTGCTTTGACACCATATTTATATATGCTGGTAATACATTCCTAAGCTCTATTGTGCTTTGTTAATGATTTAAGGCAGCTCATGTATTTCTTCAACCATCTTCTACTGCATCCCTAGTGCCAAATTCGCAAGTTACTCTGAGGCCTTATTATAGTAGGCTATGTGTTAGCTAAAAAACACAATTTTAATGTCAGAATTTCTACGGAGATTTTGAAGTAAAAATTACACCACGAGTCGTATTTTTTGTGGTTAACACGTTTAAACTGAATTGTTACAAGGTCTCAACCTTTAAGAAAACTGTAAATACATACAAAATCGCTTCACAACTCTATCACTGCTCTTTATGATTCCAAATAAGAATCGCTATCTCATAGCTACGTACTAGTGGGTTGGAATGTACCATCTCAGAGTTGCAGACGGTAATGTTATCCAATTAAGGTTTTTAATCCCGGGATCCCGGCTTGTTTTAGCCCGGGATTCATTTTTCAATCCCGGGACTGATGATTAATGCAGTTTATACGTATATCACACATTTGTTGTAATGTCTATTGGTTTGTAAATACAGGGTTTCCCATAATTGGATGAAATAGTGATTCAATATATATAACACACTTTGATTAATATACTATACAAAGTTGTGATACTAATAATATGGTCAAATTGAACTTGCAAGGACCTTTCTGATGTATTATAAAAGTGTTTGTATGTGACTCTTACACTTCAAATTTACAATATCTATATGATGGCTGAGAAAATCGTTTGCAAAATTTTGTAGGTGCACCCATTTAGAAATATTTCAAGCGTTCTCTATGTGGGAAATTAGCTCAGTGAATTCATGTAGTAAACAATTTCCGTAATTCAAAAATAGTCTCGTTATATGCACGTTATATATACAAATACTAGCATACCAATTCTTGAAAATTACTAATCCCGGGATCCCGGGATTCAGAATTTGTCAATCCCGAAATCCCGGGATTGGAATTTTAGACCGGGATTAAAAATCCTATATCCAATATATACAGGTGACCAATAAGTTCTGTCCCAAGCTTGATTAGGTATAAACTTTTTATACTGATGATGAATTCCGTGGATTTGTGAAATATTTCCATGGTGAATGATATTTGGTGCTAAATCGTCATGGAACATTGATTATAGACATTTTTTATAGAAACATTGAACCCTGATTCTCGATATTGGCTGCGAGTCAGGACACATTTTTTTCAAAAATTTACCCTACAAAACACAGTTCTAAGTCTTAGACTCGAAAAATCTTTTAACATCATTACAACTGTTCGAATTACAATCTCTAAAGATCATAATAACTAAGATTGTTTGAGTATAAGAAACTTCATACTTAATCAAGCTTGGGACATAACTTATTAGTCACCCTGTACAGCAGAAATCGGTTAGTACGTACTCATTCTCTGAACCAAAATTCATTTAATATATAGATTCCTATGTAATATCAACTCGGTTAGTACGTACTTTTCTCGATTCTCCCGGGTGGTACATATTATTCGAGCTAAATATGTCTAAACAAGTTATGTCGAGTATTGGTCAGCTTCTGAATGTATCAAAAAATGATGACTCATCACCCTGTTATGACGTCATCATTACACATCAAAAAATTTTTAAAAATTGACAAATTTGGTGTTTTTTTTGTGCGATATCGATTATAACAGTAGTACAGGCGTATTTAGGGATGTTATCTCCTTTATAATTAATCAATGTGACCCCACGCTCCCGCAGGGCGCCTCCGGCGGACACAAAGTATTCGCCAGCCGCGCAGCGCAAGCAAGCGGATAGATTTTAATAATATATATCACTTAGACATATTTAAAGATGTCATCTCCCTTATAATTTACCAATGTGAACCCAGACGACCGAAGGGAGCCTCTGGCGGACACAAAGTATCCGGCAGCCGCGCAGCGCAAGCAAGCGAAGCGCGCTTGTATACAGTAGAATTGGTGAGTACATACTCATTTCTCTGAACCAAAATTCATAAATATATAAATTCTTATGTAATATCAACTCGGATAGTACGTAGTTTTTTCCCAATTCTCCGGGCGGTACATCTTATCCGAGTTCTATTGTATTTCATTTTATGAGTGGAAATATGTCTAATAAAAACCCCCCACAGACGGGATGGAAGTGTGCTTCCAAATCTCATAAGTCACCTTGAGATTTCAGTATTTCAATTTAGATTTTATTAATCTCGTCTCGTGAAATTCAAAGAATTCATTTTATTTACTATTTTAGTGCTCGAATATACTTCGATATACTCAAAGTTCGATCACTCAGGGTTCTCCTTCATGTTTTTCAATTAATTATTTTCGTTTTTACTGTAGCAGAAATTTTGTTTCGTGATAAATATAATTTACTTCGTATTAAGTCAACTAATCCTGAATGTAAGCTCAATTTGAATACACAAAGTTCACATTGCTAAAGATTATTATACTTAAATAATCAATTCCAGTCCATGTCGTTAAAAGTTATTTTATGATCGAATTGATTGATCGTAGCATATAACACACTTTAATTGTTGTTAACAATCAAATTATAGACTCAAAATAGCAGTATTCAATCATTTATATGAAATAGAATCGTGTGAATGGCATTATAAAAGGCTGATAATTGATTGGTTCACATAAACCAATGAATTTCAATCACAAATAGTTCTTTTAATTAGCACAGCGGTTTTAAACCTTTTTTGACTGTGGATTCCTGTGGCAATTTTCTTATATTATGTGCCCCCCTCCTACAAAATTTCGAATCCTGTAAACTCCTTGAATTTGATATCTTCTGTGGACCACTAAGGGGTCCATGGATCTCAGGTTGGGACCACTGCTCTAGCACAATTAAATAACGGCAAACTTGCATAGGCTCCACAAGCTCGTAAAAGCTGGGCAACCATTACCACAATGGATTTGATTTTCAAAGAATTGTACGGGGAATTCTTCCATAATTGAAGTTTGATGTGTCATAATTTTGGCAACTAAATTGTGCTCTTTTGGCAAAACCTGAAATTCCAATATTTTGCCACACATAAGATAGAAGTTTCGATAAAAATTATTTGCCAAAATAATGTTAGCTAAAAAACACAATTTAATTGTGTCAGAATTTCTACGTTGATATTAATGTAAAAGTTGCACCATGAGTCGTATTTTTCGGTTGTTAGGGCATGGCTAAGCTGAGTTATTACAAGGTCTCAACCAAAAACTGTAAATACAAGTCCTCTCTCATTGTCCACCATTGGGTAATGGGATCCTAAGTGGACAATTAGAGAACCCTGGGTCAACTAGAGAATTCGAAGTGTGTGCGCACATAGTACTCCTATTCCGGCAAGTGGACAATTAGAGAACCTGGACAGTTAGAGAAGTGGACAATTAGAGAAGACCTACTGTAAATATACCAAAATTCATTAAATATATAGATTCCTATGTATCAACTAGTACGTAGTTTTTCCCGATTCTCCGAGGGGTGCATCTCATCCAAGTTCTATTGTTTTTCATTTTATGAGTGGAAATATGTCTAAAATAGTTAAGTCGAGTGTTGGTAAGACTCTAAATGCAAGCAAACAAAGCTTAATTATATAAACTTAAAAAACCTTGGGAGATATACATTGGTGGAACTATTCCCTAAAACACTAGTTTTTCCTCTTTCCACATTGCATTACTTTTAAAGATTCCATCACAATAGAACGATTACATAATTAGATAATTAATGCAACAATATATTTGAGCCATTTATTTGCTGGCTTACGTATTCGTGTCTCAGATTACTATCAATGAAATAATCAAAATATAATAAAGGGAAATATCTTAAACTTAGCAATTGAATATCATTAGTATAAATAGGATAGAGTGATAGTACATTTAAGTTTAAAATGAGTAACATCGAACTAAAAATATTAAATATATTTGCCTGGATCCTTGGAATACCATTATTTTTAATTTTCATAACTCTTATTATTGGGTGGATTGTTCACTTCTCTCTTCAGTGTTGGAGACTGTGTAAAGAATATCGGACTTGCAAACGAACTCCTGTTCTACATCCCCTCTACTCAGATGTGCAATATCTCTCTAAACAACGGAAACTATACAACCTGAAAACACACATCACGAAATATTCCCTAATGATTCTCTGCAGCTCTGTTGAGTTAGCAGCCATTCTTGGTTACATAATATGCGGCATTATTCGGATAAATCCATCGGAATTACCAAACCATACCAATTTATTGTTTGGTGAATTAACTTGCTATCCATATGTTTGGCCTCTTAGACATTTTGGGAAACAAATTAATATTTTTATTGCCAATGCAGCCTTTTGGCTTTCAAATTTACTTGTAAATCTCCTCGGAATTTTATCTCGTTATCTCGCTGCTAGATATCTCAACCATTCTTTCAAACGAACACTCATCAAGTATGTAATATGGTGCCTTCTCCAATGCATTTTCATATTATTCTGTTCTACGTCATACACTTGGATTTTTTTGTTCTTGTCTGTTCCTATCTTCTGCATAACCAACTTGATTCTGTTGTTGAGAGATACGTCCTTTCTTTCTCGCGTACTTAGGTCCAATCTTAGAGATATCCAACTCTACTCCGACAACAGAGTATTCTACATTCAGCAACTGTCAGCATTTAAATTCTATCGTTTATTCCGTATTGTATCGCTAGCATCACTTTTTCTCAGATTTCTTATGGAAATAAGTTGGTGTGTTGCTATAATAGTTCGATCAGTGTTTAATGACAGCTGTTCTCTACAATTCCAGAACGGTGTAAATATATCATTGTCCATCCCAAACAATTTTAACAGCCCAGCGGGGCATCTAATGCATCCAGTGGAAGATGTATTTATCATTTCATATATTATCTTCCTCTGCTTACCTCTATGTGGCATAACATTCGTTCCAATCATTCTCAAATGCGTGAAGAGGTGTAGAGAGAAAGAAGACCAATATCGGTACAATTATGAGAAACTAAAACCTCTCTTAAAGAACTACATCTGACATTAAGATTACAACTAAAGATTACATAAAATTGTATTTTTACATTAGAAGGTCCCTCATAGTGATTTAGAATAAACCCATGTTTTGTTTAATATAACTTCATTATGAAATAGTTGTCCAATAAGACATATTATTTGTATTTGATAGCCGACCTCTTTTGACTCGAGTTTTTAGTGGTCGTTGCCACTGGTTGATTACTATACTCTAGCACAGCGGTTTTGAACCTTTTTTGGCTGTGGATTCCTGTGACAATTTTCCTATATTCTGTGCCCCCTCCTATTAACCTTAATACAAAATTTCGAATCCTGTGGACCCCCTGAATCTGATATCTTCTGTGGACCACTAAGGGATCCATGGATCTCAGGTTAAGACCAGGGGTTTCTCTAGGTGCTCGGTCGGCACTTATAGGTGCCAGTCTGGTATCGCCCGAGGCGCCAAGGTGCTTGCAGTGTGATTCGATTTTGGTCCCGGGTTGCTATCACTCCTAGAATTACAAGATAAACCACTGTTTGGGTGCCATATAACTTTTATCACCTCCAAAAAAGTGCCGGATTGTAAAATCCTAGATAAACCCATGGTTGGGACCACTGCTCTAGCACAATTAAATAACGGCAAACTTGCATAGGCTCCACAAGCTCGTAAAACTGGGCAACCATTACCGCAATGGATTCGATGTTTAAAAAATTGTACGGAGAATTCTCCCATAATTGAAGTTCGATGTGTCATAATTTTGGCAACTACGTAAATTGTGTTCTTTTAGCAAAACATGAAATTCCATTATTTTGGTGCACAAAATAGTTTCAATAAAAATTATTTGCCAAAATAATGTTAGCTAAAAAACACAATTTAAATGTCAGAATTTCTATGGAGATTTTGAAGTAAAAATTACACCACGAGTCGTATTTTTTGTGGTTAACACGTTTAAACTGAGTTATTACAAGTCTCAACCTTAAAAACTGTAAATAAATACAAAATCGCTTCACAACTCTATCACTGCTCTTCCTATATAATATCAACTCGGTTAGTACGTACTTTTCTCGATTCTCCGGGTGGTACATACTACTACATCTTATTCGAGTTCTATTGTATTTCATTTTATGAGTGGAAATATGTCTAAAAAAGTTATGTCGAGTATTGGTCAGCTTCTGAATGCATCAAAAAATGATGACTCATCACCCTGTTATGACGTCATCATTACACATCAAAAATTTTAAAAATTGACAAATTTGGTGATTTTTTTGTGCGATATCGATTATAACAGTAGTACAGGCGTATTTAGGGATGTTATCTCCTTTATGATTAATCAATGTGACCCCACGCGCCCGCAGGGCGCCTCCGGCGGACACAAAGTATTCGCCAGCCGCGCAGCGCAAGCAAGCGGATAGATTTTAATAATATCACTTAGACATATTTAAAGATGTCATCTCCCTTATAATTTACCAATGAGAATCCAGACGACCGAAGGGAGCCTCTGGCGGACACAAAGTGTCCGGCAGCCGCGCAGCGCAAGCAAGCGAAGCGCGCTTGTATACAGTAGAATTGGTGAGTACATACTCATTTCTCTGAACCAAAATTCATTAAATATATAAATTCTTATGTAATATCAACTCGGATAGTACGTAGTTTTTTCCCGATTCTCCGGGCGGTCCGAGTTCTATTGTATTTCATTTTATGAGTGGAAATATGTCTAATAAAAACCCCCCACAGACGGGATGGAAGTGTGCTTCCAAATCTCATAAGTCACCTTGAGATTTCAGTATTTCAATTTAGATTTTATTAATCTCGTCTCGTGAAATTCAAAGAATTCATTTTATTTACTATTTTAGTGCTCGAATATACAAGTTCGATCACTCAGGGTTCTCCTTCATGTTTTTCAATTAATTATTTTCGTTTTTACTGTAGCAGAAATTTTGTTTCGTGATAAATATAATTTACTTCGTATTAAGTCAACTAATCCTGAATGTAAGCTCAATTTGAATACACAAAGTTTACATTGCTAAAGATTATTATACTTAAATAATCAATTCCAGTCCATGTCGTTAAAATTTATTTTATGATCGAATTGATTGATCGTAGCATATAACACACTTTAACTGTTGTTAACAATCAAATTATAGACTCAAAATAGCAGTATTCAATCATTTATATGAAATAGAATCGTGTGAATGGCATTATAAAAGGCTGATAATTGATTGGTTCTCACATAAACCAATGAATTTAAATCACAAATAGTCCTTTTGGATTGTATGCATAAGTCACCACTATTTTATTCCAATGTATTTGCATTATAAAATAATCGAATTTGATTGGTCAGCACATTTTATCACCTATCTCGGCGAGGTGTGAACATTTCGCTTAGATCTTCGAACTTAATCCTAGATTCATCATTTGACACCTACATGCCAATTTTCGTATCTCTGGGATTTGTTTACCTTTAATATTGCAAACAAGCGAATAATTTCTCATATGGATCTGAAAATATAATATTCAAAATTTACAGCATTAAAAACCCCATGCCAACCGTTGGAAGCTAGTCTCTAGTCTATTTTTGTAATTTGTTTACTTTATTTATCTATTGTAAACAAAAGTATACAAATTGATCATCAAATTTACTCAAAAATATGATATTCGAAATCTACACTCCTGAAAACCCCATGTCAACCGTTGAAAGCAAGTTTCTAGCATATTTTTGAGATTTGTTTACTTTATGTATCTATTGAAACAAAAGTATACAAATTGATCATCAAATTTACTCAAAAATATGATATTCGAAATCTACACCCCTGAAAACCCCATGTCAACCGTTGAAAGCAAGTTTCTAGCATATTTTTGAGATTTGTTTGCTTTTATTTATGTTTAACCCGAGGATTACTTGGGGTCAAAGGTATAAATAGAAATGACCCAGCTTTCACTTTCATTTTCAGTTTACTTTCAATTAACTTTCACTTTCAATTCAACATTCCTGGACGTGCTCGGGTTAAACATGTTTAAACATGTTTAATTTTATGTTTAAACATGTTTAAACATGTTTAAACATGTTTAATTTTATGTTTAAACATGTTTAAACGTGTTTAAACATGTTTAAACATGTCTAAACATGTTTAATTTTATGTTTAAACGTGTTTAAACATGTTTAAACGTGTTTAAACATGTTTAATTTTATGTTTAAACATGTTTAAACATGTTTAATTTTATGTTTAAACATGTTTAAGCGTGTTTAAACATGTTTAAACATGTTTAAACGTGTTTAAACATGCTTAAGCGTGTTTAAACATGTTTAAACATGTTTAAACGTGTTTAAACATGCTTAAACATGTTTAATTTTATGTTTAAACATGTTTAAACATGTTTAAACATGTTTAATTTTATGTTTAAACATGTTAAAACGTGTTTAAACATGTTTAATTTTATGTTTAAACATGTTTAAACGTGTTTAAACATGTTTAAACATGTTTAAACATGTTTAATTTTATGTTTGAACATGTTCAAGCGTGTTTAAACATGTTTAAACATGTTTAATTTTATGTTTAAACATGTTTAATTTTATGTTTAAACATGTTTAAACATGTCTAAACATGTTTAATTTTATGTTTAAACGTGTTTAAACATGTTTAAACGTGTTTAAACATGTTTAAACATGTCTAAACATGTTTAATTTTATGTTTAAACGTGTTTAAACATGTTTAAACATGTTTAAACATGTTTAATTTTATGTTTAAACATGTTTAAACGTGTTTAGTTTGATGTATCATAATTTTGGCAACTAAATTGTGCTCTTTTGGCAAAAGCTGAAATTCCAATATTTTGCCACACATAAGATAGAAGTTTCGATAAAAATTATTTGCCAAAATAATGTTAGCTAAAAAACACAATTTAATTGTGTCAGAATTTCTACGTTGATATTTATGTAAAAGTTCCACCATGAGTCGTATTTTTCGGTTGTTAGGGCATGGCTAAGCTGAGTTATTACAAGGTCTCAACCAAAAACTGTAAATACAAGTCCTCTCTCATTGTCCACCATTGGGTAATGGGATCCTAAGTGGACAATTAGAGAACCCTGGGTCAACTAGAGAATTCGAAGTGTGTGCGCACATAGTACTCCTATTCCGGCAAGTGAACAATTAGAGAACCTGGACAGTTAGAGAAGTGGACAATTAGAGAAGACCTACTGTTAATATACCAAAATTCATTAAATATATAGATTCTTATGTATCAACTAGTACGTAGTTTTTCCCGATTCTCCGAGGGGTGCATCTTATCCAAGTTCTATTGTTTTTGAGTAACATCGTACTAAAAATAATAAATATATTGACCTGGATCCTTGGAATACCATTATTTTCAATTTTTACAATTCTCATTATTGGGTGGATTGTTCACTTCTCTCTTCAGTGTTGGAGACTGTGTAAAGAATATCGGACTTGCAAGCGAACTCCTGTTCTACATCCCCTCTACTCAGATGTGCAATATCTCTCCAAACAACGGAAACTATACAACCTGAAAACACACATCACGAAATATTCCCTAATGATTCTCTGCAGCTCTGTTGAGTTAGCATCCATTCTTGGTTACATAATATGCGCTATTATTCAGATAAGCGCACCAAAATTACCAAACCATACCAAATTATTGTTTGGTGAATTAACTTGCTATCCATATGTTTGGCCTCTTAAAATTTTTGGGAAACAAATAAACATTTTGATTCTCAATGTAGCCTTTTGGTTTTCAAATTTACTTGTAAATCTCCTCGGAATTTTATCTCGTTATCTCGCTGCTAGATATCTCAACCATTCTTTCAAACGAACACTCATCAAGTATATAATATGGTGCCTTCTCCAATGCATTTTCATATTATTCTGTTCCACATCATACACTTGGATATTCTTCTTCTTGTTTGTTCCTATCATTGGCATAACCAACTGGATTTTGTTGTTGAGAGATACGTCCTTTCTTTCTCGCGTACTCAGATCCAATCTTAGAGATATCCAACTCTACTCCGACAACAGAGTATTCTACATTCAGCAATTGTCAGCTTTTAAGTTCTATCGCGTATTCCGTATTGCATCGCTAGCATCACTTTTTCTCAAATTTCTCATTGAAATAAGCTGGTGTATTGGTGGAATAGTTCGAGCTGTGTTTCATGACAGCTGTTCTCTAAAATTACAGAACGGTGTAAATATATCATTATCCATCCCAAACATTTTTCCCAGCCAAATGCTACATTTATTAAATCCAGTGGAAGATATACTTTTCACTTCGTATCTTATCTTCCTCTGCTTACCTCTATGTGGCATAACATTCGTTCCAATCATTCTCAAATGCGTGAAGAGGTGTAGAGAGAAAGAAGACCAATATCGGTACAATTATGAGAAACTGAAACCTCTTTTAAAGAACTACATCTGACATTAAGATTACATAAAATTGTATTTTTATCTTTGCCAAGTATAATAATAACATAATTATAATGAAATAGCTATACAATAACATGTCTTTTTATTTGATAGCCAACCTCTTTTAACACTCGAGTTTTAACGTAGTAGATTATACTTGAACACAATTAGATAGTGGCCAGCTTGCTTATAGGATTCACGAGCTCGGAAAAGCTGTGCAACCATTACTGCAATGGATTCGATGTTTTAAGATTTGTAAGGGGAATTTCTCCATAATTGAAATTGGTGTCATAGCTTTGGCAACTAAACTGTATTCTTTTGTAAATTCCTGCGACCGCCCCTGGTTACAAAACAATTTTTTTACCAAAATAATGTCGCCAAAATCTAATTGCCAGAACAATATTACAATCAATTGAAATGGGTTGATATTAATCGATTGATCATTTTATGCATTTGCTTATTGATCTTCTATTTCGAAGGTCTCACGCACACACATCCAAATCTCACACAAAGATGAGTATATAGCTGGGACTCGTGACCGCAAGGTAACCATCAAAGGGGAGCCTCAAGCCGTCCATGCTGCCTACATGTTAATCTGTGATAAGGTGAGTAGAAACTTAATCACGAAGCAACCAAACACTGCCAGTACTAACGTACAACCAGGATCTCATTATTCGAACTTTAAAGTTGAATCAGTCTAGTTTAGATTGTCTCGCATAGAAATAGATTGTAATACTTTTAGATTAGATCAGAGGTTTTCTATGTTAAGTTTAGATTGTTTTATTTGAAAGCAAATTGTCCCAACTTTTTAATATTATTTTAATATTTCTTTGGGCAAAACAAATTTTGTAAATTTTATTTTCGATATACACGTTAAATTATCTTAAGATTTCTGTTAATATTGCATTCTTATTTATAATATGATTATTTGGTACATTATTGCATTCTGTCATCAGGTACGTGATTTTGGCGACAGAACCCGGAAATAGTTCACATTCCAAGCATTCCACACATTCCAAAGTGTAGTTAGCGCAACCTGAAGCATGAAGGATTCCAATTGACATATATCATAAGCTAGCAACTTGGATGATCCAATAATTTCATATATTTCTAACAATTCCCTAGCTACAATTTTACATAGTACGAATTTCCATTTGGTTTGTGCTTGGACATTAGTTTTGCATTGAGTATCTAATTCCAATTACATTGTATTCATTGCGTGTTCCATACTTCTCTATTTTAGTAATGACCATAGATTTCTCCCTGTATTGAATATGGTGGGTGTTTTGTTTAATAAATTCCTTCGATGCATTGGGGTAAAATCTATTTATAGTAACAAACATAAAATATTATGGCTTCCCCGCCCAAAACGGCTTCGATTGGAAGTGACTTAGCATTCGACATAGGCATTGGCTGGTGTTAAATTCTAAATGATCCGGCCCCAAACTCACTTAATCCTCGTTAATTGGTTACTTCTTATCGTTAGTTTCACCATATTTGTAAGGCTTTATTCCAAATTATCATTTTAGACTTTTATTAGAAAAAAAGCCCCTCGCAGACGGAATGTATGTGAGTGTGTCTCTAACTTATTGTGAGGATACACCTGTGAAATGTTATTGAGTCACTACCCTGATTTGAGATTTGCTGACTCATCATGAAGTCATCACTATGATGATAGCAAAATATTGTAGAGACATCCGTGGTGCACCTAATCTGGAATTGATATGTCGAATAGTTTCTGAGTTATAATCAAAAGAATAAGAACCTAAAATGCTGCGTAATCATGATGATTTAGCATATTTTGAAAATCGAAGGGTTAGGTGCAAATCTCCATATAATATTTCATTATCACAAAAAAATTCAAGTGATTATCTTTTAAAATGTGGTTAGGAGAGTGGATACGGCCGGCAGGACACCAACATTATTTTAGAAATGTGCACCTATACTTTTTTTAATACGTACAGGATCCTATATAATATTATAGGAAGCACACTAATAGGTAATAACTGAAATGACAATTGGGAAAATTTCTAATTTCCTCGAGGTATTTTATATAAATGCAGCATGCTTTTTAACGGCGATCTTGGTGTAAAAATTACCCCACGATTCACATTTTTTCTGTGGTTAACACGGTTAAGCTGAGTTTAACCCTCGCCTGGCTAGGTCTCAAAAGTATAAATAGAGAAAACCCCACTTTCACTTTCACTTTCAGTTCACTTTCAATGTACTTTCATTTTCACTTTCAACATTCCTAGCCAACCGCGGGTTAACCAAGGTCTCAACCTTAAAAAAACCTTGTAAAAACATACAAAATCGCTTCACAACTTTATCACTGCTCCATATGATTCCAAATAAAATCATTCTCTGAGCAATAACTGAGAAAACTTAGTTTCATAATTAGCAGAGATCAGAAGATTTATTGATCCTTTCAGGGTTGCATCTTTCATCTTTTGAGTTACTTTGTAGTTACCTTTGATCCATTTTAAATGAATTTGCTTCAAAATAATTATTGGGCGAAATTAAACTCTTTTAATAATATATATACCCTCCGATGCACTAGGAATTTTTCTATTTATAGTAAATACCCCAAACGTATATGGCTTCCCCGTTAAAGATAGCTTAAACCGGAAATGACGCAACACATTCCTGTGGCAACAAAGAGTAAATAAGTCATTTCATTGGGCGAAATTTTTCTATGCTTTGCTACTATAATAATTCAATGGTTAGATAGTTAGATACTAAGGTAATGTAATACAAGTTTGAAAGCGAAATCTAGAAAATTCGGAGCTACTACTCATTAATTCAAAAACGAAACTATCCCTAAACGCCTCTGTTATTCCTCTTTCAGCTTCTCCTCTCTCAAATACTTTCCTCTCTGCTTCAGCATGTGAGAGTAGAGGGCAGGAAACCCAGGGAGATATGCAACTAGGGCCATAAGCATAAATGTGTAGCAATCGAACGACCAATTTAGCTGATTAGGCATTTGGAGAGTGTTCAGTTTTTGCTCTTTAATGACAGGCAGTGCATAGTAGGTTGAGATAATTTCGCCAGCAACACCGAGGGGGTACAGGACTATAAATAGGGTGTATCGCAGCCAGAGGAGAGTATAGGGGGGCTTTTCCGCCATGGACCAGGCGTAGTAGAGGTAGCGCACTATCTCTGTTATGGACCAAGCGAGTATGACCATTATGGTTCCAATGCTGGTGGGAGGCACTGGGTTGAAGACTAGCCACACTATGACCACACGAGACAGCACCTGCAGGAATGTGAGGGAAGGGTTCGACTTCACAAAACCTAAAACATTCGTAATTTAGATATTGAGTAATTGGGAGACAGTGTATACACGATAACATTTTTAAAAGTGGTAAAAGGACTAAATAAGATATTCTTAAACTGAAGACTGCCGACACACTTTTAATAGGAATATTTTCAAGATTTAAGGAGTAGCGGTTTCTCATGGGATCTCGGAAAAATCGGCCAAAAAAGTCTTAACGATCGTTACACTTCGGCAGTCTTTTATTTAACACATCTAACTTATTTCTGAAGGGTAAATTATCCTCTTTTGACCTAAGTTGACTAATTCATGAATTATCAATGAATTACTCAAAATTTAACTAAAATAATGAAAAAAATATTTGATATTTCGATTAGGGACTGAGCAATGTTAGAGGTATATAACATGAGCAACCTTTTAACCACTTTTGGGCATAGTATCTGCACTAATGTTTGAGATTTTGAATAATTCATAATTCTTCATCATCTTTCAATGAATTAGCTTTTGACAATATATCTTACATTTTTCGTTGGACAAATATGAAAAGTAAAAAGTCAATAGTAACTGCATATCTACGAATAACTCACCCAGCATGATGTGCAGCACCTCCAGCATAGCCAGGGACTGGAAGAACTTGAGACTGGCTTCCGTCCTCTCGAAAGCCCCGGGAAAGCTCTTCCAGTCCCCCTTGTAGTAGAACAGGTAGAGAGCCGTGTTGATCAGAATCACCAGCCATCCGACTGTCTGCAGACAATTGTATAGGATTAGGTACAGTTCTGATACCGATGGGTCCTTAAGCTTTTTCTCTTCTGGTTTAGTCTGTGACATTCCACTAACTGCCGAGGTAGAGTATAAATAGGTTAGGAAGTGAGAATATGCGATAAGATGTACTATACGTATCTATTGGTGGGAATTGTTTAAATAACCAACTTGTACTTGAGGGTAGTTAATAGCTGTGCAGCAGAAGTAATTTTACAAATTTCACACTCCTTACGCCAAGACAGAACTATAATTCTCAAGTATTTGATGATTGTAAATGTAGGACTTTGTGAAAACTATACACATACTGTGTTTTATAATATTCGATTAATCGGGTTGTATAACATGACATGGCATAATGGTCTCATAATTTTTCGCATTTCCTGGTGTCATATATTAGCATCATGAGAGATATCTGTCATTTCAGCATTCAATGGGAGTTATAATTATATTTGTCGGACTAAGATTATAATAAACGTTTGACAGTAAACACAATCCACAATGAAGATAATCTTGTGTTGATACAATCAAATTTACGAATCTGTTTATCTGTTAGAAAGAGCTAATAAGGCAAATGAAATCAAGTTTGAAAGAAACGATTAAACTGTTCGTAGAATGTTATTGTGTACTTATCTCCTCTATCTGCCAAGAACTATTATGTTTACTATTTAAACCAGTTGATATGGTCTGAGCATAATTATATGAGCTTAATTCAAACAATTCTTAATCAGTAATTCAATAAGTATCTCGATGACATTATAAGAATGAGCATTAGCCATCTGACTATACTTGTGACTCACCTCGTGAGACTTCAGTGTGCATCTAAGAGAAGAAATCTTAGAAAACTTTACAGGGTTTAGGGAAATATGACAATTCAGATGTATTTATACTGAATTAAATATATTTGAATGTAATTCTCTCTATTGTCAATATTACCACTTTTATAAGCAAATTTTTTTGTTCGATATTATTTCTAGTGTTAAAATCAGAAAATTTAAAATCAAAGAACGATAAATGGCTAAGAACATCATGGTATTTCATTTCTTTACTGCATCTCGGAGTTGGAGTTCATAGGCATTTACACTTTCACCTTTCTAGACAAGTCTATTTCAACAGATTTAGAAATTGTTTTGAAAGAGGAAACTAGTACAAGACTCTAATCCCCATCAATCTCTATAATACATTATTTAGTAGAGCTATGAACTGAATGGTTTGTGAGGAACGTAATCCGATTTATATTCTGTTTATTAACGAATTCACAGAGATAGTTCGGAAGTATATTCGCACAATTACAATCACAGTAAGGCTACTAATCACAAATATTTAATTCTCACTTAATTGACTAAAGTTAACGTTACTATTGTATTACTGCATATAAATTGAATTTAAACTCTGAATCTCAAGGTTTCACTTAGCATGCTTTTATGCCTAAATAGATCTGATTATATTTTGACACAATCGAATCCGTTAAATGTGGACTCTGCAGATATTAGTTCACAAACTAATCAACAATACTAGACTGGCTTAACATCAAAGGTTTCCAGTATTCAAATAGGTTTATGTCCTCGGACCATAAGTTGGCCTAATGCGATTGTTTGTTAATATTTATATGTGAATTGCTTCGCTATAATAGCAATTCTCTGCAAATCTAAGCTAACATTGAATTCTATACACTTTTATTTCAAACGACAGAAATTGATGCATTTCATAAAATAACTACTTTTATTGTATTTTCTCTCCGACGAATATTCCAGTTCAAATATGTTAAATTCGTAAGAATCAATGCGACATATTATGAACGACAAAGTCTGAAATTGTGTTTATACTCGTAATTAGCCTTTATATTAAGCAACTTAAAACATAAATCCTATGTAAATGACCATATTATGCCCGGAAGATAATTAATTATTATAATTTTAACTATCAGCGATGTGTTAAATCAACTACAGGTGACTCCGCTTAATCGGGACACTTTGGTTCTGGATATTTTGCCCCGATTAAGCCGAGTTCCAATTACCAATTAACCGATTAAATTTAGTATTAGCTTCTATGTATGTGGACAATTCCGTTCCTGGATACTTGTCCCGATTAAGCGGAGTTCTGTATCGTGAAATCGAGCTCGTAACAACCAGCGTGTATTAAGAAAGAAGGGTGGTGATGCAGTTAATATCTGTCATATCCATACATGCCAATCTCTGCAAGGAAAAGGCTGGACATAAGTAGTATTTAGTGGAACATTGTATATTTGTATTAGTCCTACACTGAAAAGCGGGACAATTCCACTTTTGGAACGTTTTCGTGGGCCATTACTTTCAATGTCCGAAAAAGCGGGACAGTTGGCAAGTATGCATATCCACCTTCTAATCATTTAAAATGCAGTATTGCTATATCGTTCTTAGTTCTATGTTTCAATCTTTACTAATTCGATTCACTTCATCCAAGGCTTAGCTAGCGTAGCATGGAGCCTGACACGAGCCATCCCAACCGAAAGAGAGAGGAGCTCACCATTCAGGAAGCGAGAGTCCTGGGTACATATGAGACCTGCATAATCCTCAGGAAAACCGTCTTTCTCTACTCGGACAAACGTAAAGTCAATGAGAAGCATATTATCATTACGAAAAACCGGTTTTATGTGCGATCCCCACGCACTCCAAGTAAAGTGGATTTCAGCATCAACTTGTTGCGCATTCGGAGTTTGTATTGTAAAGATGCCAAGCACGTGACGCTGGGTGTTGAGAAGGTGTTTGGGAGTCCAGGGGGCAGCAGGGGGGCAGATGTGGTGGTGACAAACTTAGATTTTATTGTGGAGCCTGGCGATCAGGAGGAATTGGTTGTGGCACTTTTGACACCTTTGAAGCCACTGGGAAAATGGCATGATAGAATCCAAGTGACAATTGAACCGAAGGAGAGAAGTATTCGGGTGAGTTTATACTTGTGTACTTATGTTATACATTACAAATGTTTGTTTATTAGAATTAAAAGTTTTAAAAGCCAGTCAACTGTACCACATACCAACTCGTACCAAGTCAACATAAAATCCTGCTTTTCATGTGTTTTGTTACAGATATCTCATCCAAAATGCTGTAGAAATCGTACATTTCATTTTGGTAATTGGTACGAGTTGACTGATTCCCGTTTATTAGGATGACGAAGAGAATAATAGCTATTATGGTTGAAAGTTTTAAAAAATCTAGCCACTCATTTCAGAAGTTGACCACTATAGTATAGTATAGTCGGCAAATTGAAAAGAAAATTCTTTAAGTCTATGATTTACGCTCGTTCAGTTTATGCTAGGGTGGTCTTTTGACCAAAACTGACCACGTTTGTTTAGTCATTGAGAAATTTCTTGAAACGTTAGAATTTTTTTGGAACTCAAAAATATGCATACATACCCAGTGCTGAAATGATGTTAAGGGATCAGGAAGAGACAGGATGGAACAAGGTAGGATGGAACATAGTGTCAAATAACGATATAAACTTGAATATAGTTGAACATAGATTAATGAATATCAGTCGATACAAAATAGCTATATTGTTATTAACTAAAATAGTACAATGATACTAAAGTTAGTACATTATTAATGACCAACATATCCTATCCAAAAACAAAGTCCGAGTTTATATGCATATAATGTAAAGAAGATAGATATTAGATAATACATAAATAAATAAATCTTAGAAGATAGTAGAAGGATGTGAAGTATAATTATCCATTTCCTAGAATATGACATGGAAAGCATGTAGTTTGTTGTTCTGTTTGCAATCTACTGTGACAACACATCCTAACTCATCTACAGATATTCCTCGTAGACAAGAGAACTGTCCTTTCTCTGATCCTTTTTCTCCGAACTGAGTTAGTAGCTTCCCTTCATTGGAGAATATTTTCACTTTAGAGTCTCCTTCGCCGGATACAAATATGTTTAGTTGTTGATCTAAACAAAAAAACCAACCATTATTAATGTTATCTTTCTGAACAACACATCTTGTAAGAACTCCTTCTCTAGAGAATGCTTGAATCGGATAGTCTGTTTCAGTTAGTAAAATGTAGAATTCTTCTTGAGTTAGAGATATATCTCTGATTTCAGTTTCATCTTGGTTACAGAATTGAGTTTGTAGAGGTATTCTGTTTTCTTCAATCAAATCGAGAGTTAAGACTATTAAACGCATTCCTCTGTACTTACCAACATAAATATGATTATTGTCTGTACAAATACCGCCAATCCAAAAATCATAAGATTTATACTTTTCTTTCTTCTCAGTGGATCCATTCAATTTCAGAATTACTCTACAACATTGTACGTAGATTGATTTGTTGTGAAATAGAATATTTTCTGGATATTTTATTTCGACATTTTTTACAAATCTGATCCATTCTCCTTCTTTGGAGAATATTTGAATTCTGTTGGATGGTCTGTCAGTTACATAAATATTTCCATTCATTGAGTTTGTCGTTATACCAAATGGCTCTTCAAGTTGATTGTCTCCCTTTCCTCTCTCACACTTACTCCATTTCAGTTGATGAGGAGTTCCTTCCTTATAAGAGATAATCTGTTCCTCACAACGACACATTCTAGTTATAGCTTCTTTCAATTCATCGATTCTCCATGTCACCTTCACATAAGGAATGGAAATGTCCATTTCTCTTTTCACTGAATCGATTTTCTCAGATATTTGAGTGAGAGATAAAGGATTTAAACTTGAATTGATTTCTTTGAAAATGTTTTCCATCTTTTCAAAAATTTTTATCATTTCGTTATGATGCATTTTGATTTCATCAATCTGCTTTTGCATATCGGTTTTCTTCTGATCCAATCTGACACTCACTAGTTCCCAAATAGCTTCCAACTCTCGGATAGTTTGCTCTTCTTTCTTCTCAATGAGATCTCTCATCTCTTTACTCACTCTCCTCACCTCCAATTTCTTCCTGTCAATCACTTCTCTCAGCAAATTCACTTTGTTTTGGAGTTTGTTATTGACTGGGAACAAACTAACAGGACCAGATCCTGGACTACTTGTTGCCATTATTCCTTCGCTATTCTTCTATTTTGATTATCACTAAAGTCTAGTATATTAAAATGTATTTAATTATAGTAACAGAGTTGGGTAATAATGTAACTAGATCTTAGAACTAGTAGTGCCTACACACAACATACACTGCCTGAACAAAAGTATTCGTACACCCAAATAATTTCCCATACAAATAGTTATAATACTGATTTATTTAGCGAGTCAAGGTATTTAATTGGTAAGAGATACGCTTAATTTAACTTCAAATTCGAATTCTCCATATTCGAATTACTCATTTTATGATCTTTCCACTCGATTAATCTCCCACAAGGTTAAATATTCTCAGACTGTGCCACCTCGTACCACTTATGCCATCATATACAATGGTGATAACTCGTGATATGTGCCATAGGGTAGCAAATGCCGAAAATATTTAATTTTGAAGGAGAGTAATTAAGTTAAAAGCTTATAAAGTGGGTAATTCGAATATGGAGAATTCGAATTTGAAGTAAAATTAAAAGTATCTCTTACCAATTAAATGCCTCTTATCTTGGGTTACTGTTTTAATGTAAACCACGGACAATAATACGTACGTATTTCATTCATTAATTTTATAAAGTGAGAAAATACGAAAATATTTCTATGAAATTTATCTCTTTTAACTTCCGCTATTTCGGTAAAAGCTTTAAAAATAATACAAATTGCCTGGATACATTTATGAACTCTGGAATGGCGAATGACTCATAAAAAGAACTTTTATTTCGATATTTGGCCATTAATGGTAGTCAATTAGTAATGCATACGAGTATACTATCGTATTTTAATCGATTCCTTTCCATCTGATCTATCATTCTATTGATTCAGAATCATGATCCGATAGAGGAAGACTGCCGAAATGTTACGAATTTATGACAAATTCGGAGAAATTCTATCAATTTACATCTTGAATCTAAAAATTCCTTTAAAATAGTTTGCAGTCTTTGGTTAATAATCACCACTCCCTCCCTCCTCAAAAAAAATTATTCGCACCAATCTGAATTTAACTGAACTACAATCTCAAACAATGAGGCATGCTACAATGACTAATAACTAGACAACAGATAATATAGTTCAATGTTTCTATCAACATTATTAGTGAACTATTGTATTAGAGAGAAAACACTTGTAGCATGTTATTGGCCTTCAGATCTACTGTGACAACACATCCTAACTCATCTACAGATATTCCTCGTAGACAAGAGAACTGTCCTTTCTCTGATCCTTCTTCCCCGAACTGAGTTAGTAGCTTCCCTTCATTGGAGAATATTTTCACTTCAGAGTCTCCTTCGCCGGATACAAATATGTTTAGTTGTTGATCTAAACAAAAAAACCAACCATTATTAATGTTATCTTTCTGAACAATACATCTTGTAAGAACTCCTTCTCTAGAGAATGCTTGAATCGGATAGTCTGTTTCAGTTAGTAAAATGTAGAATTCTTCTTGAGTTAGAGATATATCTCTGATTTCAGTTTTATCTTGGTTACAAAATTGAGTTTGTAGAGTTATTCTGTTTTCTTCAATCAAATCGAGAGTTAAGACTATTAAACACATTCCTTTGTGCTCACCAACATAAATATGATTATTGTCTGTGCAAATACCCCAAATCCAAAAATCATAAGATTTATACTTTTCTTTCTTCTCAGTGGATTCATTCAATTTCAGAATTGTTCGATAACATTGCACATAGATTGATTTGTTCTGAAATAGAATATTTTCAGGATATTTCATTTCGACATCTTTCACAGATCTGATCCATTCTCCTTCTTTAGAGAATATTTGAATTCTATTTGATGGTCCGTCAGTTACATAAATATTTCCATTCATTGAGTTTGTCGCTATACCAAATGAATCTTCAAGTTGATTTTCTCCCTTTCCTTTCTCACACTTACTCCATTTCAGTTGATGAGGAGTTCCTTCCTTATAAGAGATAATCTGTTCCTCACAACGACACATTCTAGTTATAGCTTCTTTCAATTCATCGATTCTCCAAGTCACCTTCACATAAGGAATGGAAATGTCCATTTCTCTTTTCACTGAATCGATTTTCTCAGATATTTGAGGTAGAGTAAAAGGATCTAAACTTTGATTCTTTCCTTTGAAGAGGTTTTCCATTTTTTCAAAACTTTTTTTCATTTCGTTATGATGTATTTTGATTTCTTCAATCGCTTTCTGAGTTTCCTTTTTCTCGTTTTGAATTCTGACATTCACTTGTTCCCAAATAGCTTCCAACTCTCGGATAGTTTGCTCTTCTTTCTTCTCAATGAGATCTCTCATCTCTTTACTCACTCTCCTCACCTCCAATTTCTTCCTGTCAATCACTTCTCTCAACAAATTCACTTTGTTTTGGAGTTTGTTATTGACTGGGAACAAACTAACAGGACCAGATCCTGGACTACTTGTTGCCATTATTCCTTCACTTTTCTTCTATTTTGATTTTATTAATAAAGTCTAATATATTAAAATGTACATAATTATAATACAGTCAAACCTCCGATGTGAACACCTTATTTTGAACACTGCCTATATACGTATAGATTAAAACGCTAGGATATGTTTTTAGTGCAGCTCCTAGTGGTATGGTGAAAATAGTAGGGTGGAAATAGCGGAAATAGTTCGACTTTCCAAAAAAGGAAATAGAAAAATAACTCACCATTAATCCTAATGATAAAAAGTCGAACCATTTCCGCATTACCCTCCTAGCATAGAGGTGCCTTATTTCATGATCGGCGTGCGACATCCGTCTGCTCGCTCCTGGAAATTCTATTGGACTAAATTGCACCAAATTTGGGCCCCATATGTTGCTTTAATTGTGTCTCAAAATTTTGCTAATGTATTATACATAGATAAATAGATAGTAATGAACACTTCGATATACTGAACAAAAAGTCGAATCCCGAAGGTGTTTAATATAGAGAGGGTTGACTGTATCAGAGTTGGTTAACCATACAACTAAGTATATTTATAAATCAGTTTCAAATTAAATATTCAAAGGGAAATAATACCAAAATATCCTGAAAGGGGAAGTGTGTTAAAAAACTTCTGAACTACTCTGTCTGTGTGACTCAAAATATGATTGATTTTTAAGGCTTATTAATCGATTCCTTTTCATCTGATCTATCATTCTATTGGTTTAAAATCAGATCCGAACGGGAATCGGAGAAATTCTATCAATTTACACCTTAAATCTAAAAAAATCCTTAAAATATATGCACTTATTGTGAAGATGGATTTTTATTTGGGGATAATTTTAACCTTATATATTCTTAAGAATATATTTTAGGATTAATTCTCATTGCTTGAAAACTAGGGTTGGTTCGTTAACCGTAGAATGACGTTACGATTTCAGAATATTCGTTTCAGCCCTAGCTAGATTCAAGATCATACAGGGTGGCTCTGATACAAGCTTCTTTAGGTATAAAACAGAACTTATGAGCCACCCTGTACTACCTGGATAAAACAGAGCATATTGTGTAGTATGCCTTATGTGTAGTCATATCTTGCTATTATGAAGCAAATATATCTATACTTTAGTCGTCAGTATTATTTTTGAAAATTGGACTGCACTGTACCATCAATTTCTGCTAAAATTGTCAATACCATAAACAGTTGTTGTTTAGTTGAGTAAACTAATGTTTTAAACGAATCTAGAATAATATTAAATACTATTAGTATTGTCTCTCCATAATAGTCCGAATAGACGCAACAGCTAATAAAATTTTGGAAAGTAATGCAACTTTTCATCAAATTTATCTAACCAATGTAATATTTTGAAGAATTGGAGCATTTGATTGTTAAGCTATAGTATTATGTGGGCATTCTTGGCACAGTGGCATAATGGGGTATACATGTTATGTCCTTTGTGGAGGGAAATATTTTTGAAATAACAAAAGAAGAGAATTTTAATTTGCAACCCTATACTATGAAGAGCCCACCAAAACGCTAGTAATCAAGGATAGTTACGGGATATTTCATAACTATGCATGTTAATATTATTGGCCTGATTACCCGAACATTACCCTTTTTAGCTAGTTATGGTAGGCTGGATCCAGGTTCTATAGTTAGGGGGGGCGAAAGTAAGCGTAGCGAGCGGCCAATTCGGGGCCTGGTAGAATACTTCTCCAGAAAATATAGTTCAGAAATTGATTTTAAGAGTACTTAAAACACGATTCGTGTGAAAGGTGTTAAGATATTCATATATAGTACATATGCTAATATCTCCAATGTGTAGATATTCCGTTCTCTCTCCGAGAGTGCCGCTCTCCTCACTTCCTCGCCTGACCCCCCGTGTGACGGGTTCAACCTGGTCTACCCTCTACTCTGCGACCTGTACGAAGTTCCCCTCCACGAGGAGGTGCTATGGGACATAGAGAACACCTACTTCTCCAGGGGGAGGAAGCAGCTGTCCCTCTGCGATTTCTCACACCTCCCATCCAAGGACTTACTCCCGATACTAGCAGCTATGGAGTACAACGAGTACTTCGAAGGACTCAGCTTAGTGGATTCTAAGCTAACCACAGAAGGGATTGAGGCGAGTTATAACTTACCAGCCATTCCCACTGATCAGATTAATTTTAAAGGTTATAATAATCGTAAAAATATGGGACGCGTAGAAAATGTAGTTTTTAACTGATTTAGTAAATTATTCCTTCACTCTTTATTAATAAAAATTCAATCATTCAATGTAAGAGTTGAAATATGTAGATTTGCTATGTTTCTAGTATAATTATGAGTATCTATGTAACTCACCAAAGTTTGAAGTGAAAAAAGTAAAAGATTGGATCACTAATTCTGGGAAATATCTTCTGGACTTTTTAGAGGTAGATAGAAAGTTTTATTAGCTAGATTATAGATGGTTATATATACATGTTACTAGTGACTATATGACAATAGTATTAATTTAATTAAATTGTGCTCTATAATTAGGTATTACAGAAAATCCTCAAGAGCAACACAACTCTCACTCAACTGAAGTTACGGAATGTAGGCCTAAAGCCTGAGTCCATACACAGACTCATGACGCGTGCCCTCGCAGCCAACTCCAAGTCCTCTCTGTCCCATCTGGACCTCAGTGACAACCCGCTAGAAGACAGAGGAGTTATTGACATCGCTAACGCACTAGAGAAACTACCGAACTTAGCACAGGTAGTGCTCACACGTTGTTTGATGACGAGTAAGGGCTGCTATCTGCTCGCCAACTCTTTGAATAAGAATAGAAACGCTAAGAATTCACTCGTTGAGATTTCCATCGGAGAAAACCCACTTTATCAAGGGAATAACCTGCACGGCTTCCTGAAGTACATCGCTTCTCCGAACGTAATACAGAAACTCGATCTCAGTTTCTGCGGAATTCCACTTGAATTCCTCTGTAATGCGCTAGCTCAGAGCTCCCTACACACGCTAGAAGAGTTATATTTCGCATGCAACGTTAAACTCCCACAGGGTCACAAGTTCCATAGCATCACCTCGCCTTATTACAAACACTTTTTCAGCTCCACTCGCTCACTGAGATATATTGACATTTCCAATTGCAAACTCCATCCTGATACGCTACTTCTAATCCTGGAAGGCTTGAGAGAAAATGTGTCGGATGTCAACTTGGTCCTGGATTTGAGCGGGAATATTTTCACACCTCGGTCGCAGGAAATCGCCGGTTTGATTGGGGAAGTCTCGATTCTGCAAACTCTCCGAATCTGCAACGTCGGATTGAATGAACATTTTGAAGATATTATATCTAAGATTTGCTCCAATCCGAATTTGAAGCATTTGTATGTTGGGAAGAATTTCCGTAAATCAAGATGGGCAGCCGGTGAAGCTATTCAAATATTCGCGACACATTCCGAACTCGAGTCTCTGTCGCTATCTGACTGCAAACTAAAGGACGCACTCCAGTTCTTGATTCGCTCTCTCAAACACAATCACACCCTCAAGGTAAGAAATAAAAGTTTTAAATGTAAATGATCTCTAAATATTTTTTGATAAAATGTCGCCAATTACTCAAAACAGAGCTTTCCAGATTGTAGAATATTGTTGGAGCATCTCGAATTCTTAAAAAAGAAAAGAAAAGTGCTCTATTAACAAAATCAAATAATTTCTTTTCTATTTAGTGATTTACGAAACAATCCAACTGACAGTAACATTATACAAATGAGTACTGTGTGTTGTTACAAGGAACCCAAATTACACAGCGAAATTATCACTTCAACTGTAGAATGCCCAGCATTTATATGGCTTCAGTGCCATAGAAAATGGCTGGGAGACATCCGCGATATCGGGGACACTGTGTCCCCTCTGGGCATTCTACGGTTAAAAATCGAATATTATAATTACCAAATGACCATAAATTATCAAGTTCTAATTTAAGAAATACTTACAGGTATACTATATAAGGGCCGAGGAAAAAGATTTCTGTATGGTATGAATAAAACATAAGTTTATGGATTTGGATGGAATACCTTGTATGCTGTGTATCCTATACAGTGTATTCACTCTACATAATACAGTGCAGTATCGATTTTACGAACTAGTTGGGACCCAAACTGTTCGTAAAATCGAATAATTCGTAAAATCGATCATCCTTAGTAACTTAATTTAATTTTTTGTTCAAGACTTGTGGTTGGAAATAAATACAAACAAATATTTTTGTATTTTATAACACCGTTCAATTCTCTGATCCGAAATATAATACATGTGACTTTGCTTAATCGGGACACTTTGCTCCCGGATATTTTGTCCTGATTAAGCGGAGTTCCCAATTAACCGATGAAATTTAGTACTAGCTTCTATGTATGGGAATCATTTCATTCCTGGAGACTTGTCCCAATTAAGCGGTTGTCCCGATTAACTGGTGTCCCGATTTAGCGGAGTTTCCCTGTATAGTTCTACATATAGTATTATTCATTGAACAAACATTATTTCGCCCAATAAACTGGATGCTGAATTAGTCCTGGAAAATTTGTCAACCATTTGACAGTTCTAATTAGGCTTGTTTTGGAACTACAAACTTCAAGTTTCAGATTACGCAATGCATTGTATAATTCAAACTTAAACTTCTAAGCCAACCATGACTTCATTAGAATCATGCATCTATTGATATGAATTCAATACTAGTTTGAGTTCGTAAAATCGATAGTTTGAGTCATAAAATCGATAATTTCAGTTCGTAAAATCGATAGTTTGAGTTCGTAAAATCGATAGTTTGAGTTCGTATAATATAAAGTTTAGAATGTTCGAAGTGAATAATGGAGCATGTCTAGTGGGAACATACCTAAAGCTCCAATAATTATAGTAAATTGGTAATCATTCGATTTAACAGGGTTTCGGAACTGGGGAATTCATCCATCTTGTCAGTACCCTTTGAAATACTAGGATTTCTTCTTTACTACTTTCTAGTTCGCTTTCCAAGGTAGGTAATATAGACCTTAACATGGTAGTAGCTTCTATTATTGGGACAATATGAGGCACTTCGGTCAAGCCATCATCAATAGGCTCTTGATGTTCCTCATTTTGAACAAGCTCGATAATTTCCTCATCATTCAGCTCAATCATTTCCCCGCCAGCATCTTCATCAATAAAACAATCAGAGGATGCATTTTCGTCTTCAACATCATCACTCGTAGTTATTTCTTTATCACCCTCCTGGGGAGAATCAAGATGTGGTAAGATAAGGTTCCAGCTGGACTGAATCGTAGAGGTTTTTACTTCTGCCCATGCTTCAGCCGCCCAGACAATAGCGTCTTTTATTGTGATACTCTTTTTCACAGCAGACATATTTTTCAATACATTGTCTTCATTTAAAAGGGCATTCCTCATTATCTTCTTTCTATAGTGCCGTTTTAAGGTATCTAACACGCCTTGATCCATTGGCTGTAAAATTGACGTAGTATTAGGTGGAAAAAAGAGACAATTAATTTTAGTATCAGCAGAACTCCTTAGATTTGAAAATTTAGTATGGCTTGGGGCATTATCCATTGTAAGTACTGCTCCTTCTAGGCCAAGCTCTTTGAGATAATTACTGACAGCCGGAATGAAATGATTGTGGAACCAATTGTCAAATAATTCCGTAGTCATCCATGCTTTGGGCTGACTATAATATACGACTGGGAGTTTGTCTTTATTAATGTGTTTCAAAGCCCTGGGGTTTTGGTACTTATAGATAAAAACTAACTCTAGTTTGTGATTACCTGATGCATTGGCGCACGCCATCAGTGTTACCCTCTCTTTGTCAATCTTACTACCATCGGCTCTCAATTCATTTGGACCTGCTAGTGTCTTAGTTGGTATTGCCCTCCAACATAGACCGGTCTCGTCTACGTTATAAATTTGATCGCGTGTTAAGTCCTTTGTTAAATAATTAAAGGACTGTAGAAAAGGGTTGACTGAATCCTTATTAGCGCTTTCCTTCTCCCCTACGCAGCTAATATTTCTGATCCCATGACGCAGTTTGAATTTGTGGATAAAACCTCCTCCTAACGTTGAATTATTTTGTATATCCTCTAATGAGAGCAAATTATTTGATGTCTTTACTTGAATCGGTGGAGATAACTTCTCCAAAAATATTTTTGCCTTCTCCTGTAGAAGTGCGCCTGATATCGGTTTCCCCAAAGCTCGTTGTCCATCGAAAAACAATTTCAGAGCTTTATCAAGCTCTGGGAAAGAAGCACTTTTCATTGTTCGTCGAAAATCAAGCCGAGGATTAGCCAAGAGAAATGCTTCCATTTTTGGCCCTGAGCTCTTAATTACACTTACTGAAGATCTTGGGATCGCAAACTCAGTTGCAACAATAGAGGGTGCTATTCCATCTTTTATCCTTTTATAGACATCTAACTTCATTTTTAAGCTATAGGAAGTCCTCTTCCTTTTGGTTTTCACCATCTGAGAAGCCATAAATACAGGAGTATGTAGTAGTAATAAATCTAAATATACAATTTGAATCTTGTCAACACCAATGGATCAAGCAATAATTATAATTAATTCATTAAATGTAGGCTAAACTAAGCATTTCCAATCATCAGGATAAAATGGACTGGACCTCCACTCTTTGAGAGCTTCTAACGCCTATGTTATGTTTCTTATATGCATACAAATTTAATAAATCCTAAAATCAGAACTATGAATTTGTAAAATTGGTACTATGAATTCGTAAACAGAACCCTTGTTATGGAATTGAAGCAGCATCATTATGACAAGAAAAAAACATTAGCCCAATCCATAGTGAAATTTTAGCATAATAGAAAACTTCATATAACAATTGTAGAAACTCAGTTCTAAGTATTTTTTCGTAAAATCGATCGTAGAAGTTCGTAAAACCGTTTGCCATTGAGAAGTAAAATACAACGTACGTAATTTGTATACATAATACAAGTACGTATGCATTATTGATATAAAAGACAACCAAAATTGTTTTACAAGATGCAAATATTATAATTATTGATAAAATGAATTTGGGGAGAAGAATTCGTAAAATCGATCAATACTTGGAAATAATTCGTAAAATCGGTGTTCGTAAAATCGATACTGTAGTGTACCATTGTTATGTGCAAACCATAGGTCTTGACTTTTAATACATAATGAGACAAGGACTTTAACTGTTACACAAATGCGAAAGCAGAAACTAATTCCTTATATGGGCATTGCGTTTAACATAAGGTATTCTATGCGTGCTTTTAATAGGCGCTTGACATCAGTGGTAATCAGATGGGAGACGCAGGTGCGAGGCTGCTAGCCAAGGTCCTGCACATGAACAGCACCCTCCAGACTCTGAACTACGACCAGAACAACCTCACTCCCAGCGGACTCGCATACATCTGCAGCGCACTCAAGTCCAACCACAGTCTTAGAGACATCTCCTTCCCACTGCAGGACTTATTCCAGATTAAGTGAGTGACATGACGTGACCAGTGTATTATACAGCTCTCAAGAGATACGCTCCTAATCTCAAACACCTAAATTCGCATACGCCTAAATCGATAAATAACATCATCATATAGGGTAAATTATGTATCATTCTGGATTTTCACGCTCCTAAACACTTTGAGGCTTAAAATCATAGCCTAAAGGAGCGTCTCGCGCTCCTAGATAATCCCTTGGACGTGACGTGACATGGAATAATGCTTTAATTCGTTTTTTCAATGAATAGACGTGATTACGAGAAAGACAAGTTCGCAATTGGCAGAGCAGAAGTGTCACTGAAGAGAATAGAAGAGAGATTAAAACGGAACCATTCCCAGAACAAACACACGCTAGAACTCAGATCTGCTCAGGACAGGAGAGCCGTGAGGATTCTGTCCATCAGACAGTCCTTGGAACAGACAGCCGGCCGGATGAAGGGACTGGTGGACAGAACTGTGAGGAATAAGGAGACGAGGGTTGACATCAGAGATGCTAGCAACCTCCTGGTACGTTAGGAATGTGAATTTGTTACAGGGGTTGTCATTCTTGTTGAGATGGAGTGAACAACCTTTAAGTTTAAGATCGACAAAGTTGACATTAATTTTGTTACTATCAACAAATATTTTTTTATAAAGGATCTGAGTCTATGAATCTAGTAGATTTTACTTCTAACATTCCCCTTTCCTGTCTACACAAATGTTTGAGTATTACTACACCACAGAATTAGTTTTCATTGATAGTGTCACAATAAAATGCAATGATAAATTAGTTGATTTTAAAATAATATTTCATTATTTTCCCAATATAATCACCAAACAATATTGAAGCCAATTAAACCTGACATTTGAGGGTTAGAACTATAATGATTTATTCTCCTTTATCGATATAATTCAGGGATGCACAAAGTAGATAGTACTATATTTAGATATCATAAAGAACAAGTGAATAACAGTTAAAATAAGGTTAAGTGCGTGCACAAGTTACGGTTCTTCATTCTGTCCAGTTAGAAATATGTTTTCGTACTCAGTTCTAACGACTTTCTTGTCCGTTCTCAGCTGCTTCAGTTCCTGGCACAGGTAGGGGATGGGGTCATCCGGCATGTCCAGCACAAGTTTGTACACCAGTAACTTCATCAGCTGTTTCATCTCGCTTAGGTTCTCCTGGTATGGAGCGTCTCTTGGTGGAATGTTCATGCTAGCTGAGCTATTACAATAAAAAAACAGGTGACTCCGCTTAATCGGGACACTTTGGTTCTGGATATTTTGTCCCGATTAAGCGGAGTCCCCAATTAACCGATGAAATTTTGTATTAGGTTCTATGTATGGAAACAATTCCGTTCCTGGAGACTTGTCCCAATTAAGCGGTTGTCCCGATTATGCGGAGTTGACTGTATTTAATTATAATAATGGATTGCATTAACACCACCGTTATTCCTAAACTTGAAATAGTTGGGATAAGTTACCGCATCTAATCGGCGAACCTGATGGGAGCTAGACCCCTTCATGTCTCCCAGTCACCCTAATGTGAACATTTAACCCTGCGTCCTCAGTTAATTTCCAGACTTCACATCCCACAAACGTAAAAATAGTCGAGCACAATTTAATAACCCAGTTTTACTGACAAAACTCACGAGACATCATTGCATGTTTTATTACCACTAATATCCTGCTGACCTTTATATTCCAAGGTTTAGGTCTCATCTGTGATGAGTATGATATGCATACAGTGGAACCTCCGTAATCCGACACCTCTGTAATCCGACATTTCTCTAAACCGACATTGTTTCTGTTCACGGATCGTTTTTCTATAGAAAACAACCTCTATAATCCAACACCTCGCTATTCCGGAATCCGACAATTTAATGATTTTTCAGTAATGCAAATTCGACCTGTATAATCCGACAATTTTTTCGTCTCTCAAATAATGTCGGATTATGGAGGTTATTCGATAATCCGACATTTTTTTCGTCTCCCATTGAATGTCGGATTATGGAGGTTCCACTGTACTTTAATTTCAATCTGAGGGTTTGACCATGGATGTTAGCTATTCAAACTCTTCATCATGTTGTAGGGTCAGTTAGAAGAATGCTTGAAACTGTCCCAGTCCCTCTACCCCGATTCTACCCAGCAGTCCGATGCTATGGAGATCTCCTCCACCATCTCACAGGAGATACACAAGCTGGCCGTCTCTCTCTACCATCAACACGTGACGAGTAGCAACCTCATGCGACCTGCCCGCCTCAACACCTCGTGTCCCGGATTGATCCCTCAGGAAATACTCGAACCTCTTCAGAAGGTAGGTTGGACCAACGAATCTCATTTTGTATGGTATTACAACCAGGGGTGTAGTACAGGGAGCGGCGTTCCCCCACTAATTTCCGAAGAGATAGAGCGTTTAACATTTAAGTGTGAAAGTCTACATATTGAATTACCATATATTAGTCGTTGAGATCTCGATTCTAACAAATTTGTTAAAATCCATCCAATAAGGATTTCTCCGTATAGGAGCTGCACTAAAAATAAGGATGAGCGTATTTAGAACTTTTGAAATTTCGCTTAGACATTTTCAAGCTAATATCTCAAAGGATTTCTAGGACGTTTCTGACACAGCTCGTGAGAGCGAGAACAAACTAACAGAGGAGTTACTCTCCAGCGTGAAGGAAGTGTCCACTGCTGCCGTTATGATCTGCAACATAGACCTGTGCCTACTAACTCTGGATAGAGTGGTCACTCCGTTGCTGCAGAGTAGCGAGCAAGTAATCGGCAAGCTCAAAGCTCTGCAGTCTGAAAGTGGAAATGTAGTCGCTGGGCAAGAATCAGTTGCAGAGCGTATCACAAGCAGTATTAGCAGGTATGTAGAGTTGGGATCAGGGAAGGGGTTTATCAGGTCCTAGGCCGGCACTTATAGGTTCCAGCCTGGTTTGTCCGAGGAGCCAAGGTGCTTGCAGTGCGATTCGATTTTGGTGCCAGTTGCCAGTCGCCACCGCCCATGGAATTACAAGATAAACCCCTGTTTGGGCGCCATATAATTCTTATACCTTCGTGCCGGCTGGAAAATCCTAGATAAATCCATGGATCAGAGGCACCAACTTTCAATTCGATCCATTAATAAATGGTGCTAGATTTTTGCTAACTCATTTCCGATTAAGTCATTTTGGGCGGGGAAACCTTAGAAGTGTGGGATATTTGCTATAAATAGAAATGACCCCAGGTAATTAGTTACATAGTGGAAGCTATGATTGTGTTCAAACGTGTATAGAAATCGGAAATGTCATTCTTTGTGTAAATTTTAGTGAATCTAACTATTATATTTTCATTCGGGTTAGTTGCAAATGATTTTTGATAAAAAAGTGTACTTTCACACTTCATTTGCACGAAATCTATCTGCAGAAAATATCCATTTATAGTAATTTAAAGTGTATATTGAATCTGTCAGTAAATATTCCATATGCAATTATGATTATTCCTGCTGATCAGGATTTCCTAATTATAGCAAGATGATGAAGTCACACGTGATAAGAATCCCATTAATTGCATTGAAACTGTAATCACTGACGTTCAGTAGGCTCTGATTTCAGCACTTACCAATAATGTATTTTGCACGTGAATTTCAATGATCATCGAATATATAAGTAGAAGGACAGCTTAGGTGTCTGATGGTTGTTTGTTTGTATGGAATATACCATAGTGCAATGATTAGATAAATTTGACCAGGGATTTAGTAGTGAAAGTAAACACGTCTAAGAACTAACCTTTAAGGAGGATATTTTAAAGATTTGAGCTGTAAATTAAGCAAATTTTCCCACAATTTTCATAAATTCGCCTAAAAAGTAGTCAATGGTGTTTGTAACGATATCTACAACTCATTAGTCTATATTGTCAACATATAGGTTCTCAACCTTTTTTGGCTGTGGATCCCTA